>JAFELO010000603.1:288844-304703 GCA_017140195.1 Eumaeus atala | reverse complement strand
GGGGCGAGGCGATGTGAAAAGGCCCATGAACATCGTCATAATTATGCCGACGTTCATGGGCGCCGGTATTCGATGAAAGGCTCCGATTGCTCGTTTGTGCCTCTGTACTATATAAAAAAACGACTGCAAAATTGTTATGCGGGTGTGTTGTTGTGAAATGTTGCTTCCTTCCTACCGCCTCTCTAATGGGCCAACAGAAACTCTAAAACCGCATTATATGAGACAGCATAAATAATGCTGTCACTTTACGTCGGTATCATGTTAGCGAGAGGTACCTTCGAAACCCATCATCATCATCAGCCGGACGACCTCCACTGTCGGATGCAGGCTTCCCGTAGAGCGCCGTAGGTGGCCTGGGAACATTGTACCGTCGCAATTCGGCTGCAATACACCAAACCATACTTTTACATATTATGTATATCAATGTTTGTTTGTTCATATTTTGACATCGTGCCTCGCGTCCGCTGCTGCAATAAGATCACACCTGGTGTACGTACGTGTCCTGATTTTAAGACCTGAATGGCTTATTAGATGTGTGTTCGACTGAGTGTGAGACCAGCGCAGTGCCACTCCTACGAGGTAGCTGGTCGTGACATTAAGTTATTATATTTTGTATTAAGCCAAGACGACATTATTGCGAAACCGAAATTTCCGAATGCTACTCGAGGTTCTACTACCTACTGGGCTTACAATAACGGCTTCTCTTCCTATTTTTGAAATTCCCTCTCTTCCTTTTATACGAAATGTGTATGTGTGAGACAGGCAATAATTGTTCTCACGAACATTTAACTGCCACGGGAACTAAGGAAAATTCGGAGAAAGTCGTAGGGCGTTCGTTAACACAATCGACACCCGTGACAGCTTACCGTCAAAACTGTAATTAAGTTTTTGTCCGGTAGATGCTTTGCTCTTTGATAATCGGTGCTCGCTTTTTGGACGGGTAACGAATCATATTACTTGTTTTTGTACTTTCTCACTGCTTGCATCGATTGAAGTTTTTTACCGTCCATAACTCGACTCGATGATGTCATTTCACGACAATGTTCGATAGCGATATTCGAGCGGTATTTTTGTGTGGCTTATGTTGAAATATCATTTTATTTTTGGTGTTAAAGGATGAACTTAAGGTGCGTATAAAATATATGTACTAAAAAATGGTACTATGAAACTGTGCCGTGTGAAATCGAGCGTAACGCTTTACCGCTTAAGATACGTGAACAAGATCTTATGCTTTCGAATCATGTTCGTTCGAGTAAATTAAAGTTGCGTGTCAAATCTCACACAGTTTCGTTCTATCACAACACATTTGATTTTAAGTTTAGCAGGCATGCGAGCATTCGAAGCCTATTAACTATTAAAGTGACTATTGACGTGACCTCAACTACATCCGAGTAGCTATTTTTCACCCCATTCCAGAATCATAACTGTGCTCTCATTGCCCTGAGAAATGTGAACGAATTCAAAGATGTGTCCATAAAAACACCCATGCCTAAGATTTCAAGTTCAAGATCTTCAGGTTAAATTGCTTAAGTAATAAATCTATATTAATAATACAATGCTGCAGAAACTGTTTGTTTGAACACGCTCATCTCTGGAACTCATGGCGTGAATTGAAAAAAAAATGTGTTGGATAGCGCATTTAACGAAGAAGGCAAAACAACAAAAAACAAAATGTAAGATTAATTAAAGAATCAATTAGCTTTGCACCGAGATTTCACCTGCTTAAAATCTATACCTAAGGAATAATATGTTATTTCGTGATATGAAGTATTTTTTATGCTATTCTATGTTTCATTTGATTCCAGATTTATCATATATTAGTGCAAAATTTCATACAAATCCATTCTGTAGTTTTTTCGACAAATAAAAACAAACGTGCGAACTGTCGCATTTATAATATTGCTCGGATTAGATATTCAAATGCATTTTATAACACGAATACATTTCACGTTTGTCAAGCGAAGATATGCGAGATACGCGCTTGACTTGACCATGCTCAAAGTTCAAGTTCGAGAATTCGCTTGCCGCGTAAGTTGTGCAAGCGAAGCCAGACGATGCACAACTTGCATGACTCATCACCAATGCCAGTGCTCGTGTACGCGCCGGCCGGTATTCTTGCGGGCGACGTGAAGTAGGTGAGACCTATAGTGGGCCTCGATTGATCAAGGCATTCGCGTTTTTGCGCTTGGTAATCTGTAGCCACACTAATAATATTGATTTTTTACCGCCACGTATGTACTATGACACCTACACGTAGTTTTTCTTGAGAAGCAGGAACAAACAGGATCAATATGATACATGATCTCTATAATAAACTTCTACATACGAGCATTTCGTTCTATATGACTGTAATGCACAAGATGTGGGTGATTTGTCATCAGAGCCCAAAATAGAGGAATTGAAATGGCTTTGATGAATAAGATTTTACTTTCATATACCTTGTGATAGAAATAAAATTGACAACAGCAAAACATCTTGATGCCAGTTCCTAATGGAATAGGCAGAAGAAATAAAACTTAACATTAAAGGATTGTACCTAGGATATTGCATGGAATATGTTCTGTTTTTTGTCGTTGGTAACCGCGTTTTGTTCAATTATATTGGTGATATACGTGAGAAACCAACGTAATTATTCCAAATAGCTGTGTCATTTTAGCTAAATCCTTTTAGTAATTTACTGTTATAATTTTATGTTATATTACACAAGAATCCATGTGTGTACACAGATACTTTTGGATTAAGTTATTAATGAGACTCTCACATTAGGTAGTACACAGTTAACCGAAATATCTTATTTCACGGTTAAAAATAAAATATCAGGCAATATATTTCACGAACTATTATATAAGATGTGTATCTCACATTAAGAAGTTTACTATTTGACTTAAAAACTCATAAAGGCAATATGATATCGCCGTGGGTAATTTGTTAAGTATTCCGATGTATTTGTTTCCTAAGACCACAGTTAATGTGGTCAATTGATACATTATGTTTTGAATGTCTTAGTTATATTTCTATATTATGATGATACTGTGAAATGCGATAGATTTTTACCGATTTTTGTTTATATATTATTGGTTGAATATTGTAAGACGTTTATACATTAATTGCTTTTTATGGATGGTATTCAAATGAGGAATCATATGTATAATGTTACTTATGGTACTACTATTTTCTTCTGATTCAATTCGTTGCGGGTTCCAGAACAGTTTTAGCTTTTCCCTCGGGCTCCCTGCCATCATATCACAGGGTCGTAAGCGGCTGCCACTGTCTATCCTGGCAGGACTTTTCACTGATCGTGTCGTACTGCCATCCCATTGGAGTAGTAGAATGGGGGAATATAAATTTACTTCTGTCTGTGCACTATAATATGGTCTGCGCAGATGATTCTTCGTAATAGAGATGGCCGCTGTGGCCGAAATTCGGCTTCGGCGACTTTATTATGTCTGTAGAATTCCTGGTGCTTTACTGTCACACACGCTTTACGTATCTACGTTCTGCTTACAATGTAGCCATGGTCTCAGGGGATTGATGTGTTACACAACTTGATCATCAAGATCTTCAAATATTCGTATGCATGTGGTACAGATTAACTGTAATCTCAAAATTTATTTGTCCCGTCTCCAAACCGTAGAAATGTTTGAATAATGTATGCTTTTACGTGATACCGCTGAATGCGGGTGGGTTTTGTTTTTATGAATCCTACGTACGTGTTTTATATTGTACATGAGAGTTATATATAATTTACGACGCACACTCCTTGAGAAACTCAATGTTTTCGATACGGCGAACTCGGCTCAGTACGAGAAAGCGTAATATCGTGTGTCTTATAGGGATGGGGAAATATATAATTGCATGTATGGGATGGGGTCTAAGTTTAGTAAAAGATAGTGCGAGCAAGGTACGTTCCTACGCACCATCGAGGAATTACCTACCATACTTATTATTTTACATAAAGTTACGAGATATTTTTAAATGACATAGTTGGAAAAACTGGCGATCGTTTCCATTTTGTTACCGACGTCCATTAATATCCGCATATGCAGATGCCATAGCCCACCGGCTAGTAACAAACATGACAGCATAACCATATGAGTCAGGGATACCTTCCCGATGGTGCCGGCCCGATTCGACACTACCTCCTCACATCTTGTTTTATAATTCATCTACAAATATGATTCTTCTCAGACGTTGCCGTATCAAGTAACAGTTTGCACAACAGTTATCAATCTTATGTAGATGACGCAGGAGTCGGGATGCGATATCAAGTTTTCAGCACATTTCATATAACCGTTTAACCAGAAATAGAGCAAGCAATGCTATTAAGATTATCGTAATGTAGGTTATACACAAACAAATGGAGTAGTGTAAATTCCTACGATTAAATATTTCTTAGTCGGATCGTTTCTGTCTGTGGTCGACGCACGCTCGATGGCGGCACAGGCGATGTTAAACGCTTTTCGAACTAATCGAATTAAATTGCTACTTGATTGGTCGCAACTGTGAGCTCGTTTGCTCTCTACCGGGTGCTAATAAATAATTACATGTGTTATATAAACTTTTATGGATTAATAATTTATGTTTCGAATAATATTTTGAGATGATTTTAAATATAGACCTGACTCTGTTGCCTTCTGGTGTTAACATAATTTATATGCTAGTTATTAGCAAGTAATTTCATAACTACGAAGCGTCAGGTCCAGTTTGGGATTTATGTCTTTTGATGAACGCTATTAATTCCCAACCCCTGCTACTCTATACTGGACAGACTACTGCATGAAGGTGTTCTTTATCTTCAAATGTTTCGTTATATAAGGGGTAATATGTACAGCCCTTCAATGACCAGCGACGCCCACATACCGATGTATGAGCCCTACGATGATGACGTCCATCTAAACCTGCAAAATTATTATGCAGATGTGTTGCCATCCTTCCTTAATCCCCTCCAATGAGGCACCTGAAACTCACAAAAATTAAATGCGACGTCCTTGCTACCACTTTATGGCGATATCATGTGAGCTAGAGGTATCTCACCCGGTCGTGCCAGCCCAAGTCAGCTGAACTGCAACATGGCATTCTTAGGCAATAATAAGATTTTATAATTTAAACTTTATATTATTAAGTGCTCCCCGTGCAGTAGAAGGTCCGGGATGGATGCGAGTAGCAGGAGGTCGGTTGTCGTGGCGTTTATTGAAATAGGCATATGTCCAGCAGTGGAAGTGGTGGCCCCACACCGGGAGTTGAAGTAAGGGACGGCCTACTTGATGGACTGACGGCTTGGTTAAGGTGGCGGGAGCCGCTGGATGCAAGTGGCTCGTGACCGTGACCTGTGACGCTCTGTGGGGGAGGTCTATGTCCAGCAGTGGACGTCGTCCGGTTGATGATGATGATTATTATTAAGTGCTAATATCTTCCATGTGTCGCTATCGTATTACTTACATTACCAGACAACAGACCACCACTAACAGATAACAATTGATTTTTTGCGCGCTTCTAGAATTACAAAAAAAAAAAAAGTATTTCAGAAGAGCATGTGCTGCATTGTGAAGTGCCAGTGAAGCACTGCAACGGCTAGCGATATGAATAACCTCGGCACGAACCTCGTCAGCTGATATTGACATGTGCACGGCGCATATGAGCACGGGTGGAATGACGCGAACACTTTATTAAAGCGCTACTGTGCAGCAGTTAGCATCTGTTTGCTTTTTTTGCTTAAACTCTTTCTAAGTGAGCTGAGCGCTAGCAGATGCTTATCTCTAACGATAACACTAATGAGCTCTGCGTGGCGCCGGTGAAGAAGATAAGATTTTTAAGTAGGACGTTAAAGAAAATGATAACATAATTGGTACATAAACGTTTTGGAGTTAAAATTGGAACTCCTACACCTCGCATACCTGCCAGCTAATTGAGACGGCATTGCCTATATCATCAATTTATTGAGGTAATTAATCTATCGCATCTCATCGATTAATTGACGGCCGCTTTCGGTTTGTTAAATGATGAATACGTTAAGAATTATTGTGTCGGGACTGTCTTATTGATGTAGCGGTAGCGTTTAGAATCACATTGGCATTTCTTAAGTTAACGTTGTAAATTATAATAACATAGTGTTGTAACTAGTTCTAACAGATGACTGTAGTCTATTAAGATATGGAAAAGTCCCTGAGTTTAGGTTACTCATCAGCCACCTGTGACTGCCTATGATAAGACATCAGATTTGTGTGTGTATCGTACACAGAAATCCTATTCCTAGCAATTTCAAATTCTACATATTTATGTTAAAAATTTTTATCTGTATTTCATGTTGTATAAATGGCGTGCCACTAGGTAACCTGCCAAGTCACCGTAACGTCTCCGATCTTGCTTTCAAGTTCTGAACTCTGTGAAACTCGACGGTTTAGCTATTCTGAAATTTCAACAACGCATATGCAAATGTCAGCTCTCAACTCTGATTGTAGCAGTGGCACAGGGAAAATTCCTGCATTTACATTAAATTTAACCAAAATTGAATCCGGGCGACGTGGTTCATGCACGAGCGTGATGCGTCACGATCGCGCCAGATATTATCAATCGAATCCGTTATTACGTGTATACGAATCGGTTGATAATCCTTCAAAACTCATATTGTGTACGGTGGAACGTATCTGTAGTTGGTCTTTACATAAAAGTAATAGGGAACACATAAAAAGAGAACATTAATCTTCCCTTTAACCACATACTGAAATGTGAGCTACGTTTTAACAACCTTAAGCGTTTTAGGTTTAGTGTTGGGTATTAAATCATATGTCATTTAGACTAGTGATTTCGCCTCTTATAGTTTTTAGTGAAATAAAATTTATATATAAATATAATGCATTGTGTATGAAATTGTTTGTGACGACACAGCATATATGGCGCCGTATTTGAGACGGATGATATCATGATTTTAGGATAGTGCATTCAGAGTGTTATGTAAGACATTGTACAAAATCAGAGCTTTGCCGTGCTCGATTCTGATTCCGAATATGTATAAAATAAGTTCTTAAAAATTTACTTATTAGTCTTTGAATTTCTTACTATAGGACCAGATAGGGCGGCCGCTACTCACCCGCACAGTTGATGCGTCCGAGCTCTTTACCTTTGGGTGCGCAAAATCGATGAAGGTCACGGTTGTACTTGTAAAATATTTACGTTTTGTTGGTTACATACTGTGTTCTAAAATATCTCTTACAATTCACGTTGTAGATACAATATATAGTCTAGATAGTTAGATTTGAATTTAAGTAGGTTATAAAACACAATCTACTATCTTCTTTGTAAGACCCTTGGCTTATTCGGGCGTCGCGCGCGATAACTTGAGTAAACGTAGCGTGAAGGAAAAACTGAGTGACTAATGACTATGCTAAACCGTTAGTCTGCCTAAGGAAATATCCTGTTACTATGTACACAATATGTGCAATACTACACTTTAGATGGCTATTTTCTTGTGTGTCAATATTCAACATTTGCATGTCACACTTGCAAAATAATACTTGCAGTTTAATTTGTTACGGTAACAATCCGGCCCCTGCTTACGCGCGAATCGCATTACTAGTATAACACCTCGGTCATGATCCTCTCCATGAACCAAACATTCACGTCAGCGCTGAGGCCATTTTAGCTACCGCGCGAGAGTCTCCCCCGACGTCAGAGCCGGGCAAGGAGCGATCCCTCGGTCCAGTTGGCCATGATAATATTCGTTAAACTTGCTGTTACAAACACTCATATCGGGAGGCTGCGGAAGAGAGGGGAGCTCATTTTCCTCTTTCGACCCCAAACCTAGTGTCGTCGCCGTACGAGCACCCATAGCAATCCGATGAGGCTGCATTGGGCTTCTCTTCGCTTCCACAGCATAAGTAGAGGTCCACAAGAGAAACCTAGTATAATACTTATAACATACCTTCTTCTTTTGAACAATGGACAGCGACAGTACTACAGTATGGTTTATATATCCCATTGAAGTTCATAGTAAATCCTGATCACTTGTTTACTGGTGACATCCTGTTTGATTGTGACACCTTTTTTTTTGTTGACGTGGCGAAACGCATCTACGCGCCTTCACCGGCCCTGGGTGGGGTCCAGTGGTTTGTCTCCAGTGTCTCGCGGCACATGATAGTGCCGAATATCTACAAGAACCACCGCGAGTGCCATCAGTGCCACCCTTGGTGAGGTGCCCCGGAAAAGCAATCATCAGAGCACCTCGACATCTAGTCAGCCCCTTAAGGGACCAACTCCACCACACAGATGAGGTTGCCCCGCACTACATGACAAACCCATCGACTTTGGGACAGTGCCATTGCACCCCATTGGGTGAGGTTCCCAACTTCGCCCCTTGCCTCGTTAGCAAAAGCGCCTCCTCCTTTTGCTCTTAGGTCCCCTCTTCTTATAAGAGGGGTACCACCGAGAGCGATTCGTCCTTCTTATCTTTAAGCCCCCTTTTCTTATAAGAGGGGTGCAAAGATCCCCTCGGTTCAATTGGCTTCGCCTGGGTTCACCCCAGGCTACTAAGGCCAACCGCCACGACAAGGCTTGAACCATGGTGAGGCGATTGTAACACCTATATTTACTCAAGACCATGTTGACCCACGAGGAACTATTTGTTGCAAATTGGAACGGGGTTATTGTGCATGCCATAAAACTGTTATGCTAATCGAATGCTCGATTACCTCTTGCGTTTGTTCTGTACGTCAGTACAGGTTGCATTAAATAAACGCACGGAACATTAATTAGTGTTTTAGTGCCCACTTTTATTGCATTACCTTTATTAGTTCGTGTGATTAGTAAGTTCAACTTGTACTTGGCCTGTGGAGTTATGAGTCAGCGTCAGTACACTGTTCGGTTTTTATTATTTCGAATTGAGTGGCTGTTAGAAATGATTACCAACCGACTACTCTTAAACAAACTTATAGAAGACGTGGTTTAAATGTTATATGGTTTTATTGCATATGAGTTAAACGTACGGTTTGGATTTTCTGATGGCAGTGTCTACTGACGCTCGTAAGTGTACATCAGCATAATCGATAGATATGAATTTATATTGCCGTCCTTTATATCGTTTTCTCCCTGTGGTTAATACATGATCGTAAATATTATAAAAATGTATGCGTACCCACTTTAGGAATGATTGCGTATAAATAATCTATTGAGCCTTGTTACTGAGTTACTACAAGAAATGTGATATTTATCTTGAAAGGACTTACCAATAACCTTCATTTGGGTCTTCGTCTGGCCAAGATCCGTAATTTGGGTAATCACTATTGCAGGACCTCACTGAGATGCCATTTTTTATAGTATAAGGGGACAAACCTAGAAATGGGAAATCTTTACGACTACCGACGCGCATAAACATCAGCATAATTACTATTGCGTCACCTCCTTTTCACCCCAATGAGACACGGCCTAGTCACAAACTGCACAAAACGCGACACCGAAGATGTATCAAGTGAGTGAGAGGTACCTCTCCGGTCGTGCCGGCCCATTCCAGCAGTGCAGCATGGCATGTGCATGCCATAGGCAACCCTTAGTAAAAAAACATATAATGTAACATTGCTTTAGTTTGAATGCGATGATTTATTTACGTTTTTGTTACGTTCTCCAATTATATCCCCCTTCATAGCTGTACTAGAACACTGAATATTCTATATCAAACATAACACAGTTAAATCGTTAACAACAGTAGAACAGTCCACAATGATTTATTTACCATCGGTACAAACAATAAAACAGATCCATAACTTCCTGTGTTCGTTTGTATCAAATAAAGTATATTTCAAGTCGTTAGCGGTGAGTTAAAGAATTTGTAGGCCGGTAACCTGTTAGAGAATGCCGCTTAGAACTGTTGCAATTGATCGGTACTTGAAACTCGTATCAGCGACTCTGTCTTTTTGCATTTGTTTTAAATTTGTTACGCATTATTTCAATACAACAAAGTAATTGGATTAGTGTGATATCATTAGTTCTATTTAAAGGTGAATGATGTTAAATAGTTGTAGCGGATGTGACTGGGCAGTATATCTATGGCATACCAGCAGCTCTGTTGTCGCGTTTCTTGTAGTATATACAAGTTCCGGGTGGACTAATCTAGCAAAGCATGGAATAAATGGTAATGGAGAACGCCGGGAACCTGTTAGAGTATGACGCTTAGAGCTGTTGCAACTGATCGGTACTTGAAGATCTTTACGATACAAATTCGCTTTACATTTCTTCCGAATTATTTAATAACCACATAGTAAAATGGTAAATGTATGCGAGTAGCAGGAGATCGGTCGTCTCGGCGTTCATTGAAAGAGGCCTATGTTAGCAGTGGACCGATAATAATGAACTAATAATTATGGTGATGATGATAGTAAAAGGGTAAATCCGCTTACTAAAGTAGGACGCAGTGCAATGCTGCATTGCAGCGGAATCGGACTGGCACGACTGGGGAGGTACAGGCGTAAAGAGTCATCTTCGGTGTCGCATTTCTTGCGGTTTGTGAGTAGCAAGGAAAGAGGAAAGGAGGGCAACGCATCGGCATAGCAATTATGCGTCCGTAGTCGTAAAAAGGTTCCGATTGCTTCTTTGTACCTCTATACTATAAAATAGTGACATCTCTACTTTGATTCAAAGTTTAACGAGGTTAAATAGCTGTAGGGGATGCGCCTGAGATATATCTCTATGGCATGCCAGCGTGAAATGACAGCTATGTTGTTGCTTTTTGTGTGGTATATTACATTTACGGTTAGGCAAATCCAGCAAAGTAAAAGAGAAAACGTAAACTTATATCACATAGGAATAGTACTGGGCTGACACGGGCTGGTCGCTCACATGATTACGTCGCATAGTGTCAAGTATGCTACCGCGTTTTGTACGGTTTTTTGCCGCTTTCTTTCCGTATGCCTTTAGCCATTCGTATAGGTAATGATAGAAACCAGGGAACACGTCTGCATTACAATTATGCTGATATCTGTGTGCGACTGTGTGGAGGGATGCATTTGCTCCTTTTCGTCCTTACAAGTACAAAAGAAGTCATTTATGTACTTTTTTTTAAGTAAAGAAGAGTCATTTATGTCTATTTACGTGTGAAATTTGAATAACCTTTAATCATATGCACGATAAATAATATTTCATAAATCAGATTGCACTACCCATTTAAAATGATTCTATTTTTTTAGCAAAAATCAACAGGTTTTGTAGTCAAAATAGCAATAAGGCGAACTGCTCAGACGCTTTCTGATCGATCGTATTACCATGATTAATAGATCGTGAAGTAAGATTCTTAAGTCAGCCTCCGGTGCATGGATTTGCAATGTTTCCTGCGTGTCTCACAAATGTCTGAATAGTTGTTGTGCAGGCAGGTCTACGTTGCTAATTCTGACCAGGCCAGCAGGCTTAAAATACTTGATTTGAATTCATTTGGAATGATATAATATCAATCGACGGCTGGGTAGTTTCATTTTCAGGCAACTGGTCCATGTGATATGGGCTGAAGAAAGTCTTGATAGCTGTACGATATGGGACGACATACCACATATTTTAGTATGCCATCACGTCCTCTGCAAGCGAGAGTTAGTTACAACGTCAGTTCTGCCGACCTGGTTCGACTTTAATACACAATAACACAAACTCTCACAAATATTGATGGAATAATATTTTTTTTATAATAATTATACATATATTAGTAAGAGTTAATGTCATGTTGACTAGCAATCGACTTGGGCCGAGTGGGACACGATCGGGGCGGTATCTCTGGCTCACATAACGTCGTTGTATACCACACACCACATAAGTGACAGCTATGCTGTCGCGTCTCATGCGATTTGTGAGTAGACCATTATAAGATAGAAGAACAGGAGATCTCGTCTTAAAGACTATCATCAATGTATGTAGACATCAATGTATCATCAATGTATATGAGCGTCGGTTGTCGTCGAGAGGCTCCCATTGCTCGTTTGCTTACCTCAAAGATTATTGCATTAAAGATGATTTCTATGCGAATAAGCAAAAACCCTCAATGAATACGACGTCTACTTTTACAGTTACTCGCTGTATGGGCTCCAAATGCCAGTTACTTTGACAAACATTAAATTGAATATTCTCGCACATGTGAGTCGATCGTTATAAATGTATAAATGTATGATGTCTAAGTACAGTTTAGTGGTTTTCTTTTTTTTATGGTATATGAGGACAAACGAGAAATCGGAACATTTTTACGACTAACTACGCAAATGAACATAGCATAATGACTTTGGCTATGCGTTGAACTCCATTTGAGCCCCCATCAGTGGGCCACCGGCTACTCACAAACCGCATGAAACGCGACACTGAACATACCGAGACCATAGTGAGAGGTACCTCTCCGGTTTTGCCGACCCAATTCAGCTGCAATGTAGCATGGAACTACCTCCTACCACAATGTGTGTGGCCACCCTTACCCTTGACGATAAGCGGCGGGTGGCACGATCGCCCCCGCAGCTCTCCCGACCATTGTTTTGACGTGGGTTGATTTGTGCGCGCGCGCCGATCGATCTATCGCGTCAATTTATTGCCTTTTCTAGACTTAGCGGGACTGGCGAATTAGAGCCAATAACTTGTAAGGTGCATTCAACTTGCTGTGACACGGATGGAGGGTCTTAATATTCTGCTGCAAGAGTCTTTTTACGGGACATACAAGGAGTAGTATTTTTCTGTGCAGACAACAACATCCAAACAAATGAGAACGTGTAGATAAGTTGCCACGTTTAACATTTAGGCTATTCGGGCCTTCTGTAGTATTTAGCTTTTATTGAAGTGTTTAGTACTAATGTAAGTCTTTACTTAATCTAACAAGGTCTTTACATTTTACTATATAAATAAAAATAAAAAAAAATGACTTTTCGCGCTGTCGATTTGCCTGTTACAGATTATTTAGTAAAATCTAGTTGTTATTCAAACTCAGTAGTTTAACCCTAGAAATATCTCTCATTATTGCTCAATATGTTGGCACTACTTATAAATGAACACCAATTTTTTGTCTAGCCGAGTGTTGGATGATATTTCACAGTGCATTATTAATTACATACTGTGTATAACAGAACGGATACTTCCTTGTAAATTTATCTATCCGCGGCGTGTTTGGAACTAACGATACAAAACCGTTTTACAACGATAAGTCGACCCAGTTTCCGAGCAAGGCTATGAGATCTCATATCTTCTGACTGCATACATCATACGCCGCAGTGCCGTTTTGTTCTTGCACGTCTGGCGAGCATATTTTGTTCGTAATATTGTAATCTCCTAAATCTGGATGCCAATATTTCGCCATAGAGTTTATCGACGGTTAGAGATGGGATTGAGTTTTAACGAGTTTGTCGAACGCCTTGTAGAGTCAAACATGTTAAAGTTGGAATTTGATATTTGTACTTACTAACTTTACTCTACTAGTCAGGAAACATATTTAGATTGCGCTTTATAGACCGTAGAACAGTGGAAAAAGAGTCAACCGCCAATAAATAGAAAGAAAAAAATTGTAGATAAGTTAATATTGGTTCAGATTTCACCTGTACCGAAATATCCTAACAATCCGATGGTCATGAGTAACGAAAACCTGTTCTTGCAATCAAGTGGTTGTGGGAAAAAAGCATGAATGAATGTAAGTGACTTTTTGTTGTGTTGTCACTCGGTTTCCGGCCCTATTGGGTCGCACGGCCGCGCGTGGAGAATCGGCGTACGCGTCGGAGCGTCGCACTTGACGCGCCACGCTCCAGCGAGCGGTAATGATTGAAAGACGTTCCGAAATAACCGATCACCGTGGTCGGTGGTGTACGGTGACCTGCCGGACGCAACGATTACTTCTTACGTTCCATTGTGTGACCGTCAACCGTTCTACGGATTGTACGTAGAAGTTACTGAATGATTTGACCTAGGCTTTATATTATTATCTTCATGGTGAAGAAGTGTGTTCATGTTACATTAATTTATTGCGTGAAGTAACGTGTTCATAAGTTAAGATGCTGCTTCAATGTTCAGAAATTAAGTAAGAGGCAGTGCCATGATGCATTGCAGCGGAACTGGGCCGGCACAACCGAGTAGGTACCTCGCGCGCTTGATACCGCCGTAAAGTGATATCTTACGCAGTAAAGAGACAAAGGGAGAGGTGATAAGGAGGGCAACGCATCGGCTGCTAGCTATGCTGATGTTCATAGGCATCGGTAGCCGTAGAAGGGCTCTGATTTCTCGTTTGTCCCCCTATACTATAAAATGGTGTGTACTCTCGATAGACAATATTCACAGGGCACGGACTATCGTCAGTGCTGTGAGTCTGAGACGTGAATACTGAAGTTCTAGAATGATGATCTTGCTTCGAACAAGTAGGACCAGGTACTTCATGCGTGCCGGCCACACTGTTTTAAGTGTTTCATAATATGTTACACCTGTGCCTACGGTGCCTTGACATCAGCCTGTTCGTCCACTGCTAAGGTGCGACTTTAGATTGCAGGTCACTTTACATTCATCGTCTCTCTCTTACTCCTGATAGACCTGATTTGGGAATTGTGTTAAACTATTGTGCATTTTCACGTGTTTATCGAGGTTCATTAAAATATAGTAATCTATACATTAAATGTTTATTTCATTTTTTTAATAGCATAAGGGGGCAAACGAGAAATAGGAGCCTTGTGATTACTACCGACGCTCATGGACATTCGCATGATTGTTACGCAGATGCGTTGCCCTCCTATCATCCCCCCAATGGGCCAGTGGCTATTTACACACCGCACGATACGCGACAGCGCCGCTGTCACTTTACGCCGGTATCAAGTGAGCGAGAGGTGCTTCCCCGGTCGTGCTGGCCCCATTCCGTTGCATAGGAGGATGTTGTGTCATGCACCATGCATTGCACTACCTCCTCCCTATGCAGCATGGCACTACCTCATCCTCAATAGATTAAATTTGGATTAAATGTAACTTTTTCGTTCTGTATTTTTTTATATGTTTAGTAAGCTGTGTACTTAATGTAAGTACATGTTAGTATAACGGTGTAATAACTACCTGAATGAATATTCTATTCTATTCCATTAGAGGTATGGGCTATTATGAATGACCATTAAAAACATAATAACCGGAAGTCCAGGGAAAACGTCTTGGGACCATAAAGCCATAAAGAGTTATCATTAAGTGCTAGGAAGTGTTAGTTTCGTTGTGTTTACTTGGTAACACTTTTCTAAAGATAATAATTTTATTTCTATGACAATAATTATTTTATTTCTATGTTCCCCATACTTTTCCATCACTATCCTATAGCTGTAAAGTTTTGTGTTCGCAGTGCATCTGTGTCTGGCTTTTAAATACTTGAATAGTGTTCGTATATATATTATTACAGCCGATCTGATCTGGCTATACTATGTATGTAGAATGTTCATTAGGGATGAGCAAAGCAAGACCTATAGTTGAGATTTGCATTAGAAGTAAGGCATGTTAATATGCTGGCTGGAATGTTACGCTCATCCGCCTAGAAATCTGGTTGTTTATTATACATTTATACCACGTTGCATATATGTGCATGTTCGTTCTTATATGATATTTATTTTGTTAAACACTAAGTTCTGCTTCTGTTTATTAAACAAATGAATAATTCTATATTAGAGGACGGTGCTCATTGTCAAGTATATTCGCTGGGGAAATGAAAAAAGCGGGAAAAGCAACAGGTAGGCTTCCAATTAGAGAAGGCCGCACTTAAGTAGTCGTCGCGACACCGAGCTTTGTCGCGACAAAAACTGCGGTCGTGTTTCGCTCGCCGCCACAGCGATGACGTTTTTGCACTACAGACCACTCCTCTTTGACTTTAACTGTTCTCGTTAAACGTTTTCGTTAAAGGTTGTGTTTT
>JAFELO010000603.1:276948-288714 GCA_017140195.1 Eumaeus atala | reverse complement strand
AGATTGTATCTTTTGTAAGTAGCTATTTATATACTAATGTACTAAAAACCAAAAGCCATTAATGTCGTAAATCCAAACATTGAGACAATCAATAGGTAAAGGAGGTGAAGAAATTGCCGTCCTCGCTCTGGGAAAAATCCGTTGGTTTTGGAGCTGGTTTCATAAGACCTAAACAACGACTAAAACATTGTAACTGCGTTCAGAATCCCATAGAGTGGATAAAGAAGCGCGTTCCTGCTAACCCATTTTTTCTGACGGACTCACTACTGTTGGCGATGCTATATTTACATGACAGTTCATCGGAAAAACCCATATTAGTATGGCATGGGACACTATATGGTTTAAAGAAAGGCGGCCAGAATTATACTATCTATGATGTTTTACGTCCCTGCGGAATGGATATAAATTAACCATCATGCTATTATTTACCAATATAAATAACACGAAACTGTATTGCTTATTGTGAAGAGAGCTTGCAGGAAATGTGGCACAGCCTAAATGAATCCTCCCGACTATAAGCCTCAGGATGAACTTGGACAAGACAAAGGTCATGTTTAACGCACACTTTCTCCCTAGGCCGGTCATCGTAGATGGTGAGATTCTGGAAGTCGTAGACGATTACGTCTACCTCGGACAGCTATTGCAATCAGGTAGACATAACTTCGAGAAGGAAGCCGATAGATGGATTCAGTTGGGTTGCGCAGCATTCCGGAAGCTTCGTCACATTCTCACGTCGCTCTACCGCAGAGCTCGAAGACAAAAGTCTTCTACGAATGCGTTCCCTCCATGATGGCCTACGGGGCCGAAACATGGCCCCTTAATTTAGGACTGGTCCGCAAGTTTGCGGTAGCTTAGCGGGCTTGGTTGTTTCTTTGTCCGATAGAATTCGCAAGAAAGTCACAAGGTACAGAAATAATGTTTCCGATAACATGCGAAGAATAGGCTCACTGAAGTGGCAATGGGCTGGTCACACGTCACACACTCAGAAAACCAGATGGCAGATGGGCCACTAAGGTTCTGAAGTGGAGTTTACTAAGTTTAGGGAAACGAAGTGTTGGTCGACAGTTCACCAGGTGGTGACGACTCCGTGCAGTAGCTGTCGGCCCTCTTGGCGTTTATTGAAAGAGACCTATGTCCAGCAGTGATGATGAATGATGAACTGCTGCTCATTCTCCTAGTGTAAAACGTATAGCGAAGTTGGTAAATGCACTAAAATATGGCTATTTCGCTAAAGGTTCAGTTTAGTGCTGCCGATGAGATTTTGCAATATTAGTGACTTAATAAATATACCGCTTACTCTATTACCCCGCCTGCGGTCTCTGTAGATACCTATGTTCACGCGTAGTTGTTCAGTTACGTGCGTGTGTGTATGTTATAGTGGAGTCTCGGTAGTTGTGTGAGCCGGTAGCTGCAATATCGCCATCAATAGATTATATCAATTTATAACTCATCTAAGTTATTGATCATGTGTACTGATTACGTGAACATTACTACTAGCTGTTGAACACTTTGTAAGACCTTGTTCGAGCGTTGTTAGGTTTCTTGAATTGACCTAATGTTACATGATGTTCTGCTTTTAAATACATTAATTTTAAACGGTGTAACAACGAATTATGTGTTAATTATATTTTATATAAGTAATAAAGTTATACACTTTGTGAGGCTGCGATACTATGTTCGAGACTTGTTAAGTTTCTTAGGTTGGCCCGATATTAACCAGATGTTCTTCTTTGTAATAAATTAACTCTACTGCTTTAAATAAATACTATACTCAAATTTTAAGAGATTATTTGTACTAAAATAGGGATAGATAATACACTAAAGTCTACCTGGGGAATCGCTCTACTCCAGGGCTGAAACCGCATGAACAACCGTTTAGTATATTTTAAGATAATTGATCAGACAGATTTTGGGGCCTTTGTTTATTATGTAAGATACAGTTTGTAAAAAAATCATATTAAACTACATTAAATGAATATTGATGATTTTTAATTAGAAACCATTGTACATTTATATGATATACATCCAGAATAAATGTTAAATACATCCAAAGCCAAGGGAGTTGCTAAGTTTTTTAGAGATTGCTTGTCTCTCTTAGAAGTAGTAAAACTGATTTTAATAGTTTTTAGTAACAGTTTTTAAAATATCTCTTAAGTAATAAGTTGTAAAGATATATTACGTATACTACTGACCAAAGAGGTAGATATCTCATGTATTTTCGGTGTACTTATTTCGTCATATCATTTAAATGCTTGAGCTATGTACTATGACTATGAACTGTATATTAGCTTGTCCTGGCTAAATCAATATTTAATTTTAGAATTTGTTTGTGACGAATGTAATTCGGACTTTTGTCAAGTATATTAACTTCAGTAGTTAATATTTATTATTATGATGAATTTTTATTATGTCCAAAAATTCGGGGATCATCACATGACAATAAAATATTAGGTCCTTGCATATGAAATTGCTACATTTCGTACTGGCCACCTTAATCAGGAATTTCTCCTTTTGGTAAGGAATTCCAAATTCAAATTTGTACAGCGTGGTTTCGTGCTACGACGACCGTCATTCATTTGTTCTTTTTTCTTCTGTTTTTTTTTATGTTTGCGTCACTCACTTCACAAAATGGAAAATTTAAAATATATAGCATTATTTATGGCACTAGTGTCACGGCGGAACTCATACACAGTTTTCTCAAATCTGGCCAGACTATTACGGCTGATGTGTATTGTCAGCAATTGTAAACCATGATGGAGAAGCTAGCGGCTAAACAAACTAGGCTGGTAAATTTCTCCACACCACTGCTGATTTACGACAACGCTAGACCACACACGGTGCAACAGACGGCTACCAAATTAGAAGAGCTTCAATTGGAAAGTCTAAGACATCCTCCGTACTCTCCAGACCTTGCTTCAACAGATTACAATTTTTTTCGAAACTTGGGTAACTTCTTACAAAGGATAAAACTCAATTTCGATGGCGCAGTCCTAATAGGCTTCTAAGATTTTATTGATTCCGGTTCGACTGGTTTTTTATTAAAGGGATCAATTAACTACCTATGAGATGGCAAAAGTGCATAGAAAACAATAGTTTACTTTGATTAATTAAATATATTATATTACAAAATATTCGACTTTTTGTTCCTCTCATACAAAACGATAACTTCATATGTAAGGACCTAATAATTGACATTACGCTTACCTACTTTGTTGAATCAACGAGCATAAGGGGAGCTTGGCGTCGGACACCGGAAGACGTCACTGCTGTTATTTTGCGCTGATTCCTCAAGTAGTATTCCTCTAGTTTTTCTTCAAGTAATTAAAACAGTAAGAAGAATTGTAAGTCTATGGCAATTTGTTTTATATTTTTAACATAACACAATATAATGTTAAAAGAAATATAGAATTAAACTAATAAATTCTAATATATTTACAAACTCGTACACATGTAACATATGTTATAGAAGATTTATCATGATGCATTTTAATTATAAAATAATGTATTCCATAAATTGGAATCCAAGAATGCGCGAACAATTTTAATGTTGTGAATCTAGTTTCGATGAAAATTGTTATACACTTAAGATTTGTTTTCACCGCAAGGTGCCGGTGTTTAGGCATGTTTAGAGTTGCGTATAAATTTTTGTCACTATACAGATGATATTTATTCAAAAACTGGTCAAGTGTGAGCCGGACACGTACTTTATGGGTTCCGTACCGACAGGAGATATGAACATTAGAACTTATAAAAGTTGTCAATTTTGTATTTGCGGTTGCCTGCATACATTTTGCATGAAACAAAAACTAAACATATAAGTTTGTAATGTGATGTAACTATAATTTAACAAATTTTATTGTAGCGGTAAAAGAAATACATCATTTGTGAAAATGTCAACTTCAACTATCACGGTTGAGGACACACAGCCTGGTGCAGACGGGCAGCGGAGTCTTAGCAATAAGGTTCCCTTTAATCCTTTCGATGCGGAATTCTAAAAACCATGTTTTATTTAATTATCATTAATAGGTCTACCACCAACTATAACCGTTTACATTTAAGTAGGGAAATGTGAAGCGCACTAAATTATAAACGATTTAGTAATGTCGTTTGATAAATGATGACACTTAAAATTAATGGTGTTTCTTGTGCAGTAGCTATAAAATGTGCTCATGATTATAGAAAATGATTCTATAAAATGCACTAAAGGGTTTCATCGGCCTGTATTTGTTTGAAAACCACTGCCGCTTCTTTAATGCACTGTCTGTTATAATAAAAATTTTTGAAGATATGGAGTAAATATTAATTATCTATTTGATGTCTGGGCTTAAACGTTTTTATGAAGTATGAGATAGTGACATGTCACATTACAGACGAACTGATCCAGCACGACCGGGGAGGTAACTCTCGCTGATATGACGCTGCTGAGTGACAACGTTGGAAGGGAGGATGAAAGAGGCTACCACTGACAACAAAAATTTCAGTAATCAAAATTGAAAATAGATAGTCATGTGTAATAATGTAAAGAAAAAAAAAATATTTTTTCGTTGCTAGGAGTACAAAATTATAGTTTTATAACGGGTTATTAAAAAAAAGTGTGTGTGTACTTGTGTTACACGCATTAGAAATTAGATTTATTTGGCTTAGCAATATATACATTTTTTTAAATTTTATCTTTCGCCTTATTCGATCTTTGTAGTAAGAAACGACCCTAACAATAGAAAAAAAGATGTTTATTACATTGAAGGTTTTATCATCAGTAACTATTTTAAAACTAAAATGTTGACTATATTAACTTCAGGGTGTAGGTTTTTCGTGTGCGCGCGCATCGCAAAAATTTACTATCATCATTTATCTCTAACACCACAAAAGAAGTATAACTTAAAAAATATGTGAGATCAGAAAATAACGTTCTAAAAATGAAGCTGAAACATATCGGATAACGGAGATCTGAATATGATGTTCTTGCCGAATTAGGTTCAACTTGTATGATCTGTTGCTCCTGAAGACTTGAACTTAG
The DNA here is from genome assembly GCA_017140195.1 of Eumaeus atala. Taxonomy (NCBI): domain Eukaryota; kingdom Metazoa; phylum Arthropoda; class Insecta; order Lepidoptera; family Lycaenidae; genus Eumaeus; species Eumaeus atala. The sequence continues at coordinate 283,697 of JAFELO010000603.1, read as the reverse complement.
CAGGTTTTCTTTAGAGGGACTTAAGTGTCCACTTGAATGGACTGTGAAAGTAGTTTAATTTAGTCTAGTGATTAGGGAAGTGAAGCCAGGACATCGTATTAACTGGATTTTTTGTTGGGTATATTCTTCACACAAATGAAGTTGCCAACTTCATCGTTGTTTTTTTTTGTGACGAAGGGGAATGCATTTACACATGATACCTGGGAGCCCGGGTAGACCCCCAAACCTTTGTTGGACTAGGCAACTGGGTAGCAATACCAACTAAACCCCTACGGGAGCCTACGGCCGCTATTAATGGAGGGAAACAGGACCCCTTCAGCGACAGTCACGCTCGGCTGTCTTGCATTATCGTGGGGGCTGGACGAATTTCTTAAGCTATCATGACAGTGTACATCGGGTGGGTGGATTTTCTAATAAGACTAATGTTAGCGACTACCGTCCTCGGTCTCGGCAGCGGCGTCACGTCTGTGTTTATGCTATAATTTTGAGCAGTGTGTTCAAAATATATACAGATAAACGAGAGATAACAACCGCCAGCTGCCTTACCAGTAGTTACCTCAATACGTTGTTGCCCTTTATCGGAATCTCTTAACGTGTACTGCACGAAACGGGCCGACGCAGGTGTTACATTTCTCGATGTAAGCAGAAAGATGAACTACCGACTTGGCTGCAGTGATTCGTAAAACGATAAATTTTGTTCCAATTTATCGACACAGTAACCCATTTATAAAGCTAGTGAGTCAATAACAATTATTGTCTCTCTCGGTTACTCGATTTGAATATCTGGCTTTAATTGGCGACCCCTCTAATACATCATACGTTTGACGAAGCGGCAATGATTAAGAGAAGCATGATCGACCCCGGGTCGCGCTCGTGCCTCTGCAACAGACGAATGTAGGCGACATTAAGCTTTCTAGAACAGTTCAATGTACACATACTTTCGCCATTTGTAACTTCATACCTTTATAGGGTATTCTTAGTAACATTCAACCTTTACGTATTGTCTCGGATGCCATTATATGTTTTTACTGTGGAATATAGAAGTTATTTGTCTTTGTTACAGGTACTGTTGTCACAATTGAGAATAAGCTTGTCAAATTCAAACATGGCCGCTAATTGGTAAGTCGACGATTCGCTAGGGAGTCTTCAGAGGTCGCTACCCAAATTACAGACACAAAATTCTATATCGAATACGCTAAAATTTTTCTTACGACTTGTAAAATTAGTAACATTTGGGTGCATACATAAACACTTTGTACTCTGTATATGTCATAGAGGTAATATAGACAGAGTAGGTATGCCAGTCAAAACGTGTCCGTCAAAGTAGAAAGAGAAATCAAACTTGGCTTACTGTTTGTCTCTCTTTTCAATAGAGATATTATCTCTGCGAAATGCGCATGCGAGACTAAGATAGTTATGTAATCTTCCTTCCTTCTCTTTTAAGCAACACTCGCAGTCATAGGCATGCCTGTGGCCTGGGGAAGTCATAGGGACTCTATCTATGGCATATACATGTTGAGTGATTCAGAGTATCCTAGCAGTGGCTTAGCAGTAGGCAACGTCAGTGGCACCCACTGTGAGAGGACCATGAGCATATGAGGCCCAGATATTTATTGGTTGATGATGGCTTCTAGAAGAGAGGCGGCCGATGACTTTACTACGGGCCTTAAATTTCTGCTACAATACCTACTAATGGCGTAATATACTCGTATTAATTGTCAAACAACTCTACTATATTATTTCCCGCTGATGTTGTGTGGGGTACCTCCCGGGCTGTACTGGTCCAATTCTACAGGGATACAGCTATTCTAGTTATTTCATTGGTTGATCATGGAATAAGTGCTCAATAACTTTTCTTCACACCTTTGCAAAATGAAACACTGTACGCCATCTTATTGACTTTTATAACACGACGTGCGATTCTTAACACCTAACAAGTAGGCAGGTTGTTGAGAGCTATGATAATTTTTCTACTTGTAAATTTTTTACTTAATGAAACAGGTAATAGCTTAGGCTGAATTATTATCATATTGAATAATAAGCGAGGTTGAGTTACTTGTAATAAATAGATTTAGTAAAGCGCATTTTAATGCAGTATAGCTAAATGTCATGGTGCGATGTGGAAGCATTTCTTCCATAACATTGCTATGTACTTGCGGTTTGTGCGACAACGATATATAGTCGACTATGTACATCCTGCTCAATAGTGTACATAGTCGACTATATATCGTTGTCTCTGTCTACCCTATCAGGAAACTGGCGCGAATATGTGTTGTTGTTTTCGCTGTCTGAAATGCACATATTTTTTCATGTTTATATTAACATCTTTCATACATATATTTAGACACTAGTAGCTATAATAATTAAATATTCAACCTACCAGAACTCTCACAATAGAAACACCGCGTTGACGGAGTTGATTTCACTTCACGTCGGCGTCATGTGAGAGAGAGGTACTTAACCGGGCGTGCGGGCCTTTCCGGTTGCATGCAAATTGAATGCAGTGTGTGCTACTTTTTACAAAATGTATAAAATGATCTAGACACAAATGCTTGTAATAGCTTTTAGCTCGCCAAAGCCAAAATGTATGATTGTAAGTCAACCGTAAGTAACCCTATATATTATAGTTTATAGGAAATTAGGCACATAAATGCAATCAAAAGATACAGATTTTACAAACTTACTTCTTGACACAAATGTATTATTTTTTAAGGCTTTATCACGTTGCAAACTTACTTCTTGACAAAAATGTATTATTTTTTTAAGTCTTTATCACGGTGCAGGCAGGTTATTTGAGATAAGCTCCTTTCACGCGTTAACGAAAAGTTCTTGATAGGCGTGTAGACAGACGCACGTTTGAAAAGATACAAAACGTCCTGTTCGTACGGAACCCACGGTGTGCGGGTCCACTCGCACTTATCCGGTTTATTTTGTACAGCTCCTATCTACCACACGTGCGTAATACTATTGCCTACCGGCTCGAGTTACTTCAATCCCCAAAGCGGCTGGTGACGTCTGTGAGGATTTACTAAGGTTCCCTAATAGGATGTTCATAGTTCACATACTAATCAGAAACCTGGCCAGGGTGTAGTGCGGCGTGAATGATTACCACACCGTAAAATAAAACAACAAACTTGGAGTGTTAACACATTCTCTTTCATACAGACTATTTTAAATTTCACTTAAATCGACCTGACTAATTAAATTCGAAATCTGTACTAGCGACGTGAAGGCAGTTAAGTTCTAAACCTAATTGCCGTCTCGAACAAATCGATTATAGAGTTAGCACTTGGAGCGACCATTAAACTGATTTTTGCACTATTACAAGTGTTGATTAACTACTATTTGATAAAAGAAAAACCTTTGTATAAACAAGAATTAATGATTTTGTGATAGCGTACATTATAATATAGGTATACACTCTTTCTTGGGAAACTGGACACTTAAACTTTAGTACTTCTGTAGTTCCACCTGCTTTTAGATGTTCCATTCAAAGATGTAACGTTAATAACGTGCACAGTTATTTTACACGTGTAAATTATGCATGAGTTAGGAGAGATTCTTTGATAAAGAAATGCTAGATCAGACAGAAATACATAACGTACTACTTAAATACATAAACTTGTTTCTGTGATAATGTAATTCTTTTGCGTCCTCCCTCATGTTTTATATATTCAGTCGCACCAACATGTGCATCAGTGTTCGCTAGAATTGGTAAAATGGAACTTTACAAGTAACTTTTGGGATATTACTAAACCTTATTTTTCTGAAACCAATCACTTATTTTAACAATGTGACAATTTTTTTTTAATTTGCTAGTAGTCACACATTTACTGTTTATTGGTGATAAAATTGAATAAATATGTTCTGTAGATCCTAGAACCGAAAAAAGAAAAACCGTGATCGACCGTTCACCAAGTGGGAAGACCCCGTGCTGTAGCCGGTCCGGGGTGGATGCGAGTACCAGGAGATCAGTCGTCTTGGCGTTCGTTGAAAGAGGTATATGTCCCACAGTGGACCGATAAAGGCTGGTAATGATGATGATAATGATTATGGGAAAGGCAGATACACTCATGTGGACTGCCGACAGAAATGAAAGCTGTAAAATCACGCAACTTACGTCATCGCCACATCACGCTTTTCTTAGTTGAACGCAGGGACGCGGCGAGGTGTGACGAAAAGATTGATGTAAATATGGCGCGAGTTCCACGAGTTTTATTGATAAAAAAATTCTCATTGTGACTTAAGGAGTTTTCACATCAATATTATGATGAATCTTTATACGTGCCCACTATATGTTGCTCATTACAAACATTGTTGTTATCTAGTCCCGAACTCTACACAAAAACTACAAGTGTCGCAGCACGTCTGATTGCCTTAAAGAGAGGACGCCCTACGGCGTTCAACGTTCCAGGCATAGCTCCCGGAATAAATATCGGACATGTAAAAATTAATAACATGCTTTTAGTCGCTTGTGAATTCATTAATTAGGTGCGCATAAAAAAATGTGTAAAAACTGGTAAGCATAAAAAGTTAACGAGTTGTAAGAACCGTCTCACGGCATTCGCACTGTCTATAAACAGTACATACCCTCATCAGACTAACCGTGCGAATAGGTACAACAGGAATATGGCGATGTGTCCTGTATATTTATGCTATAACTGTTTTTACACAGTACAGTATGATTGATAATTAACGTTGAAAGTATTTTAAAATGGCTCGATTTACCGTCATAATCATCAAGAGGTAGTGCAATGCTGCATTGCAGAAAAATTGGGCCGGCAAGACCGGGGAGGTACCTCTCGCTCAGTTACCGCCGTAAAGTGACACTAGTAGGTGTCACGTTTCGTGCGGTTTGTTATTAGCCGGTGGGCCATGGGGGGAGGTGGAAAAGAGGGCTCCGCATCGGCATAGCAATTATGCTGATGGTCACGAACGTCGGTAGTTGTAGTAAGACCCCAATTGCTCGTTTGTCCCTCTATACCATTAAAACATCATAAAAATCTTATGAAAGGGACAATCAGTACCTGGAATCATTATTTTCTGTGCATTTCAGTGGGATACCGGTGGAGTGACGTGGTGCTACACCATCGGTAGACGTTGACAGATTTGACACCACATTATTGAACCATAATAAAAAAAATGTTACAGCCGGTCCAATATCGGCCGTTGTGGCATTCATTAAGACATCCCTTTGTCCAACAGTGCAGGGTCTGATTTTGATGATGAATCATAATTCCGTATTTATTTATCGAAATCATCGTGATTCCTACGGGATGTATTTTATTCCAGAGATATATGAGTGTTTTATAAAGTGTTTATTGAGCGTGCGTTAGTCCGAGTTACCGCGAGCGAGCCGAGGCGACGAGACCGAGCAGCGTGTAATAAATCAACGCGCTACGACTGTATTTGTTACGTAATCAGCTCATATCGACGCTCGCGGTTGTGGCCGCCTAATTATTGTCGACTTTTACGATTGCCGTAACGAGTTTTCACTTGGAGCCAATCACGATTTTACGGCGATGTTGTTGAGTTTTTAATTATTGTTGTTTCTTTTTTGTGTTGTTGTTGTAAATAATCCGTGATGCCACACGTGAGGCAACAAAGCGATTGGCCGATTTTTATCGCGACCGTAAGGTTTACCAATTTTATTTTAACGAGGAAATTATATTGTTGAAAGTATATGAAACTTATTTTTAAGCTGTGTTATAACGTATAACAACAATTAAATGAAACTTAAAACTAATAATAAAAAATAAATATGATATAGCAATGAAACTACCTACAAAATATTAGGAATGTATTATTGCCAATTGATTGGGATGTGTGCAAGTAATTTTTGAATAGGTAAATCTGATACTCCTTTTGGTGATGCATCCAGGGCTCCTCCATAATTTCCAACACTCAATATCAGTCTCTCAATATTGAACTCAGGGAGCAGGAGTTATTTTTACTTTGCTAAGTATCATCGTCTGTCTCTATTGGCATACCTATTGCTTAACTTAGGTGTCTCCAAGTGAGGACTATGGCCACCGAGCTCCTGATTTCGCGCCCACCAAATACCGCACAAATCTTATCTTATCTTATCTTCCAACACGACGAGCAGCTACGAGTTTACGAGGGTATATGTTCAACAAATATCAAAATGTGTAATTGTAATTACGTTAGTATATTCAATTTAGTTCCTTCTTTCTTTCCACCAAACGTATGCGCTAGCGTGATATAATCCGTTGTCCGAGTTTTAAAGGGCACTATGATAATTAAGTAAATAAAAATATACGCTTTATCAAAACTTGTGCTCACTAAAACATTTGACTCATGCGAGATTAAAATTCTCTGCTACTGTACAAAAATATAATATTTGCAAGCTGATAAATTAAACTGACCGTAACGCTACCGATTGTACCGACGATATTACCTTACGATCGTATCTCCGGAGAATGCGAGCTATTCTTGTACGACGGCGTACGTGAAGTGGCCTGAATCTCTTATCGCTGATATTAACATATTGATTATGCTTTTCGTATTGATGTATGACAAACAATTCTGTGGATCTACTGCTGGTTATTGTTTTTATTTATTGTCAATCTATCGTATCTGATACACGCATAGTATTTGGAATATGAATTATTTCGTTAGAGAGTGGTACCCGACTTAACCAGACATTTTTCCTGTTGTGCTTTTAGTAAACGTCACCAGTTACTTAGCACGATGAATCTTACCGTGTGACTAGTTATTTAAGTATATAA
>JAFELO010000603.1:259888-276893 GCA_017140195.1 Eumaeus atala | reverse complement strand
ACAGTATTTTGTAGTCGGGAATAAAGATTGGCCTAACCCTAGGAAGTGTTTAGTTTAGAAGGAAAGATATTCAAAGTTCGTAGACATTCGCAGAAGAGAGATCTGCATATCATCCACTAATGTCTATGTATATCGGTAGTCTCAATCCGACATCACGTTTGCCTCCTGCAATAAAAAAGATACACATGTCCGTCTCTAACATTTCCTTTATCTCATTATCTGAGTATCTAAGCGCGCAGACGCATGACCGGTATCAGCGTCATCTCATAGATGTCGAGGTGTCCGGCTTTTGGGAGCGTAAGCAATTTGTCAAATTCGATGTACGTTTTGTTAACGGTACCGCGTTCACTCATACGTACTCATATACCGAACGGAGGTCACTTAATCGGTTTATCAATTTCATCTGGTACCGCCAGCAAAAAAGTATAACCTCTCATTAGTATTTAGTGGTTATCTTTCACTATATTTGTCTAGCTTCACTGACTAGTTATGTTATCTTTATTTTAAATCTTTCGATTGCTTTCTAGCATATTTCTACTCAATTTATTTTATTTAATGTGTTATGATTTAGCCGAGACAGGATTTGAGAGCACCATAAATATATAACCGAACTTGATGATGTAGGGTCAGTGTAATAATGACTATATAGCAAGCCTGTTCTCTGATCCCTTAGTAACGAGACATAGCTTCGATAAAACCTAGGCCTCACCTCCATGATGAATACCAGGTAGTAATCGCTTCATCGAATCGACAAATTACTAAATATATTATTTTTTATTTCATGCGAGATTGTGATGCATGCCGGGTGCATTAAACTATATTTTGCTTAATTATGATCGCATCAAAATTTATTTTGTTGACTGATACGACGCTCCAGACTTTCCACTTCGAATGTTTTAAGTTATGTTTTAACCTGTTTCAGTATGGTTTACAAAGAGGTCCAAATGTTGCAGCTCCTTATCATCGTCGTTCATATGATGGCTATCAATACTCCAGGAAATATATACGAAGTAGAAATCTATCGAATTTCCTCTATCATTGCCTTTGGGTTCGTTTTTCCTATATGGTACAGCATATATCACGGTGAATCTATAGCATTATATGTTATCATTATATTTGTTATAATATCAGCCAGGTGTAATGATAAGCTCCATGCAAGGTCCGGTTTCGATTGCATGTGACATTTCTCGCAGATCACCGTTTTCTATATAAAAAAGTATTGCCTTGTTAAACAAGGCAGGCATGTTACTTACTAGACAGTACTTACTAAATAACTTGTATAGGTCTACGTCTCTATTAGATACGACTAGTAATAAAGACTGTTTTTAATTTTGTTTACCATAGTATATATATCGCAGTCGGATTGTCTAAATCGTCGTATTTCATTACGGCTAGCTATCTTAAAACAACAGGACCGTTTTGTTTTGTGGCGGGCAAATGATTAGCTGGATTGAATACGAGTGAGTGTATTTCCACTAGAACGTATTCGGCGTTATACGTTATTCGTAAACGGTAGTCCACAGGGCCGCCCTTAGAGGTACTGTATTTTGGTCATGTAGCGTAGTTGCTATAAGACTGGAAGGACAGCCACTTGAAATCGTTTCTTTTTGTTGCAGGACATAATTCAGGATTTATAATCATTTATTAGACATTACGAATTATATTGATAATTAATAATCATTATATATTACATTTAGACAACCGGCTGGGTCAGTTGGTAACGCGAAGAATATTCCGCATATTACGCCAGAGTTGTTGTGGTCGAATCCCGCCTTGATCATGCGTGTTAACGTATATGTTATATGTATTTATATAATAAAAATCTTAAATATATGTAATATCTAATATCATTAAAAATATTAAATATATTTCAGTTGTCTAACATCTGTAATACAAGTACTCGCGGTACTTAACACGGGACTAGGCTAACGTGGTATGATGAGTCCACAGGTATTATTATATGTTAATATTGGCTAGTTTACCAAAAAAATTAAACTCCTTTTTTGTTTGAAACAAAACAACACAAAGAATTTGCGGCGTATGGGATCGCATATCGCATTTATATCAATTTGTTTGGAAGCTGTAATTTATTTATGGCGGGTTTCGTTTGGCGATGCTTTTTATTTATTCATCCATTTACTCGATATAAGTCATTTATTTTCCATTAAAAAAATAACTTGCGAAACTCATTTGACATCGCGGCATATGACAATTTATGGTATATGAGAATCGGGCTTTTTGTTCTCGAATTCGGCGTTTCTTTTTGATTAATTTCATAATGATGGTAAAGGTTTTTCGTTGTTGTGATGAGTAAGTAAATGTATTAAAGCACTATTTATAGTGTGGACATAAAATTGTTTAAAACGCCATATAGTATTGCTATCACTAAGTCAAAAAACTTCAAGTTCGCTGATGTACTATTCTTAATAATTCATCATCATCAGCCGGGCGATGTCCACTGCCGGACATGGGCCTCCCGCACAGAGTGCCATAGATCAGGATCATGAGCCACCTGCATCCAGCGGCACGCCACCATCCTAACCAAGTCGTCTGTTCGTCGTGTAGGAGGCCGGCGGGCCTTTCTTTCCCGACGGCTATCGGTTCTGCGAGCAGCGTGGCCTGCCCATAATATATATGTAATAATAAATAATATATACTTATCTTCAATATATAACAATCCCGCGGCCATTTTGTGAGGTCGCTAGGTATAACCATATATGTGTCATATATTGATTAATCAATATCGTAACTATTGCTTAACACTCTCCGTCTGAAGTTCTGAGAGTACTTAGGAATGCAACGTATAGCGTTTATGATTTAATTACAGTTGTAGGATATAATTTCGAAGGTGCTTAATATTCATTGATCACTTCTCACGGTTTGTTTACGCCGAAGCGCGTAGGCGCGAGCCAGGAGTGTTCAAGCTAAAAGGCGTCGTAAACGCCTCGACCGGTCGAGTGGCGCGCTCCCTGGGGCTTTATGAGGTGTGAACCTCGTACCTGCACCGCACACTGTCCTTACACCATATGTTTCATTAGATTTATAATAAATAATCGGCGTTAGCAATGTTTTCTGAGGTCTTCCAAAATAAATACGTAAATTTTTTCATTGATGGCGTAGGACAATGTCCCCCGGAACTGGTAGTATTGTACACTTTTAAATTTATAAATTGCAGTTTGAATTGTTTGTTTTATAGCATAGGGGCCAAACAGACAGAAAGAAAAACCGACAATCTGTCGTATTTATTGTATTAAAGTATGGATATAATATTTTTATGCTAAAATACCACATTTAACGAATAAAATTTAACGATAATTAATCTTGTATTTTTAGATTCCTTTAATACGTTTCTATTATATCATCAGACAAATGCTATTAGGGTTTTCTTGTTTTGCGGTTTCCAAGGTGTAAAAAAGAAATGCGAAGACGACAGGTATTCGTTATGACACCTCAAGAAAGGAATTTGTGATTATAAAAATAGCGCCTAAATGTGGCGTGACATCTTTAATTGGTCAATTATCTTTTATTTCCAGTAATACAAAGCTTTTTTTATCGTTTACTATGCGAAAAAAGAATTAAGTTTAACATAATTTCAGCATTTTGCATTTAATTTATCATAGGGAAATAAATCTTAATTATTATTTATTATTGTAACTGTTAATTTTTTTAAACAACAGATTCACAGACTGCTTTGTACAGTGTACACATAGTTCCTTATATATTTGTGATACCACAAGAAAACGCGGGGAAACGCACTCATGTACCATCACCGGCCCTGGGTTAGGTCCAGTGGTGTGTGATGCTCGCGGTACATTACACTGAAGACCCATTAAAACCACCGCAAGTGCCATCAGAGTCGCCTTTAGTGAGGTGTTCCGGAAAGTGTGACGTGCCGTGAGCCCCTTACACCACTGGACCTCACCCTGGGCCAGTGAAGGCGCGTAAATGCGTTTCCTCGCGTTAACAAAAAAGAAGAAAAAACACTGGCCATATCCCGCCGAAGTCTATTTGAAAGTAGCTTAACCCACTCCGGATACAAGTAGGCACCTGCAGACAAAATACGAGACGTTGGGATCAAATAGGGGAGAAATGCGAATGTGAAGCTCCCACCAAGTCCACGGAATATACTCCAGTGCCCCATGTGCTCAAAGACACTGGACGATACGGCCAATGACGCTAGTACGGGTGTGACACAGTACTGACTACTGATCGGACAAAATTTAATGTGGATGGCAGAATTACTGACTCGAAAAGAAGAAGAAGAATTATTATGCAGAGGTATGGTCCTCCCTCCCTCTTCATCAATGGACCACCAGGAACTCACAACAATATCTTATTTTACTGTAGTGTCACGCGAGCAAGAGGTTTGCACTTTGCAGCTGCTACAAGGCAGCATAGTTACTTATATTTATATGTAAGTTGTATAGTTGCTATGACTTACTGCCCTACTGGTACAATATCGTGCGTCGTTCTGGACGTGTGCCGATGGGTAATTCAAATAAGTTCAAACGGAATGCACAAAAGTATCGTTTGGAGGAGGGAAGTAATTAAAAGTTAGCTTCTGTACTAATAATTCGTTTAACTGTCGAGAGTTTCGCGTCGTTAATTTTAATTAAAGAAACGCGAGCGGCAGTTTGTAATGTTATTAAAGCATTGGATCTACAAAACTTCGTCGTTCCGCGTGCGGATGACCATCTTTTCTTTTACCTCTAGAATTTATTAACTAGAAGATAAAGTTTTTTGTGAATCGGAATATCGTTATCTAAATTTAATTGATTTAATTATGGTTTCGAAATTATCATAGCAAGTGCCTTTGGAAGTAATTTGCATAATCTGATTTGAATACTTGTTGGTAAAGAGACGAAAATAATAATAAATTCCTTTTTTTTAGGAGATTGTTCTTTTTCTCGAAAACCAAAGACCTGTGTATTCGAAGTTTATTATGAATATGACGATGAATATAACTTTTTTCACTGATTAAACTGACTGAAAAAAATTTCTCTGTGGTGTAAAGGTGTGGGTGTCGCCTATTGAAACCGTTAGCCGCATGGGGTTCTGGGTTCGATCCCCAGGTCGGGTAACTACTATTATACGTTTTTCAGATTATTCTGAGTATACATTACATTGTTTGGGATTGGAATGTGCCCGAAGTTGCCATAGGCTTGCCACTTATGACATCATGGGCCTCAGTACATTTTTTTTTGGGGTCACAGAGGGGTAATGCATTTACGCAAGATACCTGGGAGCCCGGGTAGACCCCCAGACCTATGTTGGACTTGGCCATTGGGCAGCAATACCAACTAAACCCCTACGGGTCCCGGATCAGCAGGCAACAGGACCCCTCCAGCGACAGGCTGGCCTCGGCGAAAAAGCCAGACTTCACCTCCTCGGAGACTGTCTGGTTGCGCTATGACAGTCCCCACGACGCCGTGTCTTTAGAAGTGGACCGGGTTCCCATCCCGGCCCGACACGGAACACAGGGGCACTACTGAAAGCGCTGCAGATAGCGCCTCCTTCGTACCCCCATTCGTCGTCTGCGGGGGGAGGCCGCGTCGGCAGCATTCTCTCTCACTCGCTCGTCGGCTTCCTTCTGGGACATGACGGTCTCACAGAAGGAAGCCATCGCCTGGTAGGACTCGTCGCTGCCGAGCATCGCGACGATGATGCTCGACTTTGACAAGTCCCCTCCGACAACTGATGTCAGATCGTGACGCAGCGCCGCCATCTCGGGCACACCTCGAGGGTGTGCTGGACCGAGTTCACCGCCGCGTCACAATCGTGACAACGAGTCGTCTTACACAGATACTCACCGAAGCAATCATGCCCGGTGAACACCTGCGTCAGACGGAAGGTGAGAGGTTTGCGCCTACGGCGCATCCACCGCTCGAGGTTCGAGCGCAAGGCAGCCGTTATCTCTCTACGGTACGGCTGCCGCGCCAGGTCCTCCCCCCACCTATATTATTAACGCCACACGCCCTAACCGGCGGACCCGCAGGATCTCGTCATGCGTGGGGTTCTAGCCGAGAGCCCTCCTATCCGAAACCTAGAAGTAGCTCTCGGAAAGAACCTCCGCCACGAGTTCCCACGGGGGATCGCCGGCTAGAGCCGTAGCTGCAGCTCACGAAACCGTACGTTACCCCCGAATGGGCCTCAGTACCTTGGCTATTCGTGGGTGTTCCAGTATATGAACTAGACTTACGAGTTGTGGATGTGCTAGCTCACCTCTGCCTACATCTTCGTGGATAATAGGTGCCAAGGTGTTTTTTATTTTATTTCTAAAACCCAATAATAAATACTATCTGATCCTAATTCATAAGCAAAGTATTAATGTTTAAAATTTATACAATAATATGTTTCTATTATTAATATACATTGTTTTTAAACAATGGTAACTTGGGGACGAAAAGAATTAACAATGTTTAATATAAAAAACAATTCTAAAATGCGAATGTTGAGGGATATATGTAACGGGGAAGACCAAGACTGATATTCCAGAAGAGTCTTCGTAACCGGAGTAGGAAGTGAGTAATGAATGTGGAGGAAGCAAGGCAGGTGTGTGAGGATCGTATTTTAGGGCATTCCGTTCTCTCTGCCATTCTTCAGGCCAGCTTCCTAATGGGGATTCCGGAGATGGCGTGAGAAGTGTTGTTGTTGTTGTTGTAATATAAAATACATAACAACAATCGTGTAAAAGCTACTAGACACTGCGTTGCCACCTAGCAAAGGCGTGCAAGTCACTAATGATTCGATCACCTCTTGTCTGCTGTAAAAATATAACTTGATTAATTTAATCGAGTCACTTGTACATTGTGGACCGTGTGCAAGAAAGTGAAGCAATATCAAAGCCACTTTTTCCCAGTCATTCGGCTCATTTGTACGCCGCGTCTGTATTCAGCTCTTAATTCTGTGCGTTCCCTCGCTTTGGCCACGTATTAATCTCGTCCAGTTCCTTGGCGTCTTTGATTAAGGTTTCCGTGATGTATTTTCTGCGCGCTAACCTAATGGAAAGGCATTCGTCAAGCGACCGCTATATTGGCCAGTGGATTGGGTTAACTGTGTCAATGACGAAAGAAATATTAGTAGCGTAGTATGTATATGTGAGTATTTTGACGAGATAATTTACTTTTTGTGTATCACTCCTTTGTCACCATTAGTGTTTATGCAGTGATAAGGGCAAGCTTCACTGTAGCCAAATTGGGCTGGAAGGATTGGGAGATTCTTACGCTCATGTAGGTACTGTAGACGGGGTGTGATTTTTTTGTATAGAGAAGATAAGGGCGTGTTTATACATTTCGTACCGTTTCAGAGCTATATACCTATCTGCAAGATTCATCTACTGATCGTTTGCTCCATATGCAAGAATACAAATAATAGGTAGTTACCTATCGATTTTTGCAGTGGGTACCTTGCCTATCCAGTCTTAATATTGGACGAGTTCAGAGAGAGATTTATTTTTGCATAGGAGGCAAACGAGCAATTGGGTCACTTGTAAGTAAGTGATTACCGACGCTCATAGACATCCGCAACACCAGGGTCCTCTCTGATGCGTTGCCGGCCTCTTAGAGATAAATAGGTTCCTTTCTTGAAGATCCCTAAGTGATATCGATCCGGGAATACCCACGGGGTTAGCTGATTCCACAAAGAAGTAGGACGTGGAAAAAAATTGCGCCTCAGACGCACGATGGAGACGGTTAATTTTTGATCTAAAAGTTCGTGGCCTAACCTACATGGAGCTATGACATGTTTTTAAATCTACCGTCATTTGTTAGTACGTGTCATATTGATTTATTGTGCGCCGTTTCATTCCGATACTGCACAATATAAATTTTCTGTGACTATTTGTTTGAAGCAATGTGACGAAATTTTCAATAATGGAGAAAATTGAACACCGTGCAGTCATTAAGTACCTCAATAAAAAAGGCCTATCACCAAAATACATCCATCAAGATATGGTGAGCACTTTGAGGGAGTCTGCTCCATCGTATTCCAGTGTCAAAAAGTGGGTAGTTGAGTTTAAGCGCGGTCGTGAGAGCATTAAAGATGATCCTAGGAGTGGAAGGCCTACATCCTCTACCACGAAAGAAAACATCGATAAAATTTGTGATCTCGTACTGGATGACCGACGTTTGACCATTGGTAAGATAGCTGAGATAACAAACATTAGTTATGGCTGGGTGCAACACATAATAACGGAAGAGTTGGGGTTCCAAAAGGTTTCAGCTCGCTGGGTCCCGAGGTTGCTTTCAGCTGAACAAAATCGAGTTCGATACACAATTTCGCGAGACTGTTTTTTTGAGACTGATCCCGAGGACTTTTTGTCTAGATTTGTTACCATGGATGTAAGCTGGGTTCACCACCATACTCCTGAATCAAAGCAACGATCCAAACAGTGGAACAGATCAGACTCTCCTACACCGAAAAAGCTAAGGTCGTTTTGTCGACTAACAAAGTCATGGCTTCTGTTTGTTGGGATTGGCATATTTTTGTAGATTATTTACCGAAAGGTCAAACTATAAATTCTAGTTATTATTGTAACCTTTTACGAAGACTCCGGGAGAAGTAAAAGAAAAAAGGCCGGGAATGTTGCGTAAGAAAGTTTTGATTCATCAACACAATGCACGTGTTCGCACTTCGGTTGAAACAATGTCTGTAATCCATGATTGTGGCTACGAATTGCTGCCCCACCCACCTTATTCGCCAGATTTAGCCCCCTCGGATTATCATTTATTTCCAAATTAAAAAAAAAACATTTGGGTGGCTCAAACGCAACTCAAAGTCGCAGTAAACGATTATTTCGCCGACCTTCCGGAATCTTTTTTTTTCTAGACTGTCGAAAAATAAAAATAAATTTACATCTACTTCTCTTTCATTTTCTTGGTCGGGCTTAGAACTTTTAGATCCACCCTCGTATATATACATATACGATAGGATCTGCGCTTCGTAACGTTGGAGCCGATGAGCAGGTGTGAATTACTGCTTCGCCCCGCCGAGCACGCCCAGCTTCTGGGAGGCCAACTTAGCCTTTATTTTCAAGTGACCGCGGAATTGAACGTTACTCAAGATTTCGACACTAAGTGTTCGAATGCTAGCTGAGGCTATTAGGGAGGTGTTTCGAAACCGAGGACAAACGACAAAGGGTGTTTCTTAGCGGTAAACGCGCAATATTTGTATCTTCTTGGGGTTAAATTGGACTAGATTTAGTCGGCACAATTCCGAGACTTTTGATAACAAAGACTCGACTTCAGACACAAGTTTGTTCCGGCGTTCCCCGCGAAATATTGACGCGGCCAGTATATTGAGCGTCTCCGGTGCTATCGTCCGCATAACATTGAATGCCACCGGTTTGTAAAAAACCAGATGTCAAACCAGATCAAGGGTTTTTGCTATGTCCAATCTTACCGCCAACGCTTCCCACTTTGTTTCAACGGCCTCTATCTATCTATGCGTCCGACCTGGAACCAAAAACTATACTCCACTTTTAATGCGATGGTATTTTTATCGTGAGTAGTTGCTGCTATTATCCCGGCCCGATAGCACTTCTGATTACGGCGTAGTGCCGACCGATGTAGCGAACAAACCAAAGCTGGGAAAGCCGCCAATGGGTACCGCAGAGAACGGGATAAAAGTTTCCATTCCTTGAAGCAAACAGTGACGGAGTTAGCAATGGCGTCAGGATTGTCTGGCGAGAAGCAGATTTGCCACCATAGGTAGGATGCAAAGAATAGACGCATTCCGTCACAATCTGCAGACCTATAGCGCCACACACGACGGCAGCTTCCAATATGAGGCCTTGATTTGCGTCTGACGGGTACAGTACTCCGTATCGGGCTCATTCTGGAGGGGAATCGACGGCAACCAGGTAGTTGTTCGGGTGAGAGGTCAACAGAAGGTCCAACAAGGTGTGTGATCTTCTATATCTGGTATTCGCGTGGGTGAGGAGACTATTTCTGATAGACCATATGCCAAAGCGGAGCCGCGAACGGACCTTCCCGGATGATCGGAGGAGCGTGGACCGAGCCAAACGGCAACACGTAGCCAACGCGTAGGACGACGGATATTTTTTGTTTTATCCATCTCCTCTTATCACTTATCTTATTAGCAGGCTAATCGGCGATCTATTGACTTAGGTATGTGACCAGACCACAGCCGCTTCAACACGTACATAAAATTGTATGTAATAACTCGTAAAAAAGCTCGGTCTCGAATTAAAAGTGTAGATGTATGTAAATGTGGGATAACCTTCAATGATAAGAAATAATTAAATATAACAGCAAGAGAAACAGCATTCTGATTTAGTGTTCACCCATATTGGCTCGACGAACGATAAGAACGTTAATTTATATGTTGAGATAAGATGTATTTCGTGTTAAAAATACCGGTCGATTGCGAGTCGAGATTGCGCACGAAGGGTTCCTTACAAATTATCTTTTACAAAAGCAGCGACTGTCGCATGGGGCACCCGATAAATAACTTATTTATTCAATTTCCAGTATTTGTTGTTATAGCGGTTACACAAATACATCACCTGTGAAATTTTCAAATGATACTAGGTATCACGGTTCATGAGATACAGCCTGGTGACGGGCAGACGGACAGTGGAGTCTTCGTAATAAGGTCTACCTTTTACCCTTTGTGTACGGATCCCGAAAAAGAAGGTTTATTTATAGTCGTAAAATATTGTTTAAGTAATAGCCAATCAGATCTTATATGTACATTGTCCGATCGTTTGCATGCAAATTATAACTGTAAAAGATAACGTCGGTTCTCCTATTTAAAATTCCGAATGTCAATTATATTATATACATTATGTGGACAGGCTGATAAACAACTGCCTATAATAATTATGAATGGGTCTTGTTTAAACTCTGACTTGCAGTGTATGTGTATTAACATATTAAACGCCTTATTAAGATAGCGCTGAATATTATATATATAGCGTTTTATATTAGTCGTATATTGCTTTCGCTTGGGACTCTTTTCACAGTTTATCATCGTAATGGTCAACATCACCGAAAAATTAGAACCTGTGGATTCCCGACTTTCTGTAAGTTGATAAAACCTAGTTACCGTAAGGAAAACATGCGAGCGCGAGCAGATTTAGACTTCTATTAGCCAGTGATAAGTTTGAGGTTTAGAGCGTCACGATGAAGTCATAAGATTGACTATCGCGAAGTAAATTGTATAGTATCCATTATTTAGTACGCGGAATTGTAAACACACGGCCGCTGATAGGTTTTTTTAGTCTTGGAATTAAACGGAAGACTCAGAAACCATAGAGCAATTTTGCTGTGCTCCATATTCAAAATATCTTCCAGCCAACAATCACGTGACACCTGACCTGAAAACTACATGACTTAATAATTATTAGTACGTATAAGAATCCATATAAGGTAACCTTTTTCTACACCACATCACCATGTGAAAAATTAGGGCTTGGAGACTTTGGAGAATTAACTTAACACCAAAATCGAAATGTTAAAAAAGACCTGAGTACTATTATGCTTTGACATATAGGAACATACGTCTTCAGTTGCGTAGTGTGGACTTGTTTTACAAGTAGCGCCATTGCTGAACTTTAACCAAATCATGCCGGTCCTCTAGCTGATAGCTCATATATCGTGCAGTGCGCTTTGTGCCTTTTGTAAGGTGTATTAAGAGTGCGGATGGATTTTCCATTGGGGGAAGAACGGCGGGCAACGAGATAGCTGTTTAGATGTATAAGGACGACCTAGTAGCACAAGTTTGTCATTAACTTATTTATAAGACGAAGATTTAACATTAACACATATTTATTTCGAAAATAAGATCTCTCATTTACTTAGTGATAGAAGAAAAATAGATATGTACGTCAAGTAGTCTAGTAGGAAGTAGTGCCATGCTGCATAGCAGCGGAATTGGGCCGACACGATCGGCCATAATAATTATGCGGATACTCATAGGCGCGGATTGCACGTTGGCCCCTCTATACTAAAAAAATATGGGAATGTATAACAAAGTGTTTCCATAACAACGTTGTCTACGTCCTTAATATCGTAAAAACTTATCTCGACTGCCAGAGTAGCGGGGCAAGAGATACAAAGTCATAAAATAGTTATAGCTAACTAAACGTCAAGTAAGGCAACAAAGATCCGAAAATATATTGACTGTAACTTCTTAGTATAAAACTTGGCGTGCATACAAAATCCGAGAACCTGGATCGACATATACGCGTATATCGGCGATGTACGG
Organism: Eumaeus atala; assembly: GCA_017140195.1. NCBI lineage: Eukaryota > Metazoa > Arthropoda > Insecta > Lepidoptera > Lycaenidae > Eumaeus > Eumaeus atala. The sequence continues at coordinate 264,665 of JAFELO010000603.1, read as the reverse complement.
ATCGTAAATACATAGTAACTTTGCGATTCAAAGCGGAATATACACCATAATTGTCAATAAAATTTCCAATAGGACCCCAGAAATCACGAACAGTAACATGATGGTATACTTATAAAACCTAATTCTAGTTATGAAAGTATTTTTCATAATATAGTAGTGCTAATTTGAGAATGTGTTCCTCTAATACCTTTAAATACATTTCCACTGAAAAACAAATATAAGACGTTGCACTTTTTTATTGTTGCTTAGTCTAATCAGTGATATCTAGCTAGATTGAACAAGTAGTACTAAATTCACTTATCCCGCGAAACGTGACAGATGAGCCTTAACGGTGCCGCGTAGCGAAAAAATATAGCAAGAAATATTTCATCCGTTATGCCCATAGATTTAGAAAAATACCAAAATATAAAGTGAGCGTCACAAAACCGCTCATATAATAGATGTGCAACTGTCAGATTATACACATTGTAAAAACAACTTAAACACAATGTGCGTAAGGTTAACATTTCATGCAAATATGTTTAACTTTTGCACATCTTTCAAATAGAATCTTCATTGTAATAACAACTAAAAATCATACACGCTAGGTTCACATTGCAAAAAAATATGTTTATGTACAATCACGTGCTTTACCATGACAATTCATTATGAAATCGTGTATCTTGTATTCTTGTAAATCAATAGTGACAACTAGTGCACTTGCTTTAATTCGATCAACTAACACCAATGGTGAGTTTGAAACTATATAATCGCATCCGATTTGCGTAAAAATTAAAGTAATTAAAAATAAAGAAGGTTATAAATTATTAAAACATTTTTTTAATGATTTCACAAATGTGATTCAATAAAATCTATGATTTTAATCCAATCATTTCATTTTTTGTTTAAATGCGTTATACAATTTTTAATCACCACATTTCAATGTGAAAATTGACAATATGTGGATTCGCGGTAGAGCTTCTATTGTGGAGAAACGGCCGGTAGCCGCTCTCATTATATAGAATGAATTGCCGAACAACATAATGGGCGGCCAGTCGCGTACATGGCAAATTATATGTCCGCCCGACATCATTGTGATAAATAACTCTCCCGTTTTCATTACGCTGTAAATATCAATGACAGGCATTATAGACGAAACAGACCAAAGATTTCCATGTTTAAAATAAAGGTACGGATAGAAATAAACGTGAGGATATAATTTGCGTAAAGAGACATAGACAAGTTTTATTCAAGCTTGGTTAAGAAATAGTATGTAATTTTTAAGCGTGATCTCCTATTTGTATTTGTCTCTCATAACAAATTATTTGAGGTTATGTAACCACGTCTGAGCTGATCTCAAAAACTCCTGCACCGATTGTATGAATCTTCGTACTTCGAGCAATTATCATACATGTAATTTTTTCCGACTTAAAATATTGTAAATATTTTTAAAACTTGTCAAAGTGGCATATTTCAAGCTATTTGTTAAGATATTTTGTATTTAATTATTATGTTAAGATATCTTTGTGTTTAACAACTTTTAAAGAGATGTAGTGAGTAAGTGAATAGAAGAATATAAGAAGTAGCAATTGAAAATTCGAATTTACTAACAGTCCCTACGTTGAATATGTTTGGAAATTGCGCCATGAATACAACAAATAAAAATATAACTGACACAATTTTGTGAGTCTATTACACGTCATAATAAATGTCCCTTAGGTGCTTACTATGAAGACAACACAACGTACGGCCACAATAGACCATAATAATAATTGAATACAAAATAGGATTTTACAGATATCTTTTTAAACGTCAAAAAAGCCTTCAACCCTAGCCCTGACCTGAGAAGAGCGGACGCAACAAACTCAGCGTTCATTATAATCTATTAACTGTGTCTATAACTGCTTCCTTCTCTAATGGTACGCACATCAGCCACAGAGCCACAAACCAAACAAAAAGTGTTGTTGGGAATTTTAATAAGATTCCGGTGTTTGGAAGTGGGCGATGTTATACCTCCATGCCTTGGAGAACCGTCCTATGCCCGATTTCTTTCCGGTCGTGTCGGATCGCCGTCCCAGAATGAGGAAAAGAGAGAAAACACTTGCCCGCGCAAACACCTGTGCACTAAAATGTGTCCTGCACAGACGTCTCTTCTTAATAGAGGTGCCCGCTGTAGCCGAATTTCGTCTCGGATAACATTATTAATATATTTATTTCTCTGGTATGATCGTCTGCCTAGTGACGACTGCACGTATAACATGCTGGGTGTTTGATATTTGGACTTGCCCGCGCACGAACAGCTCGTAAAATATACGTCTCACTAAATGTATGTATGACAAATGTTTATTTGTTCAAAATACATTTTTAATTTTCGAGATATAAAGGTAAGTAATTTACCAATGTATTTGAACAACGACGATAATGTCCGTGGTATGAAAACCTACGTGAACAAATTAAAAAAATATTTTTATACTGTACCTGGTCCAGATAGACTCGAGTTAGAAGAAATCGACTGCCATGATGTTTGTGTAAAAAGGCACATGTCCAGCAGTGAACGGCTAGGAGGAGAAGTCACAATAATGATGATTGACTTCAAACCCACTTGCTGTCTTTCATTGCAATGATACACAAGTTCTTGTTTAATGAATACGGACAAATCAAGAAATTTGTGGACGTTAACTCTTTACTATGATGTTGGTGATGTTTTTTGTATTCGTAATCTCACAAATATTGAGACTATGACATACATGTGACCGGGCCGGTAAAGGTCTTTTTTAATTTATTTGATTGGATGCGAGCAACCTCAAATCGGTCGATTTGACGTTAATTAAAGGAGACTGTATAAGCCTGCCTCAATTAACCACCCCATCCTTCTGCCTTAATTGACCAGCCGTGGATTTATGCTGCTAGTGCTCAGGTTTGAATTTTTAGAAACATATAACCAAGGATTTTACTTATAACGGAATAAAGTCTTTTGAATATTATTTCTCATTTCAGTTTTTACATTGAAACAAATAAAATGTAGCACTTTGAATCTGTTTTCAAAAGTAACTTTTTATAAGTTTTAATAATTATTAAAGCTAATAATGTTTCATTGTTATTATCTTTAGCCGGACGATGCCCACTGCTGGACATAGGCTACCCCCATGGAGCGCCGTAGGTAAATACGTGTTAGATTCACATAAAATACGTTTTGGCTTTCTTGCAATCTCTTTCGCCTAGGGCAATGAAACTGCAATAGCGAATTAAACACACATACCTCAAAAATGTAGACACGGATTTAAAGTGTGTATAATCTGTTAATACCCTTTTAAGCCTATTCTTCAGTTTTGGGACATGCGTGTTTAATTCGCTGTTGCGTTTTCCTAACGTAGCAATTGTTACAGGAATAATTCTGTGACAGATTTGACTTGCAAAAGTGTTACAGTTATCAAGGCGTTTTTGAGTCCCCCCCACATATAACGAAACGGTTTGATGCTTGATGAATGATGGTGACTAAATAGGCATGCATGTAATTAAACATCATACGAAAGGGTACTAAAGTTATGGATATCGCGTGAAGGATAATCACGTTAAGGCTGTCACTTGAACTGGTTAGATGCTGGAAAATAAGCAATAAAAATACATTTTTATGCTTAACTATTCTACGCATTACGCGTTTATCAGAATACAGATTTTGATGATAATGTAAATGTCATTAAAGAGAAAGATAGAGCAGATACCAATAAATACTCATGATAATTTAGATTAAATAGAAAATTTCGGTGCTTAATGTACAGCTGACAGTGAGATTATATTTCACGTTTGTTACCGGGTAAAATATATATAAAAAGAAAATTATTGCGTTCTCAGCTTGTAGATTATCTCCACGATATGAACTCTCATTGAAAGGTGCCTAAAACGGAGGCATTAGGTATATTACTATGATAACAAACAAGGGGAACGAGTTTAGCGGCAATAACCAGTTGTTTACGGGCTACGTGATTCGTATGGTAATTGTCTTTTATAACGAAGAATGCTCACGGATTTATACTTTAGATAGCTTTTATAATTAGCTGAAATGTGAAGTGTGAGAAGAACTGGAACAATTGTAGAGAACAGTCTTATATCGATGACGATAGTTATGTATTGATCCAGAGCCGTGTTACGGACTCGCAGTATTTGACAAAATAAGCAAAATAGCTTATTTTGTCAAATACTGAAGTGACTTGAGTGTAAGATATGATGTGGTGTAAATTTGGTATAAATGGAAGTACCTACATACCTACAACCAACACAAATTTTCAAAATTTGGTTATATCTACTATCGTAATAAAGATTTAACGACTATTCATTGTAAAAGTTATCAAAATATGTACATACGGCTTGCCAAAGGAACATAACTCATTCAAAAACAACGTTACTACATATATGAGGAAGATTTTCTCAAAGAAAACTATTGCCAAGACATCTTTTAGTCTGATCTTGATTTTTCTGGTATTATTAATAATTATAATTGCTTTAAACCATATGGTTTAAAGCTTTCATTGTGTTAACGATATTCACAAAGGAGGATTATGCTACAGGGGCTCTACATTATATCGCGATGCGGTCAGATGCGATGATAAAATTTTATGCTTGAAATATTTTTATGGTCAAATTATGTTCATAGTTATTTACTGATAAGATGTTAGTTTTAACATGTATGCCTCGGAGACATTTACTTTTTTACGATCGAAAGTTATATTCCTATTTAGGAAACTTGCATAATAAATTAAAAATGGAATTTTAACTATTTTATATATTATAATTATTTATA
>JAFELO010000603.1:170740-256530 GCA_017140195.1 Eumaeus atala | reverse complement strand
TTTATGAATTTAATTTATTAATAAATTGAGTATATTTTATAATCATATTGATTCAGGATATTAAACATTAGATGCATGAGCTTACATATTACATAATAAGAATTGGTGTAAAAAATAGGCGCATTTTTATATTACTAATGCACTTTCTCGGTTGAATTTTAACACACAACACAGTATGTTTCTTCACGGCAGCCTCTAGATGCTAGAGTATTCCCGCATTGCTATTGTTATTCCGCAAGGGCCACAAAACAGAGCAGCCTTACAAATGGCGGAAAGTTTTCCTTCACCGCACTCACATAGACATTTATTAATCAAACATGTTTTCAACAATGCGCAAGCCCGTATGAGTTCAAGAATCTAACTTTATCTGCTATAAAGCTTCCGAAACGTCGGGCTAGCTAAATAATTAAATAAACCGTGATAAAGTCCGTGAACATTTATTTCGAAGACTACCCTAAGGTCGAATGAGGGCTAACCTACCCCCTCTCTCCCGCAGATGGGAGAGATATTCCGATATGATAGTGTTTGTAACAACTAATTTCTCCCTCTTCTCCCGAATCTGACGTCGGGGGCAGCTCGCCCGTATTAATTAAAATGGCTTCGGCGCTGACGTGAACGTTGTGCTCATGTAGAGGATCATGACCGGGAAAAATGTTACTGTAATAAGTAACATTCGCGATAACTTAAGACATCAATATATTATCTATTTATCGCTTATTATATCGTTCTTACATTTATAGAAAATGTATCATAAATGATTTTATATTTCTCCGATTATTTATTAGTAACAATTAGTTCATATTAGTAAATGAAGAACCGCTGCGCTGCGGTTACCAGGCACGGTCTAATAAGTGTTATTCGCAAAAGCTAGCTGCATTGCGGTGCGCGATGAATAATTGAGTACAAAACCGATGCACAATGGCCAATGCGAGTGTTTTAATGCCCTATTAAATCTTACAGACTGCGTAGGATTCTGTGGGATTCAATTACGCTTTGTGAGCGATGAAAGGCACCGGAGTTTAACGTGTAAACCGAGCCGCGAGCCGCGGGAACACATCCCGACACCTCGCGCCCATTGAGCCCTGTCACAAAAGATGAGAAGCAGGCCACAATACACATCGCCTGGGGCCAGATTAAATAAATGCCAAATTAAATGAGAGCAAATAAAACACCACCATTAATGAGTGTCGGATAATTCGCACAGTGTGGCGTGGACGACAAAAGCGCGTCTCGCTTGCTGCGTCTCGATTGCTTTCGGTGGGTGACGATTGCATTTCAAATTTTCACTCCCACTGTTCTTTGTTTTGTAATTTATTGTCCCCCGAGTTGACCGTTGGTTTTTCTGTTTTTATTTCTATCAAAATTCACGTTTCTGTTGGTAGTTTGATCACTGCGGCGAATATTTAACGTTTGATTGGAAAGTCGGCTCAGTTAGCTCACTACTAAAATTAAATTACAAGACTTAAAGATAAAAAGTGCAATAATTTATATCTGAAAGTTAGAGGGCATGAGTCGACTTTTTGTAATGTGTTATGTGAAAAATAGTAAATTTCTAAAACTGCTGCACTAATGGACGCTGAAGTGTAACGCATTATTTCACTGTAGCGATGTTCGCGTCATTAACAGGAACGTTTTCTCTTCGGAAACCAATTATCATTTACATATCATAGATGAAGCACCGACATACCACTTACTAGCCGGCTCGCACCCGGGGTCAATACATTTAACGTAGTACCAGCGCATGTAGACCTCTATTCTTTCTTTGGTACTCATAACTGGAGCCATCTGGAGAAAATTTCAAACGTATCAAAGGTCTTTGTCGTCTGGTTACTTGGTCCGTAGATTAGTGTATATGTGAATGTAATACAAAAACAAGACGGCCAACCAAATCGCCTTTGTTAAGATTTTATCTCACCGTTAAATACTTTTAACCGACTATTATAGAATATCGAGCGCCTCACTCTAACTAGCGGTTGTTTTTTTACCTTGTTAGTATTTGGGACATTTTGATTTTTTTCACATTTTTTTTGTAGATTCTATTACACATTGTATGGAGTATTGACAGCATTAGTCATGTTCTACATTGTATTTATATCAACTTATCAATGTAACATTCAATCGCTTTATGATTTACCGCATGTATTATTTTTTTAGAGCAATTTAGTGAGTAAATTTTGATAATTATAACAGAAAACAGTTTTGGCCGGTCGACGAACTTTAATTCATACTTTCTGTTACTTTTATGTGAACTGCATGAGTTATATATAGATATACTTTCATAACTTCAATAACCATTGCGCTATATACTCGTAAATGTTATATGCGATCCAGTTTAAGACTGTGATTGAAACTGTCATAACGTAGAAGTACCTCCACGCCTCTTGTCCTCAGGAGAATGGTCATGGTCAGCGTCATCATTATCAGCCCCTATCGGTCCACTGCTGGACATAGGCTTCTCTCAATGGAAGTCAATACGACCGATCTCCCGCTATTCGCACCCGGACCTTCAACACTTCGGTTTCTTAAACGCGGCCTCCACCCCAGAACCTTATTGGCCCTTCTGCCATCTGTTCCTTTGAGTGTGTGACCAGTCCATTGCCACTTCAGCGAGCCTATTCGTCGCGTGATATCAGACACTTTAGTTCTCTGCCTAATTAATGACTTCGTTACGTATTCTGTCGGAGAAACACCCAACATAGCACATTCAATATATAGCCCGTTGAGCTAACGCAAACTTTTTTACTCTACTTATTAATAATACTATATATTATTTTATATCAATATACGCCTTTTATAAGTTAGAGCTCTGATCAATAGTAAGTTATATTAGTGATTAGAATAAGAGATGATGTAAAAAATTATATAAATATTTTTCTATAAATTATTTGATGACTGGCTGGCTCAGTCAGGTAACGTGGCGTTTAGTCCGCGTTTTAAGTGTGGGGAGCGGGACCGCTTCCCCCTTTTCGGGCCCAGAAATATTTGCTAAAGTGTACGCCCACAATCAACCTACATCTCTTCCCATCTGCGGGAGAAGAGGGGGTCTGTCCCACTATTGTCTCCCTAAACCTGGAGACACAAAAGTATTCGCTGGTCAGTCGAACTGTTAAGATTGGACAAGCGCCGCCAACCAGTAGTAGGTCCCTCCGAAAAAAAAGGGTTAGGCTAACGTGGTGTGATAAGTCCACAGATATATTATAATTAGAACTTTCAAAACTTTATTAAATTTTGGTAAGCTAAGCATCTGATGATAGATTCAAGTTGGATATAATTTGCAGGGGTCCAACACTTTGATGGACATCTCTTAGGTACAGTAGTGGACCAAGGAAAGCTGATGATGTACTTTTGGTTGATTTTTCATTCCCTCAAAATAATTTATTTGGGTGAGTCATATGATCTATCAACGGGATATAAAATCACGAAGTGTGATAAGTTGACTACCATTATTTTCAGTGTCAACGTAAATTGTAAGTTGTTTGTCACAAGGCTTAACACAAAGTAAAAAAATCGACACCTTGATCAATAATAACTGGAATTTTATAAATATATCCATGGAAAAAATTAGAAATATTGTATCGATAATCAGTGTTGACGAAACGTCGCGTGTATTCCTTAGATATTATCGTAGGCACACAAGTAATAAATAGTTCAGTTAGAATAATAATGCCCTATAAACATAATTGAAATAGATATTTGATAATCAAATTAATCTGGACGAGCGAGTTAATTAAGGTCGTTGTTCGTAACAGTGTATAATTTGAGTCAAAATTGTTCCTCGCTCAATAAGATTGTTAATCAGATGAGTCAACCACGATACGGGCAAATGCGGCACGTGATATTGTTTGGATTTATAATAGCGCCGTAAATATAGGCTTAGAGTCGTTAACTATGCGAGATTAGAGGTCGCGGTCCACACATTATATTTGGTGTATGAGCTTTAGTTCAAGCGTTTTTTTTTTAAATATTCTAATGAGTCACAAAATGTAACTCAGTCGTCGAGATTGGACTAGATAGTGTGACATTAAAAACCGGTCCCAATATTGTGATACCGTATCGTGATTCTCGTATTTTGGTTTCATCTCTACTAATGTTAAATTGTATGAGACGGTTTGTTTCGTAATTTGATTTCAATAAAAAAAATTGTAGACTGTAACTTTTTGGAAATGGTTGATGTTATGATGAGTTATGATGAGTTATGATGAGTTATGATGAGTTATGATGAGTTATTATTTGACAACACAAACTTTTGATAAATTGTAAATGGTCTCGAAAGGTACGCTATTTACTTATAGTTATGATGTAAATACTAGATAGGTTACTGAATTGTGTACGATATGAAATAACGTACTGAAGAATATACCGCCCGGTCTCATTATATGTAGACCTAGCTGATAAATAATTAATTTGAAGCCCTTACCCGAAAGGCGAACCTTTCACTTCCCCGCGCTTGCCTCATTGCGTTAGTACGTCATTGCACTGCGCCAGAGCGCTGGCTTGACTTCACCGACATCAGGTCTATGGAGATTGTAATCGAGATTTGACTGCTTTTTCAGGCCCGCCTTCTCCTATAACTGATCAATGTCCTTCTTGGTCTTCCTCTTCTTCTCTTGTTCTTCCTTCTTTTATGGTCATAATTAAAGAGTTGTGCCACACGAGTAAGACACAAAAAATAAACAAGTATCATGAAAACCCCAATATAAAAAGGAGACGACCTTTTTATATTGGGTTTTCAGGATACTTGTTTATTTTTTATGTTTGTATGTATGTATTATATTATGCAGCTTTTGGTAGTTGGCTATTTTTCGTTTAATTTTAAATATAAAATAATCATTATTCCTATCATCATTATACCTGCACTCTGCAACCAATTCAGAGCAGACTATTAGTATACTACAATGTAATACACGTATGTATTATGTCCATTAGGTTTATTTGACTAAATATTTTTTATGGCCTTGATTTACAAGGCTATAAAAAATATTTAGTGAAATTCTTCGCACTATGCATATCTGTAGATCGCAGTACAAATCAACGTGATTTAGTGAATCCGGTTTTGTGGATAAAACTGTGATAATATACGCGACTCACGTGGGTAGATTTATTTTAATTATGTGTTGTAAAAATATTATTAGCTATTTGTATTTTATGCTCTGTGATAATTAATTATTATCATATTACGTCAGATATATTGCAAAAATGAAAGTGTGCGATATTTATAAGTCGTCCAGATGGATTGAGTGAAACTTGGTAAAAAAGAAGTTAAATTTTTGTACCGGTGTACAATTTATGAGTAGATACACTTCGAGAGCTTGTAAGGACACGATTTTTTTACTACCCATTAGTACTCTGACAGTATTCTAGTAAATATTTATATATGTATTTTGAAGCATATATATATAAACGAGTAAATGGAGCCATCAACAATCAGGGTCGAGCCGCCCCAATTCGGTTGCAATGTGACATGACACTACCTCCTATCAACTAGTTGTTATTGAATGTATATGTTACTAGCGATCCATCCCGAATCTGTCCGTGTGTATCTCGGGCTAGATAAAATAAAACATTAAAATCTTTCTTGCGTATAGTTCTATCCATTGATGAAAACCGCATGAACATGCGTTGTGTAGATTTTGAGAAAATCTTTCACACACAGACAGATAGTATTGTGGACGTTGATTTATAACATGTATTTGATGAAATCGCCCCTCTCGCCGGATGTGTGATTACCTCTCGCAAAAGGAAGCTCGCACGTGGCGAAGATACACGAGTGGCACGGTGTAATCAAATACAATAAAACATATCAAATATTGTCTCAGCACATTCGTGGCTCCCAGTTGTCTATCCACGAGCTCGAAATTTTGATCACACGTCATTGTGTGATTTTATGTTCATGTAACATCCGGTTAGAACGAAGAATTTATTGTACCTAGCGCTTCTCACACCGGCTCCCGTTTATTTACTTCTTATGTGTGGTCTGGACAGCTTGATATGGATGTAGCAGAGTCATTGAACAAAATTTAGAGCCTAAAGCTTTAAAGCTATACAGTAGAGAAAAAGAAATTAACAAAAGTCTATAAGTACTTTTTAAGGATTATTAGGCGGCCGTCACATTTATTTAACCGTAAATAATTATTTTGTTAATTAGTTATTGTTACTTGTAAAAGTTGTCGTATATTCATACTGCTACTGTTGTCTGGGAACTTAGAGTAAACGTATTTAAAGGTCACAGAGCGGAGAACACATCCAGAAAGTGAAATAAATTACGTAAAAAACGAAAAGATTGTATTTACTTTCCGATCAAAGTTAATCGTGTAATTGGGACGTACTTGAAAATCAAAGCCTTAAAACTTTTATAGTAAGAAGGTCTGCCTTCTATCTCTTATATCTTCTACCTCTTCTATATCTATAATTCTCCATGCTTAGTTCTATCCCGGATAGTATGTTGAAACTTTTATCTTTTATCAATGAGAAAGCACCGGCACTTAATCATTATCATCAAGCTCTATTTGTCTATTGTTGAATATTGACCTCATTAAATAACGTCAAAACTGCTGAACTATAGACCCCTAACCTAATATAAGAAATTGATAGGATACTTTATATCTCACTTTTAACCATATTTATTGATATTCTCGTATCTGTTAACTGGGATCAATCTTAAGCATTGATGAGATTAACGTCCACAACCTTATTGGACCACCAATCAACACATTACGTAACAGTCGACAATCAGCGTCCGTATATATCGAGCGTACTTTACCCGGCTGTTTCAACATTCCATTAAACGAATTATATATTAATTCACACTAATTATTCTCGTGTTATTTGTAACCTATGACACTGTGTGTGGTATTTTTCGACGCCTAATTAATGGCTTTGAAAAAGTTAAGAATTCGATGTACCTAATGTAGTGAGAATTCAACGAATACATTACTAATAAAAATTACTCCTATAAATTTGTGTCGAGTTGTTAAATGACCACATTCATCATTGATAGCCTTTGTGGCACATCATCATCAACGATTGTCATCAATTGTAGTTAAATGTGAAATGTTCCGTTTCTAATTTACTTGTTACCCTTCATTTCTTTAGGATCGTGAAATGTGACATTTGGTTGGGAACCAGAGTTAAACTTCTTTAGCTACCACAAACAATATTATTTACAAATTATATGTGTACTTATTTCTAACATTTCAAAGAAAATGCTGGCTGTGTTTTGCTGTTTAGACTCAGCCGCGTTAGTCAACCAACTGCAGTAGTTTTTCTTGAGGATAATCCGCAAATGTTAGTACGACAGCTGTTCTGTGTAAGTTTCAGTTTTTCTCTACACGAAACAAACATCGGAATTTAGCTTGGAAGCGGTGGACTGTTCGAGCATTGCTCAGTTGTTCTTAAGTACTCCTCGAATTCTTACGATTTGTAAAACATCTGTAGCTTAGTCAAGCCTACTTAAAAATAGTTTCTTTTCGTAATTGATTTTAAGATTTTGTATCGTATGGTTATAACGGTACCCTATTACTAAGACTCCGCTGTCCGTCTGTTGCAGTTGTAAATCGATAAATTGACCAATTATGATTATGTCTATCACTGAAAATATAAAAGCATTACAATCTTATATGTGTAGTTCGTTTTATACAAAACGTATGCAGACGCAAATATAAGTTCGTCTTACATAAATTGTAATGCGTTCGAGCATTCATGTTGGCGCGGAACCCTCGGTGTGTTAACCGGACTCGCAGTTGACCGGTTTTTATATAATCAGCAGCGTCATGTCGGAAGGAATTAAGCTCCAAGGGTCGATATTGTATTTGTCTGTGTGTGTATTTCATCATCATCGTGATCGGTAGTCATCAAAGCGTTCGCTCCGACCGGTCATGATAACTTCCATGAGCGAAACGTTCACGAGAGCGCCAAGGCCTTTTCAGTTATTTAGCTAACGCTTCCGAGCTGCCGCCGACTTCGCTCCAACTGTACGTTGGTCCTGCTGTCCTCGATCGTGCCGGCTCAATCCGGCTGCAATGTGGCATACCACTACATCTTAACTAAAACGTATGAGGGCGTGTGATAAAGGCATGTTCGTGTAGAGGAGTGAGGCGGCTCGTTGAAGTCTATTATACAACGCGGGGCTTGGTCAACTTTGTATTTCAGTGACTTTGTAAGGTCAGTAAATTAGTGAGAGGTAGCGCCATGCCAGCACGACCATTTGGTCGCGTGATACCGCCGTAAAGTAACATTTTTGGTGACGTGTTACGTTCGGTTTGTGAGCCGGTGGCCCATTGGAGGAGAGGAAGAAAAGGCAACGCATTGACATAGTAATTATGCGGATGTTCATGGGCGTCAGTAATCGTAAGAAGGTCAAAATGGATGCTACCAGCATGACAACTTGTGAAAGTTGTAAAAATACATGTAATATCCCGTATTCATTTCGTACAAAATGAGTGCACTGTGTAACTGCACTCATTTTGTATGAAATGAACTACAAATATAAGTTTACCGCTTCTCTCTCTGTACCTTAACCACAAATTATAAATTTTTAGTATTTATTAATATTACGGCTACAGAAAAGATAGATCGGCAGCCGGGGAGATTAGGGTCTTGTTGGGTACGGAACTCCAAAAGGTAGCAATGTCTAAAGCACGTCATCACTTAGAATGTGAGATAGAGATTATTACAAAAACGAGTGTGTGTGTGTGTGTACTTATGTGCACGCGTTAGAAGTTATACTTTTTTGGCGTAACTAGATGACATTATTTTTTTAAACTATGATGTCGACTATAGCTAACTTCAGGGTGTCGATTTTATGTAACGGTGTGCGTGCGTATCGTAACATTTTAATCCAATGTTTCCCTAATGCGCCAAAAGAAGTATAACTATAAAAAGTATTGTCTATCACCAGTCCACAGCAGGCTCTAGGATATTAAAATGAGATATATTTATTGGCGGCCCCTGATTATGCGCCCGATAAACGTGCAGGCCGGCGATTATGATATCTCAAGATAATCGGTCCATCGATAGTCGTTCCGTTCCACACCAAACCAGTACCAATAAAAAAGAAAACTAGTTACGGGCGGGTCGATAGTTTGCGTTGGTATAACAACAGGCCGAGGCAACGGAACTGTGCGTTATCGGGCCCAATCGTTATGAACAATGCGTTGAATCTTTCAATGTAAAGCCAACAGCATTTTTAACGTTTCATCGGCGCTTAACAATCGTCAGAATAAATTCTATACGCCTTCTTAGTGGTCTGATTAATGATATAGAATGCGTTTGTTCTTTTTTATTGGTGTTATTCTATTAATTAATGCACAAGTGATAGCACGTTTGTAACTGTGATTTTTGCACATTTGTACACAATTTTTTTCATTTAATTTTATTCATTCAATTTTAATAATTATATAATAAATTATATATACCCTACGGGGTGGTGGAAAGCAGGAAATTGGCACGACGTCAGAGAGATCTACAGCCTTCCCATTTGATTGTCGTAGAGATGCGTTTTCCTCTAATGCCATTGGGCCAATTGTTAAAAGTGAAGCGTAAAGACTCTAACTTTATTCGTTTACAATTTGTTTATCGGCCTATATCGAGCATATCGTATACAGACGTATTAGACGTATTATTCAGACGTATCGCCTCACTTCTGAAGAGCCGCCGGAAATTCGCAAAACGAACTGAACACGCAACACACAGATGTCACTGCGGCGGCATCCTATTAGTGGGAGGTAACTCCCCGGTTGTGTCTGGAATACGGGTGCAATACAGAGTGACAACTGACTCGTATTTGATATAAAGGTCTTTCGGCGCGTGCGTTTTTAGTTACCCTAGTCAACTGAGGTTAGGCTACAAGTAGTAGCTGAGTACTATTTATATCATTGAGATTAAATTAACGTTGAACGCTTGATGTTAATAGAAATAACATCCCCCTGTCGCACTCCTCGGTGCAATTGGATTGGCTTTGTTTGACCTCCCGAAAGCAGAACGGACATAAAAGTAGTGTAATACAATGCTCTCAGTACTTCGACGTATCGCCAATCGACCTGACATCGCTGTAAAGTTTCCAGAACAGCCCAGGTCAAAAGCTTTTTCTTAGTCCACAAAGGCAAGGCGCAACGGCTGATAGTACTCAGTTGTACAAAAACTTGCTTTAAGGTGAAAATGTGGTCCACGGTGCTAAATATTCTGTAAAACATTTCCGATATGATGCGGAGAATAGACTCACTGAAGTGGAAATGCGTTGGTCACACACTCAGAAGATCAGATGACAGATGGGCCACTAAGGTTCTGGTGTGGAGTTTACTAAGTTTAGGGAAACGAAGCGTTGGTCGACCGTTCACCAGGTGGGAAGACGATCTCCGTGCAGTAGCCGGTCCGGGTTGGATGCGAGTAGCAGGAGATCGGTCGTCTTGGCGTTCATTGAAAGAGGCCTGCGTCCAGCAGTGGACCGATAAGGGCTGATAATGATGATGAAGATGATGATGTTACAGGTATACAATAAATTGCGAGCGTCAATAGCGCTTCTGATCCCGCAGTGGGTATGGTTACACATGAACAAATGTTCATTATTAGGTGTACAGAACCATTATGTATAACACAACAATGGTGTTGATAAGAGGTGCCTACACAAAGGCGCCTTATCGTTATGGCATGGTAGCGTTTAATGAATGATGAAATGATAACGCTAGGCGTATTTACAAGTACGAGATGATGTCGGGCTTGATAAAGTTCTAACCGGCAGGAGGGCTAGTGACGCCGAAATAACGATCCATTGGTCTACACTAGAAACTATCGAAATTGCAGAAAGTATTTAGTGATAGTTGATGTCTTAAGTTTACGCGAATGTTGGTCGTTACAGTAAAACTACTTTTACGGATTTTATCGCGGTTTATTTAATTATTTATCTAGCCATACGTTTCAGAAGCTTTACAGCAACCATGGTCACGGGTGGACTGAAAATTACGGGTGACGGAAAAGTGGTTTTATTGTAATATTTAGTGATAGACTGATGGTTTTTTATAGGGCGGAAACGAGTAATCGGGGCCTTCTGACGACTACCGACGCTCATAGATATCACATTAATTTCATTCATCTGGATCTGAGGTTGCTTTCTTTCCTACTCCCCTCGAATGGGCCACTGGCTACTCACGAACCCCATAAAACACGGCACCCGAGCTGTCACTTTACGGCGGTATCAGGTGAGCAAAATTCGGCCGCAATGCAACATGACACTACCTCTTACTACTAGGTGAAACGAAATGTACAGTGTAGCACGTTGTCTACTATTCTTGTAAAGCGAGTGATTTCTGCACAAACGAAAATGTCTGCTCCCCTTTCTCACAAGCCTATACATGTACTACCATAATTATAAACCGTTTTCGACGAAAGGCGGAAAAAACTAAATCCGGTGCCACTTTTCACCCAACGGCGTGAAATGACAGCTTTGCTGACTGGTTTCGTATTGTTTGCGTACATCGGGTGATCAATTGGGGCGTATAGTGGGGTACACATAATCATTAACATGTCCGTGAGTGTCGGGAAACACCAAGACGTTTCGATTAAGCTATACAAAAGCTACGGATCCCTTGCTCTCATGCTGTGGATGCTCGACCTATTTGCAAGAAGAGGATTTTTTTTCAGGAAAAGGTAGTGCCGTCCTGCATAGGAGGAGGTGGCGCCAAGCACGGTGCATGACACTACACCCTCTTATGCAACGGAATTGGGCCGGCACGATCGGTGAGGTACCTCCCGCTCACTTAATACCGGCGTAAACTAACAGCTTCGCTGTCGCGTTTCGTGTGAGTAGCCGGTGGCCGTTTGATGGGGGTGCTAGGAGGGCAACGCACTTGCATTACAATCTTGCGAATATCCATGGGTGTCAATAGTCATCAAAACGCTCCGATTGCTTATCTGCCCGATATGCTATATAAAAAAGTACAAGAATGAAGGTAAATAATGTTGCAGAGACAGAGCTGATAGCGAGGTGCCCTGATGATTGGTTGTTCCCTGGCACCTCAACAAGGGCGGCACTGATTGGCACTCGCGGTGGTTTTTGTGGGTATTAGGCACTATCATGTGCCGCGAGTCCCACTCACCACTATGCCCCACCCAGGGCCAGTGAAGACGCGTAAATGCGTTTCCCCGCTTCAACAAAGAAAGCCAGGCTAACGTGGTGTGATAAGTTCCCAGGTGTTATAGAAGTAGACAGGTTGTATCTCTGATACAAATAAACATATTCACAACTATTTATTTGAGGCTTTATATAATAAGTTAATAAGTTAAGTTTGTTTCAGAAACTTAACTTATTAAATTAACTTTACATAGTTCTTATTTGTGTTAAGCCTCTCTAGCTCCGTGAATATGTCGAGCATATGTAGCAAGTTTGCTACATTGCACCCGAACTGTGTCGGCACGGCGAGGTACCTCTCGCTTACATGAGTCCGTCGAAATGTGACAGCTGTGTTGTCGCCTTTCGTTCAGTGTGTATGTAACGGGTGGCCCGTTGGTTGGAGGGAAACACGTCTGAATGACAAGAACAAAACGGTTGCCCATGGCCGTTAGTCGTCAGAATGTTCCATACATAAACGACTTCTAATTCGAGTAATTACAAAACATTAGCTTCTCGTAGAATTAATACAGCTTAGTTAATATTGCCACTCTGATCGGATCATATATCACCAGAAGACGGAGTGTGGCACAGCGGGGAGCCACGGGATGCAAGTGGCTCGTGACCGTGACCTATTGCGCTCTATAGGCACGGCCAATGTCCACCTGTGGACATCCGCCGGCTTATGATGGTGATGATCGGACTAATTTGTAGGTACAGATACAGCTCCTGAGTCTGAACCAATAATAGTATATAAGATAGTAATATAGCAGCTTGCAGGTGTTACCTGGTGATATCTATCTGCAGTGAATGTATTAGTGTAGTTCAAAAGTAGTTGGTCCTGGCCTGACCGCAGTATGCGTTAGGCGGTCCCTGCGGCCGCGTCGATCGTTACCCCCGCCAAGATGAATCGTGGCTACAGGGTACGGAGTAATTTAGGTGATGCGCACTGCGTGCTGTGTTAAATTTTAAGCATAGTGTTAAACTTGTAATGGAATTATGACGGCGTGTCGCATAGAGAATGCATTGTAGATATATATACCTCATACAAGTGAGGTGACATACACAAGACATATTCTTAAAAATTATCATGTTACTTGTATATTTCACTAAACTGCTACACCGATTTTATTAAATTTCCTGTGTTCGACACGTCCGAAAATCATCCGATTTTTTTTCTTTCGCTATTTGTACCACGTGACGCAAAAGCTGAATATTGCTGTGCTGCTGAGTGCTACTAGTCTATTTAAGACTTTAATTCAGATATAATGGCATCTATGTATAGAGAAATGTACAAGTAGAGGAAGAGATGTAAATGAAAATTGACAAGAGGTAGTGCGACCGGCTGGCTCAGTTGGTAACGTGGCGGTTAGACCGCGTGTTACGCCAGCGTGTTCGAATCCCGCCTCGGTCATGGATTTTTATATATGTATTATATGTATTTTTATAATAAAATCTTAAATATATAAAATTCCGTAAATTTGTAAAATATTAAATATATTTCCGTTGTCTAGTAACACAAGTCCTAACGGTACTTGGCACAAGACTAGGTGTGATAAGTCCATGGATATTACTATTATTATTATTAATGTGGTGCGAGCCACATTTCACTTCACATTTTACTTTTCACACGAGAGGTTTCGCTCGTGAATTGAAGGAGCTGAATTATACACCGAAACCTTCCTCGGGAATTGCTTTGTCCGTGGGTAAAAACTACACGATAATCCGTGCAGTAGATATTGATAGCACCGATCGCGATACGGAGAGGCTACCTTTGGGTGACTTTCTTTTATATAGAGGAAGATATAGATTATTCGGAAGAATTTTATAGCTGAACATTGCAACCGAACAACGGGCCTACAGGAACAAAGTGGTTCCTTTCGTTCATAGAATAACGGTGTAACGTGATAGCTATGCTGTCGTGTCTAGTACAGTATTTCAGTCTGGTGGTTTATAGAGGGATTAACAGGACAATGCATTTACATAATCTCCATGCAGATTTTTATGGCCGTGTTGGTATCAAAAATTACTGATTTCTCGTTTGCCTCCTTATCGCTGAATAGAATATCACACGTGACACGACACATGAGGGGTAAAAGGGGAAATGTGTAATTTCAATACTGCCTTAATCATTTTCTATCGCATAGACCGAAAGTTTTGATTATTTTAATAATTTATTTTTATTTTAAAAACTTCTTATCGAATACAACTTATATTCATCCAATTTTGTGTTATAATTTATATGATATATTCAAATGTTTATGCATTTAATTTTGTGTAATTTAAATATGTACATATGTATGTCGGTATAATGTCGAATATATTATGAAAAAGACATTTGGAATACCTTTATCTTATCTAATTGTGAACAGATGCTTGTAATTACAAAGAATAAGGTTAACTGTGTGTGTAGTGTATTACGAAATAGGGCCTAAATTGTCATGATTTCAATCCTAAAGAGAACCTTTGGTTCAGTCTAAAAATCCTAACAACAATACAACAACATAACACATATGCCCCACATCCGTGGATAGTCGGTTAAAGTCCTATATTCGAAGCGCAACACAGACACGCCGTTTCCCTATAAGTTCTATTGTTGCACACATTATATTTGTCACCAGTTGTCATTTTACAGTTGTCAGAAATCATAAGGGAATGAAGCAGACATTCCCTCTCATACCTACATAAGAATGTCTTTTTTATGACGTCACATAGATGAAATTGTAACATAATTTATTGAAGATTACAAATTTTTAATTCATTGTAATAATAGTAATTAAATATATTTTTTCTTACAATCATTCTAACGAAGATACGCGAAACAAACTCAACGGTAGGTTCTATGATAAATAAATTTATTGACTATGCACTTTTGCGTGCTATGTGGCGATGCTTTCATCACTAAAAACTTAGCATAGATTGTGAAGTTGATTTGAATCAAATTGATCGGGTGCTGTCCGGAGGTGGTGTTCAGAGGCTTCGCAACCGGCGTGTTTGTATGAAGAGAGTTATGAAAGTGGAGAAGGTAAGGAAGGTATGTAAGGGTCGTGACATGTGGCGCTCCGTTCTCTCTGCCTACCCCGTCAGGGAACTGGCGTGATGATGTGTTGTTGTTGTTGTTAAGTATGCACTATTTTATGCATACGAAACCCTAAAAGGTACACGTGCTTGATGTTTTGAATAAAACTGCAAACTTTTATCCCTGGAGTACTTTTACGGTTAGATTTTTCACAATCGAAAAATCCGAAGTGTCGACCGACGGTCGCGATTGACTGACTGGTGAGTGGTGAGTCCTACTGAAATCCGTAGCACCACATCTTTTAGGATCGCAGTCAATTTATTCAACAGTAAAATTTTTACCGCTGTACAAAACATTAAGTTTATATATATTACATAACTATGGTATTAAATATATAATCAGAAAATAATGAATATTCCTAGTTAATGAAAATACTAAGAATTACCATGAAAAGAATCAGAACCCTACTCTAATAGGCCGTGATAAGGGTATATATATATTGATTAGAGAAATATGTCTATTATAATATAATGTTATATTATAGTAAAAAATATTTTTAGAAGTCTTTAATCCCTATATAACCTACCTGTTGGAAGAGGTAGTGCCATGCTGCTTAGGAGGAGATAGTGATGGCACTACCTCCTCCTAAGCTGCATGCATGGTATGTAGTGTGATGAATGATGCCCTGCATGGTATTAAATATATAATCAGAAAATAATGAATATTCCTAGTTAATGAAAATACTAAGAATTACCATGAAGGGAATCAGAACCCTACTCTAATAGGCCGTGATAAGGGTATATATATCGATTAGAGAAATATGTCTATTATAATATAATGTTATATTATAGTAAAAAATATTTTTAGAAGTCTTTAATCCCTATATAACCTACCTGTCGGAAGAGGTAGTGCCATGCTGCTTAGGAGGAGGTAGTGATGGCACTACCTCCTCCTAAGCAGCATGCATGGGATGTAGTGTGATGAATGATGCCCATGCAGGGCATCATGCACCACACTACATCCCTCTATGCAACGGAATCGGACCGGCACCTCTCGCTCACACAATACCGCCGTAAAGTGACATCTTCAGAGTAGCGTTTCGTGCGGCTTGTGAGTAGCCGGTGGCCCATGGGGGGGGGGGTAAGGAGGGCAACGCTTCGGTATATCAATTTTGTGGATGATCATGGGTGTCGGTAGTCGTAAAAAGACTCCGATTGCTCATTTGCCAACTTATCTATAAAAAAAAAAACAATTGCTAATTATTTATAACCCCTCCATCCAAAAAGTATAAAAACTGCCGTTACAATTACAGAACTACTAATTGTAGGAGTACAAACATACTATATTACGTTATCATAATAGTTCTAATGTTACACATTTTCTTTATTTTATATTCCTATCTGTATTTATAAACATAGAACTTACCGAAAGTCGGATATCGTTACGCAAAGTTCGCAAAGTAATCCTTTCAACTGCCAATATTATTTTACTAAACTAACGCATAAAATGTGAGAGTTACATAACGCGGTTCCCAGTAACTGATTATTTCCTGGCGGGGAAATAATAAACGCAATACCAATACCTAACCACGTGATCCTTTTGTTCCCGTCTTCCCTCGTTTCACAGTTCACACCTACTTAGGGCTGCGGGACGAAAGCTCGTTACCTCAGATTGAAGCCTCGCGGTCGACGCCCGAGAAATCCTTACACACAAAAACCTGATATGCAATACGCGCCTATGTGAGCTGGGCGTTCTCACTTGAACTCGCTAACTCTGAACGTTATCGCATTCTAACTAGAATAATAAATGATCTAATTAGAACATGATTACATTGCATATGCAATTTTTACACGTTTCAACTTAGTCATTTTTATTGTAAAAAAGTTTTACTACCAGAAATGAAATAGTCGTTTAATAATAAATATGATTTAAACCGAGAGTGATAGAATACATAGGTTATACATATATTATATATATATTTTTAATATACATCATGTGAAAGTTGTTTCTTATACATAAAGCAGTTAACTCTCTCACATATGTTACATACTCTCGTAATCACTCGGATAATGTTTCAAGAATTAGATCACTGGAATTGTGTTTATTGTTAATAAGATCCTATCGTTATTTTATTGCCAGACTACGGTGGACTCTTTATCATATTATATTTATTAACAAATTATTCTTATAAGACTTTTTATTTTAGGAAATGTACGGGCAAAATTAAAATAACTATCCAAGTTTATTTTTATCATTTACACCCTTTCCCCTTATATGGTAATAGGTTGTCATGAAAAGCTTATTCTTTATGCTTTATGATAATCCACTTGCAGGTTCACATATAATTTGTATTGTTTTATTTTATCCTTTATATTGTTATTTATGTTAAGAAGTGTTTAGACATATCAGTACAGTCATATTAGGATAATTTTTGAAACTACTGGATCGATGTTATCGAAAATTTGCACATTTAACATGTAACTTGGCACCCTTGAAATATTGGACATATTTTATTTCTATTAATAACCGCGATATATTTATAACCACAGTAACGCGTAGTAGTAAAAGTAATAATAGCCTTTGTAGAATGATAGAATTTTTTTAAAAGCCAATGAAATGTGTGCAAAAAAAAAAAGCAATGTACATATCAATTCGTGTTTAATTTTGTTTATCACTTTTTGACAGAGTCAATTTTAGATATTTTTACAATAAATATTCCTTTGTAATGACTACGATACAAATATACATCATAGGACACTTATTTCTAGAAGCTAACTACAACTAATTTATCACAGATACCGGCGATAGCGCCTTTTATAATTCATTACAATATAATAGTATAGCGGGCTCGCGGCAAGTATTATAATAGGCAGGCCTAACAAGCACACCCTTTTGTAGGTCTCAAATTTATACAATAAAATTTCAGTTGATTATATTTTGATAACAGTGGTACCTACTTACTTATTACGGAATATAACAAGTCTTAAACGGAATGTTAAGTAACGTAACTGTATATTTACAACATTAATATCGATTTGAAAACATATTTACAGAAAATAGTTTAACAGACTAGCCATCACAATTTTCATATAATCACTGTATTTGAGTCAAAGTTTACTTACAATGAACATTGTTATACGTGGACGGACAAATTTCGTGGCGAGGAACGCGGTGGAATTTGGTGTTGGACGTGTGAAGGATGCGGTGGTAGCACTGGGTGGGCGCCATGGACTGGTGGTTGGGGCAAAGCTCCTAAGTGACTTCTAGGGTGATGATGCCGGTGCATAGGCACAGCAACAGGGCTTGGCATACCACCAATCCTTTGCTTATGTGAAACATCAGGTAATGCGAACTTTAACTTTTCCCAGAATCGTTTATCACCCCAATGAAAATATTTCCGCGTTTTTAAATATAACCTAATATCTGGATCGAGGTCCTTCTGTGGCACGTCACCTAATAACACTACGATAAGTCTTTTTCGCCTGTCACGTAGCACTTGATGGTGGGCAGTTTTAAAATCGTAACGACACCACTCAGAATTTAAAAAGTTCTCACTTAGCACCATAATTGTACGTCGAGATGCTTCTACAGCTTCTCTTATGTTATCGGCTGGTATGTATCCACCAACAGGGAAATCACGATAAGGTAGATAAAGTTTATATGATGGATTACCGCGTTCTAGCTCTGGCGCTAATTTTTCAGTCACCCATGCTTCGTCCTTTGAACTATAACTTACGAACACATCATAAGACTTCTCACTGTCGTCTCTGTCTACGTCACTTTCTTTGTAGCATATTCTCACGCCGTATTTTGAATGAAACCAGACACGCATTTCTTGTCTGTATATAAAGACAATCATAATAGCAAATATAATAAGCAAAAATGCTCCAAGCGTGGCTATGAGTAGTGGAATATAATCTGGTACATTTTCGTTCACTACTATTGTCTTGGTCGCTGTTAAATTACCATTAATGCTATTGTTAATACTCGGCAGTCCAGTGCACATTGTTCCATTTTCTTCAACAATATTAAATCCTGAATTAGGGTCATTAAACGTGCTTTCATTGTAAACAATTATATCAGAACTATTTGCACCTTTTGCATAAATACATTTAATACTTGACAAGTCGGTTATTGAGTTCACTCGTTTTGTCCATTCGCGAAACATTTCAGTGTACTCACAATCACAAGACCACGGGTTGTATGAAAGTGTGATTGAAGTAAGTGTAGGATTTATTTGCCATACCGATAGAGTCACCAACATGTTGTGATGAAGATGCAATATTTTTAGACGTGCCACATGATTGAACATTTCTTTTCCAATCGTTTTAATTTTATTATTATTAATATAAAGCTCTTGTAAATTATCCAATCCATTAAACTCTTGTCCTTCAATTAATGTTAAACCATTGTAATCAAGATGTAAAACTTCCAACTCCTTAAGTCCATTAAATGTTCGGTTGTGAATAGTTTCAATACTTGATGCGTTGAGATATAAAATCTTTAGTCTTTTTCTTCCAAGAAATGCATGACTAGGAAGGGTTTTGAAATCATTGCCGTCCAAGTATAATTGGGTTGCTTCCATCGGTATTCTTTCTGGT
The DNA here is from genome assembly GCA_017140195.1 of Eumaeus atala. Classification (NCBI taxonomy): domain Eukaryota; kingdom Metazoa; phylum Arthropoda; class Insecta; order Lepidoptera; family Lycaenidae; genus Eumaeus; species Eumaeus atala. Next base: position 236,810 of record JAFELO010000603.1, on the reverse strand, counting down.
AATGTATTGGCATATCCTGCGCTTGTGCACTCTACAACATTCGCGGACCAGGACTGGTCATGATAGCAAGTGCAATTATTCGGACACGTCATTTCACAATCGCATGCATCAAAATCGCAACAATGACACAATGCAAAACAATGAAACTCATATTTACATAGGAACTGATGTGAAGCTGCTTCTATTAGTGGTACGAAAGTGTTACCTCTATTATAAAGCAATTTGCAATGTATGCTATCTAGGTCCATCAATTTAGGTTGTGTTCGGGCTCGATTACCAGTGTTAATTTTTTGCAACCACTCCATGGTACAATCACATTCTAGTGGATTACCACCGATGAAAAATTCTGGCACTGATTTTTCCTGTGGTACGGCAGATATTCTTAACGAATTAGGATCAAGGCTTGTTATTTTATTTCCATATAAATCAACTCTGGTTAAATTTGGTTTCTTAAAGAAAGTATAGGATTGAACTTTAGATATCAAATTGTCATTTAAGTATAACATCTCCACAGAGTTAGGTATTGCGCTTCCGGTTATCTCCGTTAACTTATTAGAACTGGCATCGAATGTGCTGAGCGATAGTTGCGATTCGATTTCAAAGTAATTTCCAAGTTCAGCTATCCTGTTAGCGTGAATGTCCAACCATTGCAGTCCAGTCGGAATCATAGCGTAGTCAAACCACTCTAAACGGTTATCTGAAATGTTCAGCCATACCAAATTTGGTAATTTTGTAAAAAGACCTCCTATATCGGTTAAATAATTTCCATCAAGTCTTATAGCTTGCAGGTTTATATTTCCGTCAAAAGACCCCGCCTCAATTTTGTGAATTTTGTTCCTCGATAGATTTAATATTTTCAGTGATGTCATTTTATCAAATACACCTTTGCTAATGTTTCCTATATTATTCTCAGTTAATCTTAAGCCATACATTTGGTTCATGGTCATAAAAGAAGCATTTTCAATGCTCACAATTAAGTTTTCGCCCAAGTCTAATGTCTTTAGTTGAGGTATCTCTTTTAAGGCCATAGGAACTTCATCCAAACGATTCCCATTTATATGAAGATCTTGCAGAGAAGAACAATTGCGTAAAGCGTGAGGATGTATTTTCGATATACGATTACTGTCTATTGATAATACTGACAAAACAGGCAAATTTAAAAATGCGTAACTTTCGATATTGGTCAATCTGTTGTTTGACAATATTAAAGTATGCAAATTACTTAGATATGTGAATACATTCTCCGGTATATGTTCTATAAAATTATCTTGCATTTTCAAGATTTGCAAATTATGTAAATCTCTGAATAACGCAATCTCCATTTTTGACACCCTGTTATGTGAGAAATCCAAATAAACAAGTCGTTTTAAGCCAGTGAATGTCGATGTATTTATCCAGTCCGAGGTTAATTCGTTATTTGATAAATCTAAGACCAGTAGCTGAATGAGATCACTAAATAGACCCGGTGCTAAAACTGTAATTGAGTTATTATTAAGATAAATTTCTTTAAGCTCCTTTGTATCACTAAATAACTCGGGAGGTAAGCTTGTCAAATGGTTGTCAGAGAATCTAATTGTTGTTAAGGAGATTAATCCTTCTAAGGCTCTATCCGCCACGGAATTTAATCCATTATCTTGCAGGTATAGTTTTTGTAACCTTTTCAATCCAGACAATAGGCCGGGTGGGATAGTATCAATTATATTTCTTGATAAGTCTAATACTAATAAATTATCACCACATTTTTCAGTAGGATGTCGGTGTGCGGTTGAAAATTGAAAATGTCCGACTTCCCTCATTCTATTTCCCGTCATGTTTAAATATGCCAAATTCCTTATAGAACAGAATGCGCCTTCGGGAAATATTAGCATGTTATTTTCGCTGAGATCTAGTCTTTCTAAATTTTGTACGTCCCGTGAGAAAGCCGTGGGTGTTATTTCTAGTGACATAGTTGACCAGTCGGTGTTGTGAGTTCTTATGGTCAAATTTCTTAGCTCTCGGAGACCTGTAAATGCTCCATCCGAGAGATTCCCAATCTTGCAGTATTCAATAGTCAGTTCTCGCAGTTCCACTAACTGTCTAAAACTGCCGGGTGCTAAAGAACTTTGGAAGAACAAGGCGTCACTACATTCAAGTCGCAAACGCACTGTAAGATGTGGTTGTATAGCACTAAAGTTCGTATTTTCTAGCTCACTATTTATTGTCCTAAGTCTACACTGTAACGTTACACCGTTGTCGTCATCGTCCGTTGTCCAACGACACTCATCCGGAGCCTGGTACCGTGCACCAGTCATTGCTGACAAGGATGCACTCCACACTGGCAAAATAGCGCTCAGCGCTATAATAAAACTTATTGCCCACATGAAGCACATTTTGTTTTATTTTCACTTAACTTCACTCACACATAGTCTACTTAATTTTATTAGATCTAAAATTATACACTCTACGCATTATTGCTGAGCTCGTAAGCGTTTTAGTGTTATATGTTTACAAGTTCATCCGATCACTCAACTCTAACTGTACGTTAATACTAATTGGATAAGATCGTGTTATGCGTTTTGTACAAGAAATACGCGCCCGCTCGCGTCGAGGTCTGGGGTGGGACTGAGTTTAAATCGAACCTGCGCTGCGCTCGCGCACAAGGCCGCGCCGGTTCATGCGTTCCAACAGGTAAGTCGACGCTTGAAAATCAAACGCTGTAAGCACCAAGCTTTCAAAATAGAGTTAAGCTCTATTATGTCAATAATAAGATGCTCATCAGAATCATGCTTCGCACGCACACATTCACTCACTACACTCACACTAAGACACAAAACCGCTTTTTATGACGCTTGGACAAGCTTTATTTCAACAAGCGAGAGCGAGAAAGAAGGATGGATGCAGGCTATGAAGTCTGGTGGGGGCTCATGACAGCTGCCCAGGTAGTGCGCAGGCGCATTGCCGTGGTCGTTGCTTGTTAACACTCCGCTGATAAAATGATATTGCGAACATTTTATGACAGCTGACTTTTTAGTTTTATATCAGAAACGTTTGTTAGACACGAGAATCATTTTGCAAGTGATTTGATTGCGAACTTGTGTTGTTTCGATACATTTGTAGAAATATTAATATATTTGATATTTTAATATATTTGGATACTTTAATATAATAATTTAAGTTAAATATGTGAAAAAGTAATCAAACTAAAAGAAACCTTCGTTTTTCTATTAAAAGAGGATCGATGGAAACAGAAAATGTGTTCTATAGTTTCTACGTTTTATTACTGTACTAGTACATTCATGTTTTGATAAAACTTATAGAAACCGTTGCATGTCAAGCTCTTGTTATGTAAAAGTTAAATTGCACCTTCTCGGAATGCAGATCCTGATCGCCTTTATTTAAGTTAAGCGGTTTTGATATAATTTCTCACCGTCCTGCCGGTAACCCATCATCAGATAAACTTCTAAGCGTTTATGTATTTAACCTAAGCTGCAATTTCACTATGACCCATATTATTAGAAAAAATGCGGTTATATTAAATTATGTTGCATTTTAGTTAAATTCAAATAGTATAACTTTATTAATTTTATTACTTTAATTAGTATTTACTTTAATTAGTATTTACTTGTATTATTTATACTAGTCCTATTTGTACTTATTATAAAACAAAGTCCCCTAAAAGTTGTCGTCTAGTATGTGATCGATTTTCTCAAAATCTACAGAATGTAAAATAAGAAGAATTACTGACTGGATTTTTATGCGGTCTTCAGCACCCGAGGAAAGGCAAAGCCGAGAAGGAGAGCTATTTTATGATACGAATATTAATATTAAATTTTCAAATTTGTAAGGATCGTGTTGTGTGGCACTTGGTTTGTTTACTGCGTATGCATCAGGCATCAGGGATTAGTGTGAAGATATGTCGCTGTTGTAATCAAATTTTAAAGTTAAATGCAATATTGGCGAAACGGTAATATTTCGTCAAATTATTTTAAAATTAAGAGTACACGCGTATTTTCATTTATAATAAACTAGTAATTTTAGTTGTTTTGTTTTAGTAATCTATACATATTGTAAAATCCCTAAAAACTATCTGTCTGCATGTGATCGATGTTCTGAAAATTTACGGAACTGAGTTTCATACGGTTTCCACCCACGGTTAGAGCCATTCTTGAGTATGGTTATTGGGTACTATTTGGCCCGTGTTATTCACGAACGAAACCGGGGCGGATCACTATTATATAGATAAATGTATACATTCGGTATAATTATTATATCGCCTTCACTACTGGGGCCGCATTTTATAGGGTTTTGCTCATCTATATATATCATCTATATATGATATTAGTATAGATGAAGAAACATTTGTTTCTTTATTTGCATTGATTAGGCTCCGAAACTTTACTGGACCGATTTGAAAACTAATTTTACCACACCATAGAGTCCTACACTATCTCTGATAAACATATGCTACATTATTACTTTTTATAAAACGGTACAGATAATCATGAAAAATTCGTTCATGCAACCAAAGATGTGAAATATCGAAGTAAATTATTGTATAGATGTAGAAATTATTCTTTACTAGCTGTCCCGAGACGTTGTTCTTACATAAATTGAATTTGTTGTCATGGTAACGTGTAATGTTTCATCATCATCATTTGATAATAATCCCTTATCGGTCCCCTGCTAACATAGGCCTCTCTCAATGAACGCCAAGACGACCGATCTCCTGCTACTCGCATCCATCCCGGACCGGCTACTGTAATGTAGGCATGGTTATGGTAATTTTGCAGTAATAATGGTTTGGTGTTTGTAATTTTCTAAAGTTTCTAACAAAATAACGTCGAGCAACATTTAGGGTGTATGTATCACTGCAATCTCAAACAATAATTGGATATTAAGCTCTTCATATAATTAGTTGCCTTATGCCATGCAAGTCGGGTTTCGACACTAGTATTATACTTAATTTATGCTAAATAATGTTTTTATTACATGTGTATGTAAAGGTGTGACATGGCAAAATAAGAGCATTATTGCGAGTTCGCACCGTTCTTGATCCATATTCCATAGATTAAGTTTTATTATAAATTTACTGCACAGTCATTAATAACCTCAAGATGCGAGCATCTCAAGCGTGCAGATGCTCCTATTGTATCTCCGGCTTTTGATAATAGGTTTTTATTTCATGGGAGTGTTGTGCAAAAAATCGTATACGTGACCGCACCGCGATAGGTGCACGTCGAATTTCTCTACCTGAGACTATTTGACCGACAGTTGTTAGACCTTCGGCTTAACATGCAAACACAAAGGGCGATTTGTTTAATACGGGATATAATATCCTATATAGAACCTTCCGAATAAGTTGCTCCGCTAAAGCTGTTTCAGTAGGGATGTAAACATTGTAATTTTTTTACAGTTTCATTATTAAAATTTTCGCCAGTTCTTCTATATTCAGGTATCAGAAATTAACATAAAATTTTATTAATTGAATAAAACATATTGTTAACCAGGCATTTTATAAAAGTTGAATTGACACTTCATTTTCATATCTTCTATAAATATGTCTACTAATAAAAGAGGAAACATTTCATAGTTTGGTTGTATTTTAAAGAAAGATGTAAGTGAAAATTTATGACTCGGGCGAATAAGTTTAAAGTGGTGGGGCTAGTGCATCCAGCGCCTCCCGGTCGTGACCGTGACTTAATATGTCCAACAGTGGAGATGTCTGCATGATAATGATGATAAATAAAATGGTAACTTTTTAGTTAAATAGCTATCATTGTATCACTACGAAAGTTTTATTTTAAATATTTATTTATATTGTAAAATAAATTATGGCGATTTAATAGTCGTGATCATAATTTTATTTAATGTCAGCGTGATAGTAGTATGGCTGTCGGATCCGTCGCGCCGCTATTTATGCGAGGTGTTACTGCCTCAGTCCCGAGGCTCTCTGTATCTCAATTGCAATAAATTAGCCACTTTGACACGCTAGGAGCGGAAAATTTGCAATCACACCACCAGATGGACATTTGCATCTCTATTTATGTAAACAACTATCCATGTATCTGTACACATACATAATATAACATGCCCTGACTCACTGGTTGATAGATGAATTCATAACCAAATTCACAGAACCGATCTAACTGAAATTTGGTATTCTGGAGTCTAGATTATAAAGGCCATTTTTATAATATAGACTCCATTAGAAAATGATTTTTGAAAATTTTATTCCTAAGGCAAGTCTATAATAATTATAATGCTTATTTACGAAAATACGAGATATACGATTTTATCCTGAAATGTCTTTCTAAAGCAACCGGAATTGTACGTAAACACAACTCCCGTTACCGTCGGCCGAAGCACGTATTGCACGACGCCGTCGACGCGATCGCGATAGCACTAGCAAAGTCCGTCCAAGAACACAAGCAAAGACACACGAAGACACGCTGCCGCAGTAAAATGCCAATAGGGCCAACTAACGGATAGCAGCTTTTAGTCGGTAGTAGCTATCGCTTCACGACCTGAGCCCGACACACACTTCAGGCCCCCTTGGGTCGGCTGGATGGTACGTAAATGCATTTTTTCTGCTAGAACCAATACCATATACACCGCTCGTACCGGTCGAGCGATGAAATCATACATATAGTGACACAGTTATAACGTATGACTAACAGAATGTCAAACTCACACACCGCTTACGGAAACGAGCCCGGGTTCGAATCCGTAAGTCGAGAGCTTAGATTGATAGTAATAAAATAACGCGACTTTAGAGAGCTCTAATAATAAATATATTAAGAATACGGCTTTTGCCGATTCGTAGCGAAAATCGACCCCCTCCGTCAGAGGGGGGGGGGGCGAGGAGGCCGGCCTCCTCAGATAAGCCAAACACTAAACGAGCTCAATTATCCTTATACACGACACCGCAACTTAAACGGCATCGTGCGCGCGCCGTCCCACTAGTGTGGGGAGGGGGCCGCTTGCCCCTTGTCGGTCCCAAAAATAATCACTATAGGGTACGCCTACAATCAACCCGGTTCATCTGTCTGTCCCCCTATCGTCTCCCTAAACCTGAAGACAAAAAAGTCTTCGTAGTCAGTCGAACTCTTGAGGCTGGACTAGCGCCGCCAACCAGTATTAGGTCTCTCCGAAAAAAAAGAAAAAGAAACGTAAACACATACTTTTGCAATGTAAACCAAACGTGATTGAATTAAAATTGTTTTTACAATGCAGATTCTATTCCAAGATGTGCAAAATTTAAAAATATTGCCTTGAAATATCAACGTTCTGTTTAAGTTGTTTTTACAATGTGCATAATTCGACAGTTGCACATCTTTTATATGGACGGTTTCGAGACGCTCACTGTATGTATTGGTATTTTTCTAAACTTATGTCCTAGCCGCAATTTTTTTATGAATTACGCAGATGAAACCACGGGGCGCAGATAGTAGCCCTGAGTCACCGTAACACCGGTTGTATTTCATGTCGAGTCCCACGACTCGTTTGTCCAGCTCACGCCTTGGAGTACAAAGGATCAGCGGGAGATCCTTCCACTTTTTGTTACGAGTGGATAGGCGTTCCATGTGACATATAAAAGAATAGATTGCCGGTAAATTGTTGGTTATTGTGGAACAATTTAATGTTAGTTGAATAACTATTATTTGTTGCTTGTTTGGTATTTTATTTTATTCAATTTATGGGTCGTGTGTCGTCACGCGATTGTCGTGGAGGTGACAGCGTGGGTTTGAGTCAACCGTACTGTGTGTGTCTTGTTTCAACATTCCAGAACTTTCATTTACATTATGTACTTCCTGTATTTGTTGCGTTGTTGTTTTAACGCTGTTTATTTTATTATACATAAATAGTTTACAATTTCTGGTTGTCTTCCATCATTAACTCTCATGGGAATATATAATGCAGTAGTATCCCGTTGCATTCCACATTGCGGTACTATGAACTCAGTGTCCACAGGATTCTGATTGTGAACCGGTCCTAATTTAACCACCTTGCGCTTCACATCAGTACTGATGGCTACCGCTGCCCTACATCAGAGTTCAGACACAAGGCCTCTATTGCACGCCTCTCCCGCTGCATTGACCGTACCGACATACATTGTATCGGGTACCGGGTCCCCGCTGAACTTGCCATCTTACACTCCGACACATCGGATTCTAATGTAGGCAGGTGGCAGAGGTTCATCTTATTCGCCCAAAACAAATACAACTACTTCCTCTATTGTAATATGTTGTAAATTTGAATTGTTAGATATTAGTAATTGGGAATTATTACGGTACATCTATTACTACTTGTTTCATAGCTATTTCGTCATTACATTTCAGTTGTGCTGAGTATCTGATGTGTATTTTTAGTACGTCCAGCGGTGCCCATGAACATCCACATAACTCCTATGCCTATGCGTTGCATTCCTACCCACGCCCCAATGGGCCACCGGCTCCACAAACCGCATGAAACGCGGCACTCAAGATGTCACTTTACGGCGGTATTATGTAAGCGAGAGGTATCTCCCCGGTCGTGCCGGCCCAATTAAGTTGCATGGGAGAATGTAGTGTCAGGCATCATGCATGGCGACGACTCCGTTCATTTGCACAATTAAGTGCAAAATAAAAAATCTGATTCCCGTTTGCCTCTATACCACAAAAGTCTATTATAGACATCTGAATGATAAAACGTACGTCCAACTCGCATAATCAAACGTGCTCATCGACGCCTAAACAATTTCCAAGACGGTTTCCATTATGTTATTAATTTTTGTAATTTAGGTGCCTAATCTCCGGCGACAGCGCCGATACCCGGGCGACACTTATCTCGATGTCGGCGGACACGTATAATCCATTAAGTCGTCATTTCCACGCCGTTGATCATTCCTCAACCACGCGTCAAAACCGCCCCTGAACCGACGCCGTATTGTTCGCTACCGCTTTATCTCGCTTCATCATCCAAAGTCCTTCCAGAATGTCAGCAGATGAAAACCAACTTTAATGTGCAAACTATAGTGGTTATAAGCCTACGGATGACACCCCATAGAACCACCATCGAGAACGGCTAATGAACTAGTTTGTTATCTAATCGCGGACACTGTCGACCTATTAATAAATTCTCGTCTAATTTTCTAATTAACATCCCGCTAGTTTGCGGCGTGTAGGTTTTATAATTTTATAAACGTCATAATTTTATTTTAAATATTATACTAAGACGTGTTTAGATAAAAGAGATAATACTAGCTGTTTGAATATGTTCTAATTAGTTGATAAGTTTAACTTTTAATGTTTTTTTTGGACAAATCTAAACGTTTGAAGTGCGCAAGTTATGGCGAAGAGCCTATTTGTAAAAGTATCTTATGTATCTTCGTTATGTATTCAAATGGAAAGATGATAGCTTAGGTTTTATGTTAGAATATCTTTTTCGTAAAAATTATATTGTTCCTAGGTATGAGACACAATTCCTTTTGTTATTCCTTACATGGTAAAAGGCTGATTTTGTCATTACCTTAACCATACTTTGTTTTTTCGTATGAAACCATAATTGAGTCCTATAAAAGTTGGTACAACTGTAAACACTTTGTAACATTTATCTACATTTTTGAATCAACATCAGTATTGCGAATAAACCTTGTCTTGCCCCAAGACAAATTCCAAACCCTAATTGGCTTCCTCTTCACTGCTTCAAGCTTCCTTTTCTTTCGTATTTCTTGCAATTTACGAAAAAAGGATCACTTGTGAGATCAATTGCCGATGTTTCGCCATCCTTAACTAAACGGCAAAGAAGACAAACTCATATGTACTTTTTGTAGTATCCCTATACTATAAACTCATAAAATTTGCAATCGGAGACTCTTAACGACTGCCGACTACCGCATTATTGACATGCAGATGCGTTTCCCGACTTAGGAGAAGGACCTCCGCTCTAAATGGCCATCTGCTACTCACAAACCACACGGAACGCGACAGCATAGCTGTCACTTGTGCGGTGTCAGTTTGACAGTCCAGACGTACAGTCAGACAGATCAGAAATACTCTCTAATCTCTAATCTCAACGTATTGCTGATCCGTAGCTATAACCTAATAAATACTTTGGTGTATTTACTTTTTTACAACACTAAATGTCGCACTAATGTTTATTGCACATTGCGCGTTGTTTCTCATAGCACTATAATATCTATTTGTTTTTTGTTACAGGTAATTGGTGTCGCTGTAACCTTTAATCCCACGAATGCCATTTACAACAAACGTAAGTTTACTGGATATCATTGCGAAATAACTGAATGTCGTTGATTACAATTTTCTCCTACTGTTTGTATGTAAACAATAGGCAGAATAAATCGCGGTGCGAGGTATATACATGCCATATTACAGCCCCGACGTTACCGCCACCTTACAATGGTCACAATAATGCTAAAGAAGATATAATGTCCAATTTAACCGACATGTTCCAAAAAAATAGCTATTCTACGAAATCAAATTAGCATCATCGTGTAGATATCAGACCAAACGTCATTTTTTTATCCCTTTCTATATACGAATACCCAATAGGTGCGTTTGCTGCGTTGTGCCTGAATCGGACCGGTTTCACCCTATAACAAGTTCGTTTCTATCTGTCGTCCATAATATAATATCGGAAGGAACGGTATATCTTGTCACGTTTGTGTTTTGTGTTTTTTTCGTGCAGTTAGTGAGAGCCTGGATGAACCAAATAACAGCTTCCTTTGACCACAAACGGCAGTTTTCAATATTCAATCGATCATGGATTTGACTATCGGAGTTAGAGTTTTGACTTCAGTTCCATATCGTTAAATCTCTGTCTCCAGTTGCAAAACATAGAGATAATTAGAATATTTAAAATGCCTATAAACAAACCGAAAGAAAAACCCCGATATATATGAGCCCCTCCCCAATGTATGTAGGCATGGAATTTCGTAATTATTTTATTTTTGTATTCGGTTTGGTATGGCCAAGGTTTGTATGTAATTATATTTGTAATATTGTACATAAATAATTTCAAAAAGAATATCTCAATATTGCAGAGTAATCTGGAGAGTTTGACAGTTTGGCCACATAAGATTACACTTTACCATGACAGCAATTTCTTACGACTAGACAAAGTTTGTCGGGACAACTAGCCCATACTGAATATATCATCTTATAATTGCAAAATATTTGATTGTTTCTTTATTTTTATTTGTTTGTTTGTTTATTTGCTCTGAAAGTAGTGGTCTGATTTGAAAAAATCTTTTACCATTTTTTTTTCGAACCTGAACTTATGCTGGGGAAGCGAAGAGAAGCCCAATACAGCTTCGATGGATTGCTGTGAGTGCTCGTCTGATAATGAGAATAGGTTTGGGATCGTAAGAGTGATCGACCCCCCCCCCTCCCTCTTCCGCAGATGGGAGAGATGCATCCCGATATGAGAATGTATGTAACAGCTAATAGTTAAATTAGCTGCAAGCACTTATTATCCACCTCCGACTGTTACGTCTGGGGCAGCTTACGCGCGGTAGCTAAAGTGGCCTCGGCGCTGACGTGAACGTTAGGCTCATCGAGAGGATCATGTCTAGGGTACCATTAGATTCCTACATTATCTGTGACGAATGTAGGCTATGTAACATTTTCTAAAGTGTAATGATTACGAGGTAGAAATTGAAAATTTATAAGTTTGTCAATCAATGAACGTTTGACATATTTTATGAAATGTCCGTGCGAAACCGGGACTACTAGTGACATAATGAAGGTGTAATGAGTAACATTGACGGTAACCTGTGAAATCAATATGCGTTGGTGTTCACGCAGCCAGTGCGAAACATAAGTGCATTTGGAATCGGTTCGTTGGCTGTGGGGGTTGATTTACAACGTGTAAATTGAAGAGATTTAACACCAGAGAGACCTTAGTAGTGCCGAGTGCAGATCGGTGCACGGCCAATTTGGCACGAGGCCCGACGTGGGGTTTGTCGATCAAACACCTGGCGCCATGAAAAAGGGTAGCCGATTTGATGTATTGTTTTGTTGAAAACTAATAAATCATGAACGCGATATTTTGATGGCAGTTGAAACGATTGATTTTTACACGACTTGTAGTGTGAAAAATGTGAGGGACGATCTTAAATGTTATGTACCCGTCATCTTTTAATAAATTCTGATACATCGCATAGTAAGAGGTAGTGAAATGTGACAACACCAAATGTCCTCGACTGCTCGTTACTCCGCCTATGCTGTAAAAGACAACTTGCCATCCACCTAGTTTTCGAAAGAGGTAGTGACCTGCTGCATAGGATGACATAGTGCCATGCATCTCTACCATGGTTCAAGCCTTGTCGTGGCTGTAGTGCTTAGTAGCCTTCGGCTAACCCAGGCGAAGCCAATTGACCCCACCATGGTTCAAGCCCTATCCGAGAGACCTTGGGCGAAGCCAATTGAACCGAGGAGGTGGCGGCTCTTAGTACCCCTCCTATAAGAAGAGGGGACAAAAGCCAAAGTCGGCGTTGTCCTGTGGTGCGGGACGACCCCATCTGTGGAGGTGGCGTCGGTCTCTTCGGGGGCTGACTTGCCGTCGAGGTGCCCTGATGATTTATTGTTCCGGGGCACCTCATCACCTCGGCACTGGTGGTACTCGCGGTGTTTTTTGTGGGCATGCGGCACTATATAATGTGCCGCCAGCCCCACACATCACTGGACCACACCCCGGGCCAGTGAAGGCGCGTAAATGCGTTTCCCCGCGTCAAAAAAAAAATAAAAAATAAGGCGAAGCCAATTGAACCGAGGGGGATTTTTGCACCCCTCTTATAAGAAGAGGGGGCTAAAGATCAGGAGGAGGAATCGCTCTCGGTACCCCTCTTATAGGAAGAGGGGACCAAAGAGCTACAGGCGGAGGCGCTTTTGCGCCCTGATGATTTGTTGTTCCGGGGCACCTTACCAAGGGCGGCACTGATGGCACTCGCGGTGTTTTTGTGGGTACTCGGCACTATCATGCGGTTTGCGAGTGTGAGTAGCCGGTGGCCCACTCGTGAAGGAGAAAGGAGGGCAACGCATCGGCATAGTGCTTATGTGGATTTTCATGGACGTCGGTAGTCGTAAAAAGGCTCCGATTTCCCCCCTATTATATAAAAATACCCGAGCCGACTCTACATTGACGTCCTTAGCTTCAGGAAAACATCTAAAGCAGATTATTCCGTATAACAATTAATTAAAAAGTACTTAGCAGTGGTTACAAATGCATACATTTACAATAACCTATCTTTCTCAGTAGTCGCTTCAACGGCACAAGTTCCGATCCGGAAAACGAAATTGTCTGTCTCAGCAGTCACAATATACTGTTTCAGTAGACTGTCTTAGTAGGTTCTTCGAGCGTAAGGAAAAGAAAAGCTATCGCCGACGACGTCATCTCCACTTGGCAAGCACGCTGGGCTTCTTTCCAGAAGTTACAACGCGTCTGGCATATAAATGGGTGGAATCTGAGTGCATTATTTCACAGATACTAACAGGGCATTGGTGCTTTAGAGGTCGCCTGCACAGGATGGCGTTATGTGGTCTGCCATCATGTCCTTGCGGTCATGAAGCTGAAACCAGGTACCATGTACTGTGGGAATGTGAGTTGTACAAAAACGAGAGGAACATCATGTTGGACGGCACCGAACGGAAGACAGTGGGCCCAGTCTATCACGAGGATTTGGTCCCAACGGAAGAGAATTTTAGACAATTGAAGGCATTGGCGCATAAATAACACGCGAAAACGAAAGACAGGTAACGACAGCTGCATCGAGATAATTAGGACTGACGAGGCCGATGACAACTTCTATCTTTGTCGTGTCAGGCTCCAGAAAGGGGTGATTGAGATAGCGAGAGGGCTCTTAAATAATGTGTAGGGAGCTAAGAATTGCACGTTGGGGACTGTTCCCCTGTTGTTCAGAGCCGGTGATTCGCTCCGTATACCGAGCGGTGGGTAAGAGCATGGGTGGAGGTGGGTAAGTGTTTTAGTAGGCAGAGTCATGCCATTCCTTCGCAACCACAATTGTAAAAACCTAGCTGATCTATGGTACGTAAAAAGGGTACAGTTAAATAGATGTCTGATGTTTTATTTTTCTAATGTTCAACTCCATTGCATTGTTAGCGAGGAACACGCAACGTGCTTACGAATGAGACCGTTTAGATTACGCATTGTAGTGGCACAATTAGAAATTCTCGCCGAGCCTCGACTTTGTTATTTACAAACAATCGCCTGTCGCATCTGCCTGGGGCCGAGCCTGTGACCCTCGGGCTCGTTTTTGTGAAAGTGTCACCGCGCTAACGTATCAAATATATGGCCGGTCTAATTATATCATATTCACATAACGTGTGCGGACACCGCGCCCTTTATGTAATCAACGTTTGTTCAAGCTCCTTTTTTTCGAATTACAAATTCATTTCGCGCTTAAGTATAAAAGTTGTTGAGATACATTTACCGTAACGTGGTGTCTCGGTTTCTCTTCGATATTCGGAAAGTGTCTTTTAATTTGAATTGTCTCATGCAAGTGCAAGGAACGTACACAGTCTTTGATAAGTGTATTGAGTATATTTTCTCTTTTAGCAATTGATTTTCAAAAATACTGAATTGTCTTTTTGAAGCAGCCATGATTGTACATAAACATACTTTTTGAAAGTCAATGCGCCTAAGTTTAAGTCACCCCTACAAAGCGCATAACTTTTATACGGACGGTTTTAAAACGCTTACCGTGTACCAAGCTACACGGTAAGCGTTTTCTTGGCTTTCTTTAGAATTCCCTTACCATAAGACCGATTTAGTTAACACCAAGTTATCGCTCTGCTTTTTATAATACCGCTTTTTCATAATACCGCTTTTTGTTGAACGCCAACATCTTTGCATCCGAGTCCAACCCTATCCAGCGAGTACAGAAATATAACAATCCGTTTTTTTTTTATATTAGGTGTGATTTTATTCCACGGAAAGAATGACACTGTTATTCAGTGCACCAAATGCCTCATGTTCGGACGTAACTCACTGTCGCTATGAAATGCCCTGTC
Source organism: Eumaeus atala (assembly GCA_017140195.1). Classification (NCBI taxonomy): domain Eukaryota; kingdom Metazoa; phylum Arthropoda; class Insecta; order Lepidoptera; family Lycaenidae; genus Eumaeus; species Eumaeus atala. The sequence goes on along the minus strand of JAFELO010000603.1, from coordinate 221,802 downwards.
ACTAAGTCTCGCCTCGTACTCGAGTCTGTCTTTCTGTCACTGTGAGACCGAATCGTCACAAAGCATTATCGGCTAGCATTTGTCAGCCTCTGCTTCAGGGAAGTCTGAGACAAATGGCCGTTGGATATTACTTCCATGTTGATATGGAACAAGAATACTATCCAAAGTTATATTTCCGTTTGTTGCCTATCGATGGTCGGAGCGTTCTGTTGCCTACCGACGATGATGCCCCATAAACATCCACATAATTACTTTGCCTATGCGTTGTCTCCTTTCCCTCCTCCCTTATAATGGGTGACCTGTTATTTATAATATTCGAAACGTCACGGGAGTACTTTTCTATAGCGACCCCGTGCACAACGTGGGAAGCTTTCGTGATTCCAAACAATTTTGTCATGAATATTACTAGCAGCAGACCAATATAGTGCAATAAGCCACACTTGATAATTAAATATAATGTGTGTTCTGTGGATTTTATAATCTCCGTTGTGCATAGCAGTCATTGCAATCTCGTCGTCTCGTCGTCTGTCTCCGCTTCTATTGGGGAGGGAAACTGGAACACTACCTATTCCTCATATTTTCTTCTGATGATAAAAAGGTCACAAGTGGTGGCCGCTGTCGACCTCGGAGACGCAGGATTAGTAGCGGTGGGGAAGCGTGGCGGGCTATGCCCAATTAATGCAAAGGGCCACCGGTTAGCCGCATACCGCACGAAACGCGACAGCAAAGTTGTCAGCAGAGTAAAATGTGGGTAGGAGGTACCTCCCCGATCATGCCGGCCAGATTCGGTTAGAATCACATCAAAATCGCTCACTTGATACCGGCGTAAAGTGACATCTCTCTGGTGTCGCGTTTCGTGCGGTTTGTGAGTAATCGGGGGCCCATTGCGGGGAGGTGAACAGGAAGGCAACGCATCGGCGTAGTAGTTCCGCAGATGTTCATGGGCGTCGGTAGTTGTTGAAAGTCCGATTGCTCGCTTGTCCTCTTCTACTATAAAAATCATCCACTACTGAACATGGGCCTCCTTCAATGAATATCGGATTCACTTATACCCTGCTTTTCTCCGCTGATCCGCAACTATGCCGAATTGGCGACCCACATTTGACCTTTCTAAACTCGAACTTTCTAGAAACATTGTCTACATACTCTTAAATATTTTATTCGTATAGAAAACAATACTTTGTATAGATTTTACAATTTTAATTACTCGTATACTGTTCCCTAACAAGACAAAAAACATGTCAATACCATTCTTTGTAATGGACACGGGCAATTTATTGACGAGATGCGAGTATTACACGGCTTGTCTACGTTGAATGAGTCGAAACGTAGGCGCTGACTAATGATCGATGATTGATCGAACGATTCATTCAACTCAAATACATCATACGGTTATCGGAGCTATGTGCGTTGTACGTGTAGTGCCTTACTATTTTTATGATTGCTTTAGGGTCAATTCATACTAGCGCAGAGTCGAAGCGCATCGAAGCGTCAATCCGAAACTTAATATAGCAAATTTACCCTTATTTCCATAATGTAATGCACATATTTCTTCCAAGGAAAAAAAAAAGACGCGCGAATTCACGAGCATTAGTGGGAATTCGCGCGCCTGCGCGCGAGCAGCCCTGATTGGTGCGCGCGCATTCGCGCGGAACCAAGCGGCTATTAGGCGAACTACGCGCCATTTGGTCAGTCGGCAATCGGAATCGGACGGAAACTGTCTTGTGTCGAAGTGAATCACAATGGAAAACGACGAGAAATTAATTTATTTGGTCCAAAAATTCAACTGGCAACTGGTGTCCATCACTAATGCCACGAAAAAGCGCGCATACTCGCGCTAATTCACGCGAATACGCGCGCATTCGTGCGACTTCGCTTTGATTTTGAGGAATTTGACGCTTCGATGCGCTTCGACTCTGCGCTAGTATGAATTGACCCCTATTGTACAGACGCGACGCAGTTGCTCACAACAATCCGCACTGTCGCCATCTGTACATCGGAATAAAATATTTTACTTATATAAATATTGAGCGTATCGTGCTATTCATCTTTCACTTATATACGGCCATATACAAAGGAGATATGAAATCTCCTTTGTATATGGCCGTTTGTAGTCGTAAGAACTTTATTTAGCGATGTAATTGTACAGTAAAAATCAGACGTCTACGATTTGCGTATCGGGTATACGCGTCCTTCGGACTTCTTCCTCCGTACTACCAAATATGGAGAGAAGGAACTAGACTCACCGATTATGTTGCAGTATAAAATAGGAATTCCATGTTCAGCTAACATTATCGAGCATTGTGATTTTACGTCACGCTTCGGATAATATCACATTTGCGGCACAATTATAAGCGGAAGAACGTTATTGTGTAGAAATTCGTACAAAGGGTCGTCCCCATTCCCCGTCGTGTGGTACGTGCTTCTACTTAGAAAAATGTTGGAAGCATCTTGAAAATTTCAATTGTAACTTTTGTTAGCACACAACCCGCCATTACAATTTGTTCGGCTGATGCCGCCAATGAGCTGCTCGATATTATCAGAATGCCGCGCGGGGCGAAGCGAGTGATTAAATTCTTTCCGATGGCCCGGCGTACCACGGGTGAAATGTTTGTTACAGTTGCTTTTTACGTTGGTATTTTTGGTTTTTATATATTATAGTGATAAAATTTACAGTAATATTAACGTCAGCTTGTTAACATATACAGTTGGAATTGTATTTTACAGGATGCCAAATGATAAATGTTTCTTTTAATTTATTTTCTGATTTAACCATATCTTTTCAAACTTTATCATATTTTCATAAATGGGCACAAATGAGGTTCCTGGTGATTGCGGTACCGTTGGATTATATTCTATAGCGTATCAACTGGTAATGCGGATATTTATACAATGCAGGTTAGCTAGAAAAGTATTTTTCAGATCCCCGAGTCAGTAATAAGTAAACGATGTTTTGATACGGAATGTAAACTTCAAGAAAATTTATTTAAAATTATATATTACATGCATATATTGTAATATACAATACAATACATATCTTAACCGAGTGAACAATACATATGCGAACTGTGATAAATTACTAGAAATGCTATTTATTTATCCCAAATGAGTACTTGTCGATAATCGGAATTTGTCGATAAATCAACGGGATTGGCCGCTCTAATATAAGACAATATTATTTGTTCGTTTTATTTATGGGCGTGCAGGACAAATTCCGCATAGACACGAGTCAGGCTGCGGCGCGCCTACACCTTATAGTACACACGGCAATAAATATGAACCGAGATAGAATGATATAGTATCTGCAGATAACAAATTTTTATACGTACAATGAAGTGGCCGAAAGATAATAGAGAATAATGTCGGGGGATTGTTTCTCATTGTCTTCTTGGGATAAAACTGTTTGTAACATTTTAGTGTTGTCCAAGTGGCCGCGAAACTAGTGTGAACAGGGCGTCTCGAGCAAAACTTTAATATAGAGAAGTTTTAGAAAATGATTACCGAGATTAGACTCTTAGTGTCGTCTAGTAAATATTTCATCTCGGTTCTCGTAAATGGTACAAAGGGCTCTTAAGTCAATTCGTTCCAGTCGTAATTGTATGTCGTCAGGCCGGCTGGAAATATTTTGGACTAATCAATAAACAACAGTAGCAGCAGTATGCCCAATTCGCGGTGTGTATAGTAAGTAGAGACAGATTTGTGATAGTATCCTCAGAAACCTCCGCGTATGTTACATATTTACTTTGCCGACGTCCGGCTAAGATTCCATCCAGCACCTTTGTATCTATCGTGTTGAAAACCTTAAGGTAACTACAAAATGTATATCGGTATCTAATTACTACCTACACGAAGCGATTTAAGACTACGATTAAAATAATCTGTGTGGACCGAGAACCGGTGCGCGATGGTAGGTTGACGTTCAGATATATGTGTAATTGTACATTTTGAATAGAACATTATCATCTAATTTCATTCAATGTGAGGTTCCGATTCAGAGAAGTTGGTGTTTATCAAGTTTTTGACGATCTCTTCGATAATAGAAGCAGACGTAGTAAGTTCGCTACCTAACAGAGCTTTAACCCCTCAGACGTTTACGCGAATTAATATTTTGTTGATACATTTGATTTTCAAGAACAACACCAAGTAGCCCATTGGAGGGGCGGAGCAAGAGTGAGCAAGGCATCTGCATGACAATAATGCGGATGTCTATGGGCATCGGTAGTCGTCGAAAGGCTCCGATTACTCGTTAGTAGTATACTAGTTTTTTATACTATAAAAACATGGATATGTACCTAACGGAAATAAAGGGTTAGGCACACTTAGAGTAAAGGAAGGTGTTCAGTTTTACACATCGTCATCATTATCATTACCAGCCTCTATCGGTCCACTGCTGGACACAGGCCTCTCTCAATGAACGCCAAGACGACCGATCTCCTGCTACTCGCATCCATCCCGGAATATTATTATTATTTTATACTTTAAACTTATTAAATTCATTCCGTGTCATGCGTTATGAATTCGAATATATCAATTCGAATATAACAAACCTCACATTAAATTCATCAAGCCGTTCAATGTCTAGTAGGGAACATAGAAATTTAAAAGCATACATACATACGCTTGAAAAACTTCATGCTCTTGTTGACGCTGGAGGAAAAAAAAAATCTAGTACCTCTATGTGAATTATAACTCCACACGGACGTGATTTATATCTGACTGGAGTTGCAATAAAATTCCGACAGCTGAAATTTTATCAGCGAAGAAACACGCTGGCATATTTCATTAATCCACTCCGTTTGTGTCCGTGCTAAAATGTTATATTAATATCGCAAACTGCGATGTCGTCTGTTTTTGATTTAAATAAAGTAACTGGTTTCAACGTGAATTGTTTCATCACCAGCAATACATTTGGATTTGGTAAATGGACTTGGGTAACTTGATTTTCGAGACTTGGTGAATCTGTTGAGTAAGGCGACCGCCAGAAATTTGTACAACTAGACAGTGTGGTATACATCCTAACTGAAATCGCCTGTTGCTAAAAGATCAGGGGCATCTCAGTATGGGTAATGGTACGCGCAGGCTTATTGTGGGTATAGGGTTCATCCACGGGTCCCATGCTTCTCATCGGATACTTCCCAGGACCGGTGGCAGTGCGTTAATGCATTTCTCCACGGAACCAAAAGTACTGGAATACTGTTATAGCTGGTAGGAGACGTGAGAAAAGTTGTAATTAGTCATTAGATATAGATACAGAAGATGTACTATGATTTAAAGGCAATAAACATACAAATAAGATGCATACCAAAGCAGGGAAATGAAAATACTCAATATAATCAGATACTCAGGCCTGTATATATAAGAAGCTCTATTTTTTTGCATCATTATATTAATTTCAATATTATTAAATAACATTCGTTTGACACGTGACATGCGATTTGGCTAAGAATCAAAGTACGTGATACGAATTTTGTTTAAATATGTGATAGCCTTTTATTTATTTGACTCATTTCGAATTTATCGTGAGAAGACAGTGTGGGCAAACCGCGCTGTATGTGCTTTTGACGGTAACACACAAAGCCTCTCACTGCTCTAGGCAATTGCATATCGCAAAATATTAGAAACAAGACCTTCAATTCAAATGTTCATTCGATGAAGTTCGTTGATGTGCAATGTGGCCCATATTTATTCATTGATAAAACCTAATGAAGTTAAATTTGTAACAGCGTTTCGATATATTAATTTCATTACTGCATATTCAAGGAGTCATTAAATACTCAGGTTGCACAAGTAGCATAGAGTTCATTATGAGAATATTGTACAAGATTTTCAACAGTCACATGTACTAGGTATACGTAGCGTTCCATATATTATATTATATAGCCTAAGAGAATTATTATTTTTCGGGATCAAAAGTATTTTTATGTAATACCAAACTGTGATATGGGTATAACTGTGCTAAATTTCAGCTATATTCGATTAGTAGATAGAGTTCGAATCTGCCTCGTGGTTTAGCGATAAGCAAGCAACCACGCTCGTGAGGTCCCGGGTTCGAGTCCCGGGTCGGACCAAAGTGTTATTGGATTTTTTAAATTTCTAACAAATAATAACAGTCTGAAATCAGGAAGTATCATCATGATCATGAAATCAAGACTTACATCCAGTGCCTCGGAGAGAACGTTACGCTGTCGGCCCTGCGCCTGATTTCCGTCCCTTCGGAACACGAGATAGTATATAGCGACGGCCGCCGTGATCGAAATCGATCAGCTATGACGACATTACATTTAAACTATATTATTATAACGTAACTTGTGTATATTATCCCAAATCATCAATCCCGCTGAGTTTGTTTCGCCAGTTTTTCTCTGGTCAGGGGTTAGGGTTGAACAGGTTATAGTAAAGTAACGACGTTCAACAAATCAGATTTGTAAAGTCCTATTTTTATTTAAGTACGTTTATTCTGATCTTAATTTTGAGTGTTTGTGTGATTCACTTTGATAATAATGGAGAGGTTTTAAGATATATTTGTCTTTCCATTTTGTATACCTAAAACCATTTTCCCTATTTCTTTATTTTGTCCCTGTGTCGAATATACCGACGAAATATCAGTAGTGTATTATAAAATAAATCACATCCCTTCGTTCCCTATTAAAAGTTCACCAAAACCCAATTCCTTTGTGATGTTAAATCTCTATTAAATATTTTTCGCTTTGTTGCGGCGTGTATGAGCTCATACAATAGAGTAATAAAGGTACGTGTGTAAAAAATTACAATTGCCTTAAAGTCCCGTAGCTCATATCATGTGTCAATCATGACTTACTTCAGCTGTGATGTTATTCTATTTTTTAGTTATTCATTCATTGGCTTTATCGTTCTTGGTTTTTGTACAAAGGGGCACTTAATCCTCGTGATAATGTTATGCTGCGATTTATTATATTCGAGTCGCAAATGTAGGCAGCATTATTATATAAAATTATGGTTTAGTGCTTTCATAAATGTAGCTACCTGGTTGGTCTAGCAGTAAACTTGCTTAATAGCGGTCGTGAGTTACAGGGTTCGATTGCTCGGATAGGACTTGGGAAGAAACGCGGGAAGGAGTGGTATTTTCTTATCGATTTCCAAAGTTTATGGGAATGAATTAATGGAAGCTTTACAAGCTACCTTGGTCGCGGATGGACTGAGATAACAGATGTCACAAGTTACTAAAAGTACCCGAAGATATTTATAATTATTTAGTTGTTCCGACTAAGTCTAGAAGTACTTAAATACACCACGATAAAATCCGTCAAAGTGCATTAGTTATAATGTTTAACATATAGATAGCCTACTAACTATACCGCAGAGCTTGAAGACGAAGGTCTTCAACCAATGCGTTCTTCCCATGACGACCTACGGGGCATAAACATGGCCTCTTAATTTAGGACTGGTCCAACACTTTACGGTAGCTCAACGGGCTATTGATCGTGCCATGTTGGGTGTTTATCTGTCCGACAGAATTCGTAACGAAGTCATAAGTCATAACTAAAGTATCCGATATCATGCGACGAATAAGCTCTCTGTGGTGGCAATGGGCTGGTCACTCACTCAGAAGAACCGATGGCAGATGGGCCTGTAAGGTTACGGAGCGGAGGCCGCGTTTAGGAAGACGAAGTGTTGGTCGACCGTTCACCGGGTTGGAAAACGATCTTCGACTAGATCGGTCGTCTTGGCGTTCATTGAGAGAGGCCTATGTCCAGCAGTGGACCGATAAGGGCTGATAATGATGAATGATGATGGTACGAGGTTTAGGTACAGGGGAGTACGAAGACTGACATACCATGATCAGATCGATCGGGTACTGTCAGAAGATAGTGTCAAGATAGAGCTATGAATGTGGATGAAGCAAGGCAGGCACGCAAGGATCGTGATACCCTTCGTTCGCTCCGTTCTCTCTGTCATTAGAGTACTAATAATAGGACTTAAATATACAATTGTTGTAGATGTTTCATCAAGGTCTAAAGCTTAAATATGAACTTGTAATTTAAAAGTATTTCCAAAGGCCACCAAATAAACGTTACGGACAATCATTTGTGATGGCGATACATTGTTAATTAGTTAGCAAACCATCTATCGATATTATTCGAGCAAGATAAATGAACCACTATTAGACCTTTTCCTATCACTAAGTCCTACACGACTGGAGTCGATACTGGCGTGCGATAATGTCTCATCAGTAAAATAATTCATGTTGCAGCATTGTGCTCGGGCCGCACGAAACTACACTCACGATTGGGACCCGTGATCGAAACACATTTATGTACAATATGTATTACCATAAAAGATTTACCGTATGACGACTCTTTTAGTCCACGTGGAATATGAATTCTTTTGTTCACGAAATTGCATACATTGTCATAACATTTGTTCTTGTATGCCCCTGACATGGCAATGTATTGTGGCTCCGTTTTTTTTGTCGAAAGAAACTATCACGGTGTGTCGTGTTTTGTCATTCCTAGGCATTGTGAGAGATCCATATTAAAATGTCTTGTACCGTTTTCATGTACACATAAATAAACAAAAGTAGTACGATCACGCTACAGAATAAGTGGAATGTTACGTTGTTTTTAAATTGATTAAATCTTAAAAGCGACACACTTCAGAAGCTGGCTTTTTCTCCACTTGACAAATTTCACGGTTTCCGCACCTCAAAAAAAAGTCAGGACCCATAAAGAGGGTCACCTGTTGTTCTGTGTTATACTCTTAGATTTGTGTAACCTAGAGTTAGTTAACTACATATACGCGTCCAGTACAGAACCTCGACGAGCAATTGGAACATCCTCATAATTATTTTGACCTCTTCCCACCCCGCATGGGCCACCGGCAACTCACAAACCGCACGAAACGCAACACTTTACGCCGGTATTATATGAGTGAGTGGTAACTCCCCATTCGCGTCGGCCCAATTCCGTTGCATAGGAGGATGTAGTGTCATGTGTACTAGGCGTAGCGTAACCTCCTCCAAGGCAGCATGGCACTACGTCTTTCTAAAGACCTAATATAACCTTGAACATAGTCAAGTAAAATATAGATGTCTTATGTTTATGAGAACGTTAGCCACAAATGAAGCGGTTAAATACAAATCCTCACTAGGGAACACCGAATCCTGTCCAGGACGACCCGTGATAAACATAAGCAAACCAGAAACTAAACATCTTGGTTTCTTGTTGTGTACAAGAAACCAAGATATAATAAGTACTGTTTGCGTCAATTGCGACAACTTAACAATTATAATTCTTCGGGTACCTTTAATAACTTATGACATCTGTCTACCCGTGACCATGGTTGCTGTAAAGCTTCCGAAACGTCGGGCTAGTTAAATATTATTTTTAATTAGCCCGACGTTTCAGAAGCTATAAACCGCGATAAAACCCGTAAAAGTAGTTTTGTTGTAATCAAGTAGGGTATGTAATGTGATCCCCACCACGGTTCAAGTCTTGTCGTGCTGAGTAGCCTATGGTGAACCCAGACACCTTCGGCGCAGCCAACTGAACCGAGGAGGCGGGTGCTTTTTGTACCCCCTCTTATACGAAGAGGGGACTAACGAGCAGGAGGAGCAGCCGCTCTTTGTACCCCTTTTATAAGAAGAGGGGACAATGGGAGAGCAAAAGCAGGTGGTCTCTTGCGCACGGGGCAAGGGGCGAAGATGAGAACCTCACCCCATTGCACTGACCCAAAGATGGTGAGGTTATCCTGTGGTGCGGGGATGACAACATCTGTGCAAGTGTTGTCGGTTCCTCAGGGGACTGACTAGCCGTCGAAGTGCCCCGATGATTTGTTATTCCGGGACACCTCGCCAAAGGCGGCACTGATGGCACCCGCGGAGGTTTTATGGATATTCGGCACTATGATGTGTCGCGAGCCCTACACATCACTGGACCCACCCAGAGCAAGTAAAAGCGCGTAAATGCGTTTCCCCGTGTAATCAAAATAAAGGTGTGTAATGTGATAGTTAAATAGAATAGCATATCAAATAAAACTATATAGGTACATAAAATGTTACAGTGATACGTCTGCTCTCTTCTTATACATTCGTTCCAACATATTAAGAAAATTAACAAAACAGAGGTTAAAGTGAAGTTCAACATCACCATCATCGAAGCACAATAACACGACAGACATAAATATGTAACCAAAATGAGAACGTAAAGATCAATACGTACAGTTATTGTTCGAGGCGCGTTATAATCGCGAACGACATAAGTAGGCTTGCAGGCAGGGGCACGCATCACTTGCGGGCCGTCCGACCGATCAACTCCCGCATCGTGACATGGGTTCTGTCCATTTGACCGTGTGTAATTAAAGATCGACTTCCACTGAACATCCAACATAAACGGATAAAGATCTTATGAGAACAAATGGCAAAGTTAAACGAATCGAGAGGTAGTGCCATGCTGCATTGCAGCTGAATTGGACCTTTACTACTCCTGGTCATCTTCGCAAATGATCTGCGAGAGCTACGGGCACCGTGGCGAACCTCATAACCCGGGTGGGATCGCGAGGGGCCAACTATCCCTTCGGTAACGGGGCCGCAAACTCTATCGTGGGTTTGCCATCGTGGGTTATGGGCTCAGGGGCGTTGTGTGGTGTGTTTGCATTGCAGCTGAATTGGGCCGTTACGACCGGGGACGTGCATGTCACGGATATGACACTGCCGTAGAGTGGCATGTATGCCGTTGCGTTGTGTGCGGTTTCTGAGTAGCCGATAGCCCATTGTATGGAAAGAGGGGCGACACATGTGCAGGACAATAATGTGGGTGTCTATGGGCGTCAGTTAATCATCAATAAGTAATCGTCTAAAGGGTTCAATTGCGCACTGCCCCCCCCCCATATAATATACAAAAATAAATTATACTATTATTGGCCTTGGAATCGTCACCTATAAACAAACACAGCAAAAATCTTAACCAGGTCTTGTTATGAAAAAAACAAATATATTTCGTCATACACTTACCAAACTCTATTCACTTATTGTAACCTGGCTGCTTAATGACACTTCTTCAGTCACATGATGCGGTCAACAATACACAATCATACGGTACTGGTTGACACAGACGGTATACCGCGCATCTGCAAATCGTAATCAGCTATTTGGTTAGCTTGATTGCATAAACCGTTGGTAATCGCGGAGGCAAATGAAATGTACAAATTTGATTCTATCTAGTTTAGCTTGTGTCGCTTTGTAGCTGGTCTGATTGCGTTATTGGTGGAGTGGCAAGCGTGTTCAACCACAAGGGCAGAGATTTCCGACTAGGACCTAAGTTGTTGAGTTTTTAAGGAACAGACCTGACTCTCAGCATAGTGACTGACCTGGTGCTGGAAAACTGCCATAACGTGACATCTTTAGTGTCGCATTTTGTTGGTCGGAGAGGAGGAAATGAGGGCGACTCACCTATACAACTGATGGATTAACGAGTTATTAAAACCATTCAGAATCAAAAGCAGTAAATAATCCTACAAAACTCCAATCCGATCCAAACCATTTGTAAACTTAATAAGTGACGTTTATAAAAATTCCAAAATCGATTAAAATCATATTGTGTTTACGACAATAAAAAACGTTCCTAACAACACATCATCATAGTAACGCTGTTCGTAGCGGGGCGCCACATTTCTGTTAATACGACACATTTATTGTGAGAACTCAAGAGATGGGCTTTGAGTAAATTTTAAAAATGTCACATGGCTTTTATTCAAATAAATATTTATCGACGGAGTGTTGAGGGCCAGATAGATAGCTAATAACAAATAACTAGTTTAGCCGACGAGGATTCATGAAAAAATACCAAAATACTTAGTCAGCGTCTCAAAACCGTTCCATATAAAAACTTACACTATTTCAATTGTGTTTATAAAAACAACGTAAAATCTTATGCGGAATGTTAACTGTCGGACGGCGTGACTAGGTTTGGAGTCGAAAGAGGGACCGACCCCGTTCCCTCCTGTATATGTGAGAGACGAATTCTAATTAGAGAATGTCAGAATTTAGAGAATGTCACAACTAACATATGAAAAGTATATGCTTGTGCAGAATTCATAAAACGCATCTACTATTTCTCTTCATTTGGCAGCCGAAAGTAGCATTAATGACGATATGACGTCTAATTGTGAGAACGATAAGCAGAGACGAGTAGCGGATTAGAAAGAGCAAACTATGTATCATAAATGTATAAAACAACCGGATGATGTGAAAATTACGTTTTCTTTTAGCACAGAATTTCCTTACAACTACCTCACTGACATGATTTGTTGGACTGGTATGTAAAAATCCATTCCATTAATTAATTGCAACTCTATTAAAGATAGTCAGTCATTTGGACTTATGAAAAAAAAAATGCATTTATAAAATTGTCAAACAAACAGAACTGTTTACTCAAAGAAATGAAGTACAGAATGAAAAACAAGATTTAGTACAATAATAAAGGAAACACATGATGGGACGTTGAGCTCTCAACAATCAATAGTAACTGTAATTCGATCTGTGTGAGAATACAATCGGATGCGGTCCGACGTTATTCTGACCAACGCCAATATTATTATCGAGAAACAAAACAATAGCTAAGTGGCGAGGGCTGGCACGCAACTAACGCGATCTGACCGCGCTCGAAAACACTAATTGGCCATATGAAAATCGAAATTATCAAGAATATCATCTCGAGATCTCTAAGCAATTCCCTACAAACAATGATCATATAAGTGCAAAAAAAAAAAACAGATCGCAATGGATAGTTTAAAATAAATGTTCCCCACTGGTAGTCATAATAAGGAAACAACATTCGTAGTAACAGATTTTAGATGATACTATATGAGTATGTGTCGACACTCGTACCGTCAGAGATAGCACCAGGTTCCCAACAAAGGCAGCAAAAATTGTAAGCAAATTTAAAGCTTGCTATGGCTCCAAATGGATACAGATTGAGATGTAGGAAATTTTCATCAATAAGTTTGCGGTCGCTGGAATGATGTCAAGAATTGCAAAGCTGCTTTGATTTACAAGCACATTTGTGACTACCTACAAGCTATAACGTGAGGGTCATCAATTGCGAAAAATTTTATAGCGTATCCGTCCATTATAAAGAATTCATCATCAGTTATCAGAGGGTAAACCCACCAATGGGTTGAATTAAAATTCATCCTACGCTTTTACTTAAGATAGTGCGAACATATACATTGACTATTTATAGGTCCTTCTATCTACGATAAAAAATAATCGACAGAATAAAGTACGGAATATTTTCGCGGTAGGAAAGCAAATCAAATATCCTGAATTCATGGAAGAAGAGTGGGGGGTCCCCAAGTTGGTAAACTAAAATGAAAAACATTTTAAAATGTCAGATTTTTTTGGGGATTTGGCCTCCCCAATTCAAATGTCCCATTCATGTGTCTTCACACAAGTTATCTAAGCACTATCAGAAGCTTTATGATTGCCGTTTTCTCCCACACTAGGTTTAACTCAATGTTAGACGCCTTACACATCTTCCGAACTCAACTAGTAAAAATGGACCAAAACAATAGTTTTTCCGCTATTTTAATCAAGAAGAATTACGTTGTGGAGGCGACATTGTCAGCATAATTTTACGCATTAACTGTGTTTCATTTAAATGTGTTAAGTACTCTACTAACTTATTTGACAAACAATGACTCAAGTAGTTCAGAATGTGAAACACGACATTTTTTTAACATAAAGGGCGGCAACAATAGAAGCAGCATGTGTCACGCGAAACTTATGTTTGATGATGACATTATGCCTAAAATAGCAGAAACGATGGTGTTTCCGATAATTTATTTGTTTAGAAACACATAACCGCCTACGCCATTGTATTTTTCAGTCAGACTTGATTACGTTATAAATAATAACATAAAACGTTTGTTATTATCAAAAGTATGAGGTGCCTCACCTGGAAGTGGCGGTAACCTCGGTTTAAACGCGGGCGTTAGGAAGCCCTGCTGTGCGCGAACGCTGTGGAACTTCGGAGTTTAATTTATCGCGAACAATCACATTACCATATCACTAATGTAATGCAGTTGGATCTGCGTATGCGCCTTAAATGGTCTTGGGAGTCCTTTGTTGTCCAAAATTTATGAATGCCTTACATACTTTTGTGTCACCCCTTGGATACCTGATTACTGGCGACTTCGTGTAAACAATATGTAACTGTCTTTTTCGAACGATAAAATATGAAAATAACGTTGTAAATACTGTATATAAGGGATCGGAAAGCAAAATTTTATTCAATTCAAAATGATTTATAAATGACACGTAATAATTAAACAGTACAGACACCCCAATGATACAGAATACGGACACAAAATCTTTAGTTTTATATTTCATGAGAATAACGCGTTAGGTACACCACAGAAAAGATGACACACATCTATTCTGTGCGGCACTATTTATAATCTACTACTAGCAGTCCATCCCAGCTTCGCACGGATATTTCATGAAATATGACAAAAAATCATTAATTTACAAAAATATGAAATTGTAAATTTATGGTAATGATGATTCAATCAATTCAATTGATCAAAATGCTTTATAACATGTTATATAGCCTATGTTCATCACAAATAATGTAGGGTTGTAACGGCAAAATAATTTGTGAAATCGGGCCTGTAGCTTCGGAGCCTATTCCATGCCAATAAAAAAACAAACAATGAAGCAAGCAAATAATTAAATGTTTCGCCCTAATAATACTAATAAAGAAGTATAGAGTAACATAAAAATATAACATGGTAGACAACATAATTTTTGCAAAAGGAATTTCAATAATCATATATTCTGATCAATAAAACGAAGTCCCCAAAAGCGGTTTGATGACGCGATCAATGTTTTCAAAATTTACTACAGATTTCCATGCGGTTTTACCTTTAAATGGAGAAAGATATTCCCGAGGAAGGTTTTAGTTTATGACAAAACCTATAAAAAAGAAATTAAAAAAAAACCCGTAATTTATACCGACTCCAAATCATGTTTAACGGCTCTTCAAAATATTAAAAATATTCACACACTCATTACAGAAATTAAGGAAAAAAATCCACCTAATAAAATACAACTTTGATATTGAATGGATTTGGATTCCTAGTTATCAATGGATACTTGGAAATGAAGAAGCGGATATTGAAGCTAAAAATGCAACCAATATAATGCAGATAAATAAATCGGTTAAAGCAAGACAATCCGAAAATAAAAAGTTTTTGAAACTAGAAATTAGAGGAGTTGGAACAAAAATTGAATATCACGCAAGGAACACAAGTAAATTAATTGTTATAAGAAATTCTGCTTTTGATATACCCCTACTTCCTTTGAATGCAGGAAAGATCAGGTAGTTGTGACTAGGCTTCGCATTGGTCATACGAAAGTAACGCACATTCACTGAATTACTATAGCGGAAACAAATAAGTGCCCTAAATGTGGACTGGACCTAATAGTGTTACACTCGTTAGTGGAGTGTACATGCCTCAACAGCGAAAGGTCTAAATGTAACGTTCCTAACAACATGAAATATTGCTTACATGGAGAGTGATGTACACATACACTCGATTTTATTAAAATGGTTTAAGTTTATAAATGTATTTATGTTGATACCGTGGTCGTTAAGGACCTGAGTTGTTGTAAAACGACCTGAAGTAAATTAATAAAAAAAATTAAATATAAAATACAAATCACTAGTCCATTCAAGTATGGAACCCTTTTGACAATTTATTATAAGAGCTAATATTCGTACGATACATAAACTATAAATGACATTTAAACATCCACCCGTCGAACCGGTGTCAGGAACGGGTGCAGCCCCTGTACTACTCCCCTTGATGAAAGCTCATTCGCTCCGTAACAGCTAATTATAATACCAACATTCGACACCATACAATTATGCCGTTTTCATCTAGCAAGCGTTATTACGAAGTATACGGATGGCGATGATGATGCCGCGGCTCAATATGCAAGAAGAGAAATTAATATGATTTTTTATCATTCATTATTATTATTATTTATTTTTGGTAGAAATAATAATTTATTTATTGGTAAAGAGACATTTACACAAATTATTAATTAATATTAAACACAATTAACTAATTTGAAAAGTGACAATAAAATTAGCACCCTAATCATTTGTTACTAATAGATAGACACTTAGGTAACGTTTCAGCTAGTAGGTTCAACATCATTGTCAGCCCTTATCGGTCCACTGCTGGCATAGGCCTCTTTCAATGAAAGCCAAGACGACGAATCTCCTGCTACGCGCATCCATCCCGGACCGGCTACTGCACCGAGATTGTCTTCCCACCTGGTGAACGGTCGACCAACAATTCGTTCTTCTACACGCGGGCTACACTCCTTATTTATTGGCCCATATGCCATCTGTTCTTCTGAGTGTGTGACCAGTCCCTTGCCACTTCATCGAGCTATTCGTCGCGTGATATCGGATACTTTAGTTCTCTGCCGTATGACTTCGTTACCAATGTAAAATCTAATGTACATTAAACCCTGTAAAATCTAATGTAAAAAAGTTTTACGTATGTTTGATATTCTACGAAATCAGTTTCAAAAAAATAAAAATCGTGCAACTAAATAATATAAATAATAAAAATGCAAGATTTTTTTTTTCTTTATAATAATCTCTTTAGTTTATACTGCTTAAGCAATTTGAAAAAAAAAAAACTATAATAATGATAATAAACACATGAAATGAAAATAACATCTATACCTGTTTCTGCTTTTAATATGTCCACATAATAATATTGAGATCATAGATACCATACATTTTAATACCACCTGTTGGTTTTTATATAGATAACTTATCTCCCCAATAAGAACTCGCACTTTTAATAATAATTTTATTTAGATTCTATTATGTTCAAAGGGTTGGGAGATTTTTTTTATCTTTCGAGCCCATCTTTCGTGATAAACATATTTCGCTGTGTACTTTGTGTGGAGACTTGTTTGGGAGACGACTTGCTCTATTGTGATGGAATCCATCTTATTTATTTGTTAAACATGACAGATGAATCACTAAGGCAACGGCTACCGATCGAAAGTCCTTTGTGATGAGGAATTGCTCGAGGATTTGTGAGATACAATGGCGTGCATGTTGTTGATTCGTGTTTTGGTAATGAAATATTGTGCTTCTGACAGATTGGGAGGTCCAAACATGCGTCCATAAAAGAAATAAAATAATGATTTTTGGATTTTGATCATGGCGGAAACTTATTTCGGAATAACGGATTTTTCAGTATAAAAGATCTTATCGTGTTCTTGTGTAGTCACCACTATGATATCTCTTGCAAAGGCGCCTTATTCTTACCAAGCCAAGCAAGTGGTTGTAAAAACTAGCCTGCTTTACACCGTAAAACCTCTTTAGTTAAATCGTACCTGGCTATGACAGGACGATACACAGAAAATTTGTTGCTCGCATTTTCTTCGTTCGCCTTTTCACGCTTTTCGTAACGGTCACGTCACGCAGTCACTAGCTCACTCCCCAAATCAAGCAAGCGTAACGAAGTATTACTTCAAAAATTTGTTGATCGATTCAATTTAATAGTTTGTTCAATTTGATAGTCGCTTCCGATCAGAGACTTAAAAACTTTTACATTCATTGAAAAGCGCATCTCTTCCACTAGTCTGATCTTTTCTTCACTATTCTGATGATAAAACGAAGTTGTGTGCAATGTTTTTTCCTTTTTTTATAGAATAGGGAGCAAACGAGAAATTGTAGCCTTTTTTACGACTATCGATGCCCATGAACATCCACATAAGTATTGTGCTGATGCGTTGCCCACCTTTAACCACCCCAACAGGTCACCGGCTACTCATAAACCGCACGAACCGCGACACTGAAGATGTCACCTTACGGCGTTCTTATCCTAGGGAACTTATTTTTTTTTTTGATAATGTATGCTATTGTCTTATATCGTTTAGTGTTAAATGAGTTTGGTCGTCATGGCATATTTTAAAGAGGTTATTAACAAGCAAATAATGTAAAAGTACATTATTTTTTTCATTGTTGTTCAGTTCATCTGACCAGACTATTGTCGCCTCGAGTGTAAGATAACAAACTGAATCACATAAAGATATTGAAAATTTTAATTATAATCTCTTTTTCATATACATTTTCTCAAGAAGCACACAAGAAAGTAATACCGTTTTCTTTGTGCTAAAAATATAGTTTACAATTTGTAATAACATGTTAGTCACAGGAGACCGCTGCGGTTGACTAAAGAGCGTTTATAAATATCTTTCAGGACAACGTTCGTAGTCGAACGCATGGCGATGCACCAAGTTTAATGGAAAAGAATTGAAAAGTAGCGTGTCTATATGGTAATAGAAATTGCCTGGAAGAAAGGAACGTAGACGACTAGTGTACTTTGAGTTATCGTTGTTTTCTTTAAAATTGGTCTCTATTCCGTCTGGCCCTGTGCGGGTGGAATTGAATACGCGAACGATGCCAGAAATGAGACTGCAGTTTCAAAGTGAACCGGATGTTTAGTTGTGTGAATGTAAATAATTTATCGTTTCGTTTCTTTAACGATCTACTTTAGGCTAGCTATGCGGAAAATGTGTGGATTTCACGAGATGATTATTAACTTTAGCGGATTATATTAAGTTTATGTTAAAGTTTCAAATTTTAGATATTTTAAAACTCAACATTCCAGTTAATTTACAGTACTTATATCATGATCATGGAAGGACTGGGGTATTTGTAGATTCTCCTTGTGTCACAATTTTTTGTAATTTTATTTATCACTGACTTTGAAAGTACGGAACACACGGAAATACACATTCTCTCGGATGAAATTTTCATATTATTTTTTACTTTTAGTAACTGTCTTCATTGTTTTTTTTTAATACTAGGCTTTCTTTTGCTAGAATTTGTGTCTTACCAAACATACGGGAGGAGGCCTGGTCTTCATTGTGAGAAGCTTATGATTGCCAATATCGAGAATCACAAAATCTTCTAATATATCTTGAATTCTAGAACAATGTGTAACTACCTTGAATTTTCTTATTTATAATCTTAGTTTAATTGCCATATAAAACAAACGTAAAGTTACAAAATATGTGTGGTTTATGCTTTTATGGAGTTTTGCTCCAAAAGAGTTACGAAATGCCCAAAAAATATTAATTAAAACACGCAACAAGTGGTGAATAGTAACTGTTCTTGTGCTGAGATTACTAATCTGGTTGCAGGTTTACTTTTTATACTTTCTTTATTGGGTAGTGGGAGGACCTGGAGGACCGACGCTCCCCACAAATATATGGAACTCTTCCCGTCTTAATGTTGCGTTACCAAACCGTAGGTTTATCTATTTATGCCTTTATGGGCGAACTGCTGGACATTGTTATGTTGCACTTAACACCCGCATCAGGTAGAATATTAGTTGTAGTGACATTTTTTGTGAAAGGCTGGTATTGCTCTCGCTGCATTGTAGTCAAAAAGGGCTGGCACGACCCTGGTAGTACTTAACTCCGTAGTGATGCCAGCCCTATTCGATTACAATGAAACGACGAAACTACATTCAACTTACAAAAATATTAATCCTCTTTTAAAAACAATCAATAGTTACTTGCCATAAGGTAATCCGCCTGCGCGTCAGTCTTATCTACAAAAAAGCTACTCATGATTATGATAGATTTGTTACACCGTCCCGTTCTCACTGATTTGATATCATTTGACAGAGCGTGTGTGAACGTATTTGAACAAATATTTTTGACACATAAGAGGGCACTTAGCCCGATGTCATTGTTATTTCCTACGAGTGTTAAATTTGTAGCGTTGCCCTAACCGTGAACAAACTTACCTAGTGTCAAGTGCCGGGTCGTTTCCATTTACGTGTCACGTTGACACAATTTTGTACAATTTTAAAGTGTACACTTTTCACTGGATTCTTTTATCTTTTCACCTAGGCGGGGCAGTTGGGGATCATTTTTGTAGGGCACGATAGGTTGGTTTCGAAATTTGAGCGTACCATTGTCTGGAGCGCTTAGTAAATTATTCGGGTAAATTGTTATTTTTGAGTATTGAAGACAAGCGTTCAGTGTCGTAATAGTACGCAAGTCTCTAGGTTCCAGAGTTCATTTGGTTTGTTGTTCATAAAGAGAACATTATTGCTAACGGGGCTATTAATATGAATGTATGCTGCTGGAAACGTTGGTTCACATGTATATATCAATACGTGAAGAATAAAATTCCCATCTCTTTTTTAAAGAGTTGGTGCTTATGGAGTGTTCTGAAATGTGATACAGTTGTACACAATAAGATATACTTTAGACTTTATTATTTTCATTAAATGAAATCACACGCAGGCTACAGCTTCACAGTGCTTAATTATATAAGAATCTATCGACATGAAGTTTTTACCAAAGTACATTCAAAGACTAACAGTATTTTTAAATAGTTTATGTAGTATTTCGATCTGTGAGGGATCACCAGATTTGTTAGTCTGTGT
Organism: Eumaeus atala; assembly: GCA_017140195.1. Taxonomy (NCBI): domain Eukaryota; kingdom Metazoa; phylum Arthropoda; class Insecta; order Lepidoptera; family Lycaenidae; genus Eumaeus; species Eumaeus atala. Next base: position 201,324 of record JAFELO010000603.1, on the reverse strand, counting down.
TCTGTCTCTGCAATGGGTAGCACAATTGTTGCTTGGTGCTAATTTTGGCTTACCTAAATTGGCGTATTATTTGACCTTGCAGTTGCGTTTCGTAAGTGTTTGTATAAGTGCAGTTCACCGATTGGGGCGGGAGCGGTAAGAGATGCCAATGCGTCTGCATAAATAAACTCTTGTTCTGATTGTCGTGTGTGCCACAAGCCAGGCAATAAAAACGTAAGCATATAGATAAACATTATACATTATTTTTAAACGGGCTTGGCCCACCACTCATTCCCACCACTGCTACTCCTGTTCTGGAATGACAGCGGCATCCACTATGAACCCATTGATATAATCGCAGGGAGCCAGAGGGAAAGACAAAACTGTCTTGGGACCCGCAACAAATTTAGTCAGAGTAGGAGGTAATTGCCATGTCCCTCCGTAATCAAAGCGTGGACAGTGTAAGATTGCAAAGACTTATACAATCCAAGAAAACAGAGAGCAGCCAGGCGAAGCCCGGCTACTATGCACCACGTAGATGTACATAAATAGGAAATATGTGAATGTTGACTACTCAATTATATTTGGAATATTACGATGAATGAGATGTTATATTTTGCTGCCAGTCATGTTTATGACAAAATTGTTTGAAAGCACGAAAGTTGCTCACGTTGTCCACGAGGTCACCATAGTAAACTACTCCGGTAACACTATGAATTTTATCAAGCATTGTATTTTACTCATCATGTCTAACATTATACATATACAAAAAAATTCTATTCAAGTCTCCTAACGCTAATTTATACCGCTAAGACTGTCATGATGGAATTTAATATTCATCATAAAGTTACGAAACTCACGTACCGACAGTATTATTGGGGCAACTTGAACTGAAGGCCTGTTAATAAAATCGCCGTATTGATCAACGTTTACGTCAAATTAAGTCTATAATTGCCTCTTATAAATATCGACACAACTGCGACATTTTAATTGGCTTCGACACAAGTCGTTACGTCTAGTTATTTAATAAAAATATTAATTAATTTTGTACTGACGAAAGCCCTTAGAATTATTTTACTCGATATTTATTACTGTACTCGATCTAAAAAAATCCCCTGTAGTAGAGCTAGCGCACAATTAGGTGTGCGTAAATAATTTAATGGAATGTCAATTTTGAATATTTGACTAAAAAAAACCCGCTGAATTCGCGTACCGACAGTTCTGTACCCGTTTAACTAAAGTTTTCTATCGTATACTACAATAACTATGTATGAAAAGAATCTAACCTACATAATACATCAATTCATAATGGTTTTTTTTATGATATAACTGTATATTACCAGTCTATTTACATTTATTGACAAAGAGATAGATAAAGTGGGATCATCGTTAGCTCTTTACTGTTCAAATTAAAACTAACGTCTTTTATCTTTGATAATAATGTAGAGGTAATTTTCTAAAATATACATGGGAAAAAAACTGGTTGTCTGTGATTCGGTATACGATATGATAAAATTTTCCGTAATACTCGTCTCTAGTTAAATTGGGAAACACGTCACCAGATGGAGTGAAAGGGTCGACTTGTTACACTCTCAGCCCATTCGGAATATAATTAGGACTCGTAATGTTACTGTATCGTCATATTTTTTCGTGCATGCAGCCTGTGTTTTACAATATGTTATTATGACAATATATGCCAAAATTCTCAAAAATTTCAATAAAATTTAAATTACCACTTACACTCCTACTACTAATTACTACTTACGCTAAATGTAAAAAAATTCTCATCTTTGTACATTTGGTTTTAAATAGTTCTTAATGTGCATATTTCATTGCTTGGGCTTAAGAAGTGTCTTACATAGACATATAAAATAGTTTGTTATTACGGGTAATTCGAAAATCATTGTTCTCCACAATAACACTTTCGCAAAATGCACAAATAGCTCTCATTTTACGCACGCCTTATAAATGCTAAAGGTTCTTCCCTGATCGCGTCTACTCAATTCAGCTGCTTTGTAGTATTAAACCTTCCTCTCACATGATATACAGGATGTTTTGTGTGTGTGTGCAAAATCACAGAGCGCATTCAGTACTCGATTCCTATTCCGACTATATGAAAAGAAATGGTTCCAAAAATTGGACCTAATTGTCTTTGATATTCCTATTCTAGGGCTACCCAGACAGGGCGCCCGCTAGTCACCCCTACAGCTGACTGTCTTTTTCATCTTTGGCCAGTTTCTATCGATATCATGCGGTATCCATGTTTTCTGAAAATAATGAAACTAAATTCGATGAAATTACTGTGTGCTTAAATTAATTTCTTTTTAATGGATACATATAACCATTGCCTACCGTGTACAAAAAAAATGTTCTATCTTTTACAATTCACGTCGTATGCTTAAATAAAACGATTAAAATAATTTGTCTATTAGACACAACATGGGGTCTTTTGAAATGTATAACGTGGCTTAGGTTTGTTATACAAGTTAACGATAGCCATATCTGTCTGTACCGACACTGGGTAGGTTTGATGCATGTACCCCCTTCCGGTATTTACAACCAGCAGTAAATCTGACAATGTTTGTCGAAGACGCTCGTTATTATGAATAATTATGCTAGTTAACGATCGTCGTCGACCGCGTCGTGTGTCAAAATTAAACATCATGAAAGTAGGTGTAGCGGTCTGAGAGCCTGCGTCTGTTAGCGTATACATTTTATAAAAATTAAAACGTTCACGGATCAAATTTGTATGGACCTTAGGACTGGTATTGTAGGCTGAACGTAAATTGTCTAAATAAAAATATATGGTTAACAACACCACACAGACCCTTTTATCGGTTTACTTAAGTAACGGTAAGTTCTACATCAAGAAAGCCTTTGTGATTATGATCTCCTTGTAGTTATTCATTGTTTACTGTTCAAACTGTTTGCCTATTGAAGATACAATTGAGAATTAATCATAAGTGGTAGGCGCGGTTACTATTTATTAAAGGTGTCTGGTTAAGTTGCCTTGCCTTGAAACATGTGAGAGAAGGAAAAGTGGCATCTTTTACAATTGAGTAAAATTCCTACGATATTTAGTACCATGAACACGCAGTTATAATTACTGAATTTGCAAGAGTTTGTATTGTGTTGCATTCCAGTCCAACTTGACTGGCCATAACCGGGAAGATCTCGCTTAAATGATACCGCCGCAAAGTGACAGCTATGCTGTTAAGTTTAGTACGACTTGTAAGTTTCCGGTAGCTTATTGGCGAGAAGGAAGGTAATCATACGTCTGCATAATAATTATACGCTTTTCTATTCTCGTCAACAGCATACAAAATGCTCGGACTGCTCGTTTAAAGGGCACAATGATATACGATCCGAAACATGCGTGGAAAATCGTTTACTTTTTAACAAAATTAATGTCTGGTAGTCATAGGCTCTTGAAGTATAAATGTAGTGGACGCCGCGTATAAATTATAGGTGCATACCGTCGTGTGAGGCGCTATCTCATAGTTTACGAGGCCCGTAAACGGACACAGGCTATTTATGGCGTTAAATCAACACCTTATTATTCCTGTCATATTTTTAATATCTATATTCCGTTTTGTTTAACGTTACCAAAATTGTTTTCAACGTAACACTGCATTACGTGCATCATGACAGGTCGCTTATTGACAAAAGAAATTTGTTAGAATAATATTTGAAATTTACCAATCTTCGATCAGATTAACTATGTTAGTTATTTTAGTTAGGAACACGATGAGATGCAACGGTGAAGTTTAATGTGTATTACTATTGTCTGGTTGCGTAGATGTATATCTGCGCTGGTCATCAGTTTGCCCTATGTATGATAGCATAATATGGGACTTTTTATATGGTATAGTGTCTACAGTGGGGTAAACAAGCAATCGGACGACTACCGAAGCCTATAGGCGTCCGCATTTTTAATGTCATAAATATGCGTTGCCCTCCTCTTGTCCGCCTGTACAGTGGGCCACCGGCAACTAACAAACCACATGAAATGCGCCAACTTAGCTATTACTTTACGTTTGTTTCATGTGGGCGAGATTTACCTTCCCGGTCTTCCCGGATCACTTGGGCTGCAATGCAGCGTGGCACTACTTCATACTAAATGTCTTTTCATCTTATATTTGTGATTCATTTTATTTATTTAACATGAAACATTCCAGCAAAACTAATAGTAGAGCAGTGAGTCGCAATAGTTTTACTGTTATATTTAATAAGTTTGAAAACAGTTACTCTGCGATGGACGCCATAAGGTCGACTCATCCGTAAAATTATATTTAAGCTTAAATATTTTAAAATAAGAGTAACTTACGAACGTACTAATAACTTAATTCTTGGCAGCGATTGCCCGACAACAGCCCCATGTTTACAGTAAATTTTACGAGTATAAATAGTACGGGCTGATGTAAGCCCTCAAATAAACAACGAGAAGTGTAAAAGGCAAGCACCGTAAGATAGTATATTCGTTTAAATTTGTCTAGAGGATAATATATGAGACGTCTAAAGGACGTGTTTCTTTCACATTTACACGATCCTCGGACTCTTACTTACTACGGCTTTTCAACCCTTTGTGGTCTCCTTCACATCGAGTCTCTCTCATCTCGCGCTTTCTCTGATCATCGGTCGCAAAGGTGTATTTTTGCCCATACGCCTAAGATCTCCCACGCAATACTTCCATGGCTTTCTTTGAAGTTCTGAATAAATCGAGCCTTTTTAGGTAAAGAAGCGTTACGTTTGTATACAGGTAAAAAGCTGTGTACAGACTTAAAATTATCAAAAACCCTTAACTACGGAGCGAGCAAAATCTCTGTCTTCCTCTTTACCCTAGATATTATTCTCATTTTATTGTAGGGCCTAATAGCTCGTCCTAGCAATCAACTTTATACGATCTCCAGATAATTAAAATATAAATAATATTATCCTAAATTATAGCCGTATTCTGCCAAATTCCGTTTAATTCAATGGCTTAACTCTTTTCCGGGACTTTGTGTTGTCATAATATAAATAAAATCGTCTAAAAATAAGTTTCATCACACCGCCACTGAACCAACAGTAGTATCTCAAACGTCTAAATTAATACAAGGATATCGTAAATCCATTTTATTTTATTAGCGATTTTTATGAGTAGTAAAATTTAAATGAACTTGTTGGATTGTGGTTTTGTTTTATTTAAATTTCGTATATTGTAATTATTATGTTGGTATTCAAATCAAGCGAAACCGTTATTTGTTCGAAATCAATAAAACATAAAAAAACCTAAATGATTAGATGTTAAGGTATATTATTTATTCAATGACTTTTGCATATTTGATCGATGAACTATGTTCTCTATGTGTATATATACCATTTTTATGATTTTCATTAACATTTATTGTACTTTGATGATGAGCTTTAATAGCGCATTTCTTATTGATGATTAAAATCCTTTTCTTAGAATGTTTGCTGAATGTTATTATTATATTAGTTAATTGCTGGTTTTGAAGATACTTCAACTGGAACATTCATGTTCGACATTCTTTATTCTTGATTTAATTTATGAAAGATATTTATAATTCCAAATTTTTTCTCACAGTTATTATAAAATGTAAAATGTTTGAAGATTATTTTTGAAATTGAAAATTTTAAGAGAAACGGCCCGGATGATAATTTCTAGAATTCCATGTACCGATTATGGAAATCAATGTTTATAGACAGTTTTATGGGTGTCCACATTGGAGACGTGGTTTGTTTTGAAGACATAATAATTACGTTTCCTAGAAATTATTGCATGTAAACAGTGGAGGTTAATGGTCGCTTAACGGTGTTTAACCTTTCCAGGTGTTAGGATGACCATTAAAGAAATGATTCATTACCACTAGAATAAACTATCGGATATTTGTTCAAATATTCTCACGGGCTACGAGTTCTGCTCGCCACAAGTTTTGACACCTCCGCGCCTCTTGAGGTCAACGTCGCGTTTTGCGCTCCGCCTGTGTTTATCTAAAATCATCGCTCTGTCCACTTCACGTCTTCAGCTGTCGCTCGTATTTGTAATTCAAATTTACGGCAACTATCTCTAAGAAAATTAATGTCGTACATTGCATTGTACTTACACATGTACGATAACTTAATGTAAGTATTTATAATATTTGTAGTACAAGCTGTGCCCCGTTTTTTCCCCCGCATACTTAATCGTTTTCGGGATGACAATACTTTTTGGTAATTTGCAGATTGCACTTAAGCTACCTTTTTCTACGCAGACCATTTTAAATTATTATCATGAACTCATTGTTATGTATGTATGTTCTATGTTCAGAAATAAGAAAGTTCCATACAACTTCGATAGCGAAATAAGGGTGCTGTTTCATCTTCTTGGAGGTTGAATTTACACACACACTCTAAAAAAAGAAATATTACATTTGAATTTGGAATCCGTCATTTTTATACGATTGTAACGTAAGTCTTCTCATTTCGGCGCCAATACATTGTACAATATTTTGCGATGTTAAAATGGAGTGATAAAGACAACCGAAGCGCTGTGATCGTATTACATAAGGTATGTATGGAGCCAAATGCAATTTTTAAAAGTCTCCTTATACTTGGTATTATACCAAACTATTGTGTACTGGGCAATTGATAGGTACAATGAGACATATTCTGTTTGTGACAGAGAAACATCTGGCCGTCCACGTGGTGTTCGTACGAAAAAGGTGGTCAAAGCAGTATGGGACAATATTTCTTCGGCTTTCCGGAGAAATCCCCAAAATCAATTAGTAATATCGGAGATTAACCCGGACAAACATGCGGCGTAGAATAAAATTGGTTCAGAGAATTTAAAACATCAAATGAATGAAAAGTACACCCTTTCGATTTCTGAACGCGATAAGGCTACCCGTCTATTCGGTTCTCACATTTTGAACTGGCTCGCCTCGTTATGAGGTGTTTTATTTTATAAAAGTCCACCTGCCTTCTATCGTGTCTATAAATGCCTTATCTGAATGATGATTTGTCAATTGAAAGAGTTTAATGTAGCTCTACAACAGTTATAATAATCGAGTCCTTCGGTTTTCAAATTGTATTTCATAAACAATAAAATAATCTTCATAAGACACTAAAATAATGTCTATCAGATTATAAAACTACTGTAAAAAGTGAAGATTAAATAATTATTATAGTTCCATTTAGTATTGCTAACATTGTTAATTCTAAGTGGTACTTTAGATAAATAAAAGAAAATTTAATAATGATTTTATATTCAATTACTGTTATACAAGATCAATGTCGGTAGCGGTTACGCATACTCTATACAGTTTAATATTTTTATTAGTTTGATTTATCTCAGTATATGTTAAGGTAATAAGTTTATTATTATTATTATTACTATCAGTCCTTATCGGTCCACTGCTGGAAATAGACTTCTTTCAATGAGCGCCAAGACGACCGATCTCCTGCTACTGGCATCCATCTCGGACCGGCTACTGCACGGATATCGTCTTCCCACCTAGTGAACGATCGACCAACACTTCGTTTACCTAAACGCAACCTCCACTCCAGAACCTTACTGCCCCATCCGCCATTTGTTCCTCTGAGCGTGTGGCCAGTCCATTGCCACTGCATAATGGGTATAGAGGTGTAATCAATTTGATTTGTAAATTTAAATATGTTTTATTTCGGTATCCTGGATTCAAAAGTGTGTCACAAAACACACTTTCAAAAGTATTTATGTTTTGGCTTCACTGTATCAACACTTGCCGGATACGTATTATTCCGTCGTCTGTTTTGTTAATAAACACAGTTCTGACCTAATTTCTATGCCTTTAAATATAAATATAATAAAATAGAGTGATAGTTAAGAGCGACAACTGTCACCTGCCTTTGTGTGTTCTATTTTACATGATCCTAATCTTGTAAAATTTAATACACAGTGACATGTTGATGTCACTGTGTATTAAATTTTATCAGTGAACACATAAAATTGAGTGATAACATAGTACTTTTTACTTTTATATGGAGGTATATCTAATATATAATATAGTATAAAATGGGGGAGCCCTATGTTCAGCAGTGAACGTCGTCCGGCTGATGATGATTATGATGCCTACCTCTTGAAAACATAGACTTGTTTTAATAAAGCGTTGTCATTGAGGTAATGCAACCAAATTGGACTTGGGGGACCAGGGAATTGTTTCTATTTCACAAAGAATATGCGGAAATGTTAGGTACGCTTTTACGTCTCGTACTGGTACTTACGCATTGCTGAGCCTTAGTGGTAGGACTAAATTAAGGAACGATAAGTAAGAAGTTAAGTAGAAAAATATTCAGGTTATATAGAGTACTAAGTGGTTACTCTTGTCTAACTCCGGCCCTATGAGCTGCAGTGACATGGTGTATAGCCTATGGCTATAGGCTATATACCATGTCTCTCCTCGATAACCGATAAATGGACTATTCAAGACAACAAATATTTTTCAATTCGAGCCAGTATTTCCTGTGATTAGCGCGTACAGACAAATGAATAAACTCTTCAGCTTTATATTATTAGTATATACGAGTATACTTTATCATTAAATTTAAATTTACAGATATCGTTGGCGCCCAAGAATTGTAAAAAAATTAACTTCTCTTTTATGAATATATGCCACAACGTTTGCTAGAGATTAATTTAATATTCTATTGGTGATAATTTGTCATTTTATAAATGACATAATATATATTTACAAAAAGGCATCCAGCTCTAGTGTTGCATCTATGAACATCGGTTATTACATTCCACCCGACATTGCAGCATTGTCAGTTTATTTATGACTCTCCGTAATGAGAACAAAGAACAGTAGATGCACAGAAATTGAAAAGAGAGTTTTGATTTTTTCATAACATAGGGGGACAAACGAAAAATCGGAGCCTTTTGATGACTACCGATGCCCATGGAAATTCGCATTAATGTTACGCAGATGCGTAGCCCTCTGTCATCCGCCCCCTGGTCCACCGGCTGCATTTTACGGGATAATGATTGTAGATTACCTTTACTTAACCACTTGCGCTCGTTCACATGTTTCTTGTTACTCAGCTTTTACGGCACGCCAATCTCGTTCAAGGAAATAATTCACAAATGCACTACAAGAACAGTTTAAAGGAGGAACCGTCTGGACTATTTGATGGATATTCTCGGGCGGTTAACTGTAGTTGGCGCGTGTGTGACGCGAATCGATTAACTTTGACAGGGTTCCTTTGGACTGCTAGAGTAAGGTAATTACTACGAGCTCATATTGAACCGCGAAGCTGCTTCGGACGACGTAGCGCAACGTTCAGTAATGAATTCTGTCGAACATGACACGACGTAAATATATCGAATACCTTTCGATGGTTGTGTTTTAGGGTTTAGTGTTTTTTGACGACCTTCTGGCTCAGTGTGCAACGTAGCGGTTTGTCCACGAGTTACGCCGGAGGTTGCGAGTTTGAATCCCGCGCAGGTCATGGATGTTTATACACATATTATATGTATTTATAGAATAAAAACCATTTCTTAAATTCATAAGAATATTAAATATATATCCGTTATCTAGTACCTGTAGCACAAGTCCTTACGGTCAGAACAAGGCTAAAGTGGTGTGATAAGTCAACAGATATTATATTATTATTATTGTTATTATTTATTATTATCAGTGAGACAAGTGAAAATGTTCCACATACATTCTTAATAGTGTTGTTCCTTATATTGTAGGTAGTGAGATTTCTGAACAGTCGAACTGTGGTGATTGTATCACAGCAATCATTTTTTTGTACTTTCATATGTACATAAGTCTTGCATTAGGATTCGACGTATGAAAGGTTCATTTCTGGATAAATCAATAATCAATTAATCGTTATATCGACCAAACAATAATAAATGAATCATTCAATAAATTCTATAAATTTTACTACTATTAAAAATGCGAAACGGGAACATAATAACAAAGAAATATATATAAAGTTTGTTTGCTATTAGATTCACGATAAAACCTCAACTTATGTGCATTTATTTTTATTATTTTATATTATGTTATATTATTTTGTGTCGTGTCGTGTCGTGTAGTGTCGCGTCGCATCGCGTCGCATCGCGTCGCGTCGCGTCGCGTCGTATCTCATCTCATCTCATCGCATCGCATCGCATCGCATCGCATCGCATCGCATCGCATCGCATCGCATCGCATCGCATCGCTTCGCATCACATCACATCACATCACATCACATCACTTCACATCACATCACTTCACATCACTTCACATCACTTCACATCACTTCACATCACTTCACATCACTTCACATCACTTCACATCACTTCACATCACATCACATCACATCACATCACATCACATCACATCACATAACATCACATCATATCATATCATATCATATTATGTTCCTACTAGGTGGTCCGGTCTGATCACAGAACACCTGGATGCACCCATCAGTGCTGCACTGCACCTAGCGACTGAAAGAGGACAATGGAGACAATCTATCCACACTCCCCGCACCTAGACCTCACGATCCTCAGTCATGAGGGAGCTAAAGAAGAAGAAGAAGAATGTATATTTTATAGAAATCTGGCACAGACATTAGTATGGATTAGCGTTAAAATATTTTTTATGTCAAAAAAATCATGGCTTTTTCGGGATAGATTATATGCAGGCAAAACGGATTATCATTAATCTACTTCTGAAATCTGTCAACTATGCATTTTATTCCTCGATCTATTAAATGTTCAATTTTAATATCGTTTGACTACTTCCGTCCTACGCTACGAGAGTGTCTCGAGACACTTGTCTTTACAGATACACCTATGGTCGTTGTAAGTTATCGCTGATATCGCAGCGGGGTGTGTGATAAAGAAGGTTTTGTATAAATCGCGAGAGCGCATCGCGCCGAGGAATTAGGCGCACCGCCACCCGCGGAGTCGACTCGTAAATAGTGTTGCAGCCTGCTTCGCAACGGAGAGCTAACACGTTCCTGTTACACACTCATTTAAGGATTTAATTAGTTGCACATCGGATGTAATACGCTGCAGCTCGTGCCATCTCTCACGTGATCGTAAATTATGTTCCCTAGTTAATGATGTTCGTTTCCTCGTAATTTACGGCTTAGGCTTGTCGAGTTGTGGAGACGAAGTATGCGGTCGCGTGATAATTTCGCGAGGTTTGTATGGATTTTAATAGTGGATAATATGTGTTAGTTGGTTAGAATAGGAAGAGGTAGTGCCATGTTCCAAAAGAAGAGTTAGTGCCATGCGTAGTGCATTACACTACACCCTCCCATGCAACGGAATTGGACCGGCACGACCGGGGAGGAATCTCTCGCTCAAATAATACCGTCGTAAAGTGGCATCTTCAGTGTCGCGTTTCGTGCGGTTTGTGAGTTGCTGGTGGCCCATTGTGGGGGGGGGGGGGGAGGAGAGCAACGCATCGGCATAGTAATTATGTTCATGGGCGTCGGTAGTACTAAAAAGGTTCCGATTTCTCGTTTGACCACCTATAAAATAAAAAAATATTGCTGTCCGTCCACTCGTTATTGCTAAGTTAGGTGTTAAGGTTAAGGGTAGGCTAAGCATACATTCTTCTATTAAACGCTTCAAATTTGAGACGCTTGTATATAAATCTAAAATATAATAGCGCCATTAATAAAGAACGCCAGCATTCTACCCCGCTTATTTCGCCGACGGTTACCTTAAATAATCGAAGGACATTATGTTTGATATAACAGATGCCACTATACATCGTATTTCAGACACCTCCTGCCCCGTATGGTGTGTTTTATAGACATTTTATTCACCTGCTGAAGTGTCGCCGTTTTCAATTTAAAGTAGCGATCATCGGCACCAGTTATCACGATCCGATATCCTCCGTGGAGAATGGCTTCGTGACAATGCAGTCGGTGAGACGTCTGTAAACGCGATACTTCCGCTGCTGTGATTGCGGGCCCTTTACTTTAATCAAATGGCAACGACAAAGGATTGAATAGAATGCTCTTCGATTTCGTACACGACTATTGGCTCCTGTGCTATGTGTTCCTCTGTGCGATGTCGGCATTTTTTTACCATTGGCGATTTTTTGCTTGGATCAAAGGCTTGTCGGCGGATTAAAAGTAAAGGTGATGGGATTTTGCTAATGATATACGATATGATGCGAAGTTGAAATTATTATATTAATTTTTATGTCGGCTAACTTTTTATAGAAATCAATACTTGGTTGTTTTTACAACATGTAAAAACAGGTAGACATGATGACATGCTGACGCTCACAGATATCATTACGACCAGAGGATAGCATGATTACCTTTATGCGTTGCTCTTCTTTATCTTCCGCCAAGAATCGTAACTAACTCAACATTTTTTTTTATTTTTATTAAGAAATTGGGACGGTTTTACATTTAACATGTAATATTTTTTCTACATTTCATTCGATTTCGTAACACCGAAACGGCCCTGGAGATGCACTATTATCTTGGTGTCAAACATTCAATAAAATCTCTAAATTCTCTAAGAACATTTACCAATGCGTACCCACTGGGAAGATGCATTTACATGTAAGTTGCAAAAACGATGACTTATTGCTTATGTCCGACAGGACATTAATTAGAAATCAATTATCATAATTACGCATACAAATAAATAAATGAAAGAAATGGTCCTGGTCTCGTCATCTGAACACCACTCATAGTAATCCGATCTATTGGGCTTCTCTTCGCTCCCGCAGCATAAGTTCAGGTCCGAAACAATATACCGTTATACAAATTTCTAATTCTAAACCAGACTGATGTGATACGTCAGGAATAAGATATTTCACGTCATATCTACAAACTCTTTAAAATGTACTTCTGTTTGTTATTTGGTAGGCTTGTTCCAAAATTGTATTACAAATAACTTAATATTGCCTACTATTAACGTAACGTAAATGAGATTTACGATAATATACCAGTGGGAGCCAAGTAATTTTAATTAGAATTATCCAATTTAAAGTTATTCGGGCCCACAGGCGAAGTATCGCTTCTGACATTATTTCGTTATAATTTGCTTTTCGTTATGCCAAAGGGAAACAAAGAAGTGGAAGCTGTTAAAGTATGTTTGTTGTATGTTTCGTGATTAATTCGAAATCGTTTTTTCAGTGCATAATGTTACGTTCGTTTAAATACTTTGAGCTGTACGTTGAGTGAAACCAATCGAGTCGTGAGAAAGAATGGAAAGTAATTACTGACACCCTTAAATAGGTCATGATTCGGATCCTGATTAGCTCTACGTAATTCGTAATTAATAAAATTATGTATTACACAACACATATGTTACCTAGGAAGACACCACTTTGAAAATTTGAATTAATAGTAATTGGGATAAAAGAGAGAGAAAAAAAATTGCAGGCAAGCTCAATTGAAGACATTCGCTTTTAAGATAAGTGTGGTGTGCAAAGGACTATTTGGTAAACTTGCCACTGCCACTGAATACCATAAAAATATTTAGATATTATAACACAATATCCCCAAAAACTGTCTCTCTTTCATCATTATCATCAGCCAAACGACGTCCACTGTTGGTCTTAGGCTTGGTGTGTGATCCATTTTCTCAAAATCAATTAAACGGATTTTCTAGCGATTTCTACCTATAGATAGAAGCTTGCCGAGGAAAATTTTTGTACAATTTAATAAGGTAATACTTTCTTATAAATGTTATATAGCATAACTACTTATTTACATGTTACTAGGGATACGCCCCGGCTTCATCAGTCAATTACTTGGGCTGGATCGCCGTCTAACAAATTATAAGTACACAAAAGAACACTTTCTCGAGAATCGCTCTATCGGTTGTTGAAAACTGCATGACAATCCGTGCCGTACACTTTGAGAAAATCGATCAAATGTCAGTATTTGATTATAGGGACTTTTTTTGTGTCAGTATTTCATATACGATATAAAGTTTTTTTTTTAATTAATTAATTTAATGATTAATGTACACTCTTAACTTACATTATCCGCTTAATGATTTTCAAAACAGCACGAAGGCACTACTTGTCCCATTTTGAAATTTATTCCAGTAGTCCTGCTGCACGAAAGATAATTTGTATGTCAAACACAACATTAATGTACACAACATTGTTATTAACATCCCGTAAACGCGAAATAATAAGATTATGTTCAAGAATTTGGAACGATTTCACATTAGTGTATATTATTTCTATTCAACGCATAACCGCATACGGTTCCGATCGATTTAAAAATAACAAAGGGTTAAGTAATACGAATCGTCCTTAAAAAGGCAAGCATATTGAATAAAAACAGCATGTCGATTGTATCGTGTCACCCCTGCTGCTTATGGGATTTTTTATCGGCCGTGAAATACAGGTAAATGCACCTATGGAAATTGTACCGTTTATATAGCATATGATACTGCGCTTTTAAATCATTTTGACTTTTTTATTACAGAGTATTAAATAGCAACTAATCCTGTTGTTTTATTAACAATAAAAATAAATAAAATCAGTTTTTCGTGGTATTCAGTGTGATCGGTTCTTAAATTTTGGGTGCCGGTTTACTTTTAGTATACCTCATAAAATCTGTACGTTCCAGGAAATAATTGTTATATTTTATCAGAAACACATCGAGATCACTCTTAGTCATCGCATGTGGCTATTTACAAAACACTAAGTTTACATAAAATTTAATGATTGAGGGAAATTAATGGGAGGTGAGATTGATTTAACGCCATTTTATAGCAAAGAAGTGCATCGGATCTCCTGGGTAATGATGACGTCAATGCCCATAAACATCCAGTCGGATGTTTAGAACCAGGAAAATGTAGTCTTTGCCCTGTCTTGCCATTTATGCCAGATTGATTAGGCTGATTGCAATCACGGACCTCTTTTAAAGTTTAATAAATTCTACTACTCTAAGAATATTTCTATATGGAAAGGGCGCCTGTCATCTCCAGACTCGTCTACTAACTCCTCCTGCGGGACCGGATATACATCTGCTTCGTCTAAGACATCAGTCTTTCCCATTTGAAGAAATCTTATTGATGTCTTAAGTTTGCGCGAATGTTACTCATCAAAATAAAACTGCTTTAACGGACTTATCGCCGTTCATTTAATTATATAACTGGCCCGACGTTTCAGAAGCTTTTCAGCAACCACAGCAACCATGGTCACGGGTGGTCCGAGAAGACAGATGTCCTTATGTCATAAGTTATTAAAAGTACCCAAAAAATTATAAATTTTTAGTCGTTTCGAATAACGCAAACATTACCCATTATATCTTGCTGTCTAGGGCATAACACATTCTTAGTTTTTGATTTGATTATTTTTACCACTCGGTCCCAAGAAATCCTGATTTTTAGGCTCTTTCTTACAGGAACCGCGAGAATGCCACATACATAAAGTTCGATTTTGTCGGTCTCGTGTGAGCATAGCTTCCTTCCTCGACGGATTTTCAATGCAGCATTGGCACAATGTTAAAATAATCATATAAATATTTGATCTCGTCTTTTGTAACCAAGCGGTAATCTGACCCTCTTTTGTTTAATTATACAAATTGAAATGTGTTAGACATTACGTGTTTTTAATCTGTAGAAGACAAAAGCTCTTCAGTCGGCAATCTTTTATTTAGGAATCTAAATGGCGTCAATTTAGTTTTAATTGCCGTATAAATTACGCTATTTCCTTTGAAAATGCTTTACGCGGCTTTGATACGGATCTCGATGTATTAATAAGTAAGCTACCTATAAAACGTACGACGATAAGTATGTTTATATTTGGAAAAGAAAGCAAAAGCATATTTGATACACTGGGTAGGTATGTTTTTTGTGAGACTCACATACATTTCTTCTGTTACGCGGGGAAATACATCTACGCGCCAGCTCTGGGTGGGGGCCCTGCGGGCCGTATGGGACTCGCGGGATATACCCACATTGTGCCAAACACCCTCCAAAACCCACGCGAATGCCTTCAGTGCCGCCATTCGTGAGGTGCCCCGGAACTACAAATCACCAGGGCACCTCGACGGCTAGTCAGCCCCTAAGGGACCATCACCACCTCCACAGTTGCTGTTGTCCCGCACTGTGGTGCGGGCAACCCCGCAAACTTTGAAACAGTACAGTGGCCGCGCCCCTTGACAAAAGCGTCTCACCGTCTTGCTCTTCGGTGCCGTCTCTAAGGGTGGTACAAAAAGCAGTCCAAGTTTCTGTCTGGGTTGCGACGTGGCTTGAACCCTGGTGGAGAAGACGGAATACCTAGATAATGTAATTTTTGTAATTGTGACTGATGTTTCATTGTTAATTAAAAAAGGAGAATATATTCTTAATAAACACTGTCAACCAATTTACGTACTTTAATATGATTGTTCTTCGTGGGATTCCTAAATATAAAACTACGTAATCTTAATTCATTAATAACGATAACTTATGACGAGTGAATGCGAATTGAACACTGAACAAGCTACCAGTTCACACAAAATGCATCTACTCAATAATTGTCAAACGACGTTGATATTGTATAAAACGGCATACAATCGGATGTCTAAACGATATTCCGTTTTAAATTATGCATTGAAGATTAAAGATAATACAAGTGAGAAATTGGTGTTCGGTATAAATGTAATAAGGTTGTCCATTGTTTACATTATTGAAGTGGTGTAACAATAATTACACAGCCAATGTATTTGATGTCTAATTTAAATGAAAAATAGATTAATCAGACGATATTAGCTTTCACTGCCAAGAAATATTTAACAATAGCCGGTCCTGCATGTGTTTAGTGTTTTTTTTTATCGCTTTAGTGGTGAGTTGAATTATTAGTCTAGTGTTCGAACCTTATCGTTTCATCTGTTTCTTAACCCTTCGGTGAGACATTCCGAACTTGTACAAATAGGCGCTATATTTTATTTTTATTATCTATGTTTACACACAATATTATAAGTTAATTAGGCACCGTTTCGAAATGCACATTTTATGTTAATATGCCGTAAGTCAGTCAGGCTTTTTCGAATGTTAGTAACATTTCTCTTCTTTTTTCGTCTCATTATTTTTTAAAGCATTAATAGAGAAACAAAATTTATAACTTTCCTGCATATCGTGTTGCCTTTATACCCTTTCACGCGAGGACACGTAAATATGAAAAGAACAGCCACTAGGCTGGGCTATCGGGTTTCGTTTCCGGATAGAGCAAAGAGGTTTTTAGGTAAAGGCACCTTTCCTCTCGTTGTGGAAATCGGCTTATCATCAAGTGATTTGATTGCCTAATCCCCTCATTTTTGAAAGTATTGAGGCGGGGCAATCGAGAAATTGGATCCTTGTTACGTCTACCAACATCCGCACAATGACTATGCCGATGCCCTCTCCAATGGGCCACCAGCTACTCACAAACTGCATGAAACGCGACACCGAAGATGTCACTATCATCTGAGCGAGAGGTACCTCGACGGTCGTGTCGGTTCAATTCCTCAGCAATAGATGATAAAAATGAATTGGACAAGAAGTTTCAAACGATTTAATTTGCCTACAACCTTGTCGGTTTATAAGAGAACTTTGCTGGCACATAATAGTCTAGGTTATTGGAGACTACAGTCTTGATAGGACATTTTATGATACTCTTGTCATACTTCTTCACGTTTCGAGTAATAAATATGTTTTTCGGAGTAGTCTATCAGCACTGGCACCCCCATTTTACATAGTAACAGCATAAATGAATCTGTAATGGAAC
The DNA here is from genome assembly GCA_017140195.1 of Eumaeus atala. Lineage (NCBI taxonomy): Eukaryota > Metazoa > Arthropoda > Insecta > Lepidoptera > Lycaenidae > Eumaeus > Eumaeus atala. The sequence goes on along the minus strand of JAFELO010000603.1, from coordinate 183,637 downwards.
TTAAACATACATAAATAAAAATGTTTGCGCCGCCATGATCCATCTTGATTTGCTGCATTTGAGTTTGCTTAAAAAGAATGCATGTCAGCCACAGTACAAATTATGTTGCCGCAGCCGAGGCGCGTACAATTAACTCAGATTTATTCTTCCTTTCGCCATTCTACTAAGACATTATGAGAGATTCAACCGGACAGGACGATTCTACTTAATTTCCCAAACACCTTCATTATAATGATTTCTTATGTTTACGCGAATGTTACTTATTGCTACTCTGATGCAATCAATCGTGGTTTATACGAACATTACTTATAAGTAATATGCTGTATACAGTCCGACGCACGAGGGCTTAGTTGCATTGTAGTAGCCATGGTAATATGAAGACTAAGGTGCAAAATATAATTGACACTTTTTGCTCTAATCGGTATAAATATTCACCGATTCCTTCAGCCTTAATCGGTCCACTGCTACTGTTGAATACTCCTGATACGAGCACCCATCCTGGTCTGACTACTGCATGGAATCAGTCTTCCGTGGCCACGGTGGTGGTGCTTTGCGATGCTGCAATGCTGCAGAATACGACCGTCACGACCGGGGAGGTAGTTTTTTCTAACTGTGAATAACTGTCGTGCGGTTTATTTGTTGACGGCGGCTGATTGGAGAAGAGAAGGATAGGACGGATTGGTCTCCTTGCCCTGATTGTGTAGTGCCATGCACTATGCATGGCACTACACAATCAGTGAAGTAGGACAACGCATCGGCATAGTAATTATGTGGAAGTTCTATTCTATATAAAGAAAGATGTGTTGGCATCTGCATGAAAATTATGCAGTTTTTGCATTTTACTCCCCTTTACTAGAAAAAAATGTTTGGTCTCTATTATAAAGTAATGAAATAAAAGTCTGTATTATAAATTATTATAAAATCCGTTAGTAGTACTATATTAATGAATGTCACTTCATCATCATCATCATTATCAGCCTTTATCGGGCCATTACTGGTCTCTCAATGAACGCCAAGACGACCGATCTACTACTCGCATCTATCCCGGACCTACTACTTCACGGAGATCTTCTGAAATATATACTATAAAATTATTATATATATATAAATATATACTATAATATATATATATATATATATAATTTTTTTCTTTGAATTTCACTTAGTACCCTAATTTGTTCAAACGCTGTTGATTGGATGTAACACGTGTATGGCATTCCACGATTGTAGCGTGTGTCTGTTTTTACCCTTTACTTTTAAGACGGGGTTTCGTTGAACGCCGGTAGATATGTATTATTCATTAGTATTTATATTAGTTTGGTACATTGACTACTGCTTGTTTATACTTTATTCATTGTAACCATAAAAAAGTAATGATTTATTGCTCTAAAACAATTCTACAAAAGAAAAAGTTCAATAATGTCATGCTTAATTAAGTACTTTTTAAGTTGGCTCCTGTTGATGTTAACGCGAATGTTACTCATTACAATAAAACTACTGTTACGAATCTATCGCGTTTTCAATCAGTACCCGTGACCATGGTTGCTGTAAAGCTTTTGAAACCTCAGGCTAGTCAAATAATTAAATAAACCGCGATATAATCCGTAAATGTAGTTTTATTGTAATACCTCTTATCATTCACGTGCGTAGCCAGGGCGGATCGCTAGTATATTATAATATGTACACCCGAGCTCCCCCGTAGTTCACACATATTTTTGTAATCTGTCGTGTAGGAAGGTACTCCATTCCTGTTGGTTACAGCTGCTATCAAACGTAATAAACTGAAAATTCTTCTTAAAACATTTCAATACGATAATTTAAGTACTCCTTTTAGTAATAACTTTATGCATATTCCCAACATATTCCCCAAAGAAAGGAAGTGCTGAGCTCGAATCGAACAATCTACAGGCGACTAGCCACGACAAGCCACTGCCGGCTACAAGTATACCACCGACCGGCTCAGCGGATGCAGGTATTACGTTATAAACCAGCTAAACGTCGATGTACACTGCATACTATGACCGGTAGTACAAATAACAGTAACATTAAGTGTAGGGATGTGACGGACTCGACGAACGCTCTGTGCCGCCATCATATTCCAGCATGCATGTAAGTCCATCTTTTAAATGCATTCATCGAATGAGTTTTGGCGATGGGTATGCATTTATATATTTCATGCAAAGGCGACGTACGAGCTGTAATATTAATCCTTCTTCACAACGGTGTTATGTATCTAAGAGAGAATCACTTCCATGGTATTGGCCACGGTTGACGTTTGGTGCTCCAAATGTGGGAAAGGCAAAAGGCACCCGTCGAGTTTCACGCTGAAATATTATCGATACTTTAAAGGTAATATACATTTTTAGCACTTAAAATTGCCACGCGTATTGATTACACAATCTCGATTCACAGAAAGCATAACTTTACACCTGCTATAGAAGCTAACTGTCTTTAATCAAAAAAAATCGATAAAACTCTCCTAAATAAGATCACATAATGTTTAGTAAAAGCTTTAAATACGTAAGAAAGTACACACAGAACTTTCAACTCATACGTAACATATGACAGGACAGTAGGATAATTCCATGTACAGAAAATAGACATTTTCCAATCAATAACGGAGTGTGTGTGTATATGTGTATGTTCATTTTTGAAATGACTACATATATTATGTTCTCAAGTTCAAAGAAACAATCAAATAAAGAAGAAGTAAAATCTATACTTGTCTGTCTGTATGCGACATAGTTATGTCAGGCAGGTAAAACCGTGCGCATTATCTAGTATTTAACAAATATAATCTCGTATAATTAACGACAAAAGAAATTTCGATTATAAATAATTATTTATGATAGCCGTCTATTTAACTCGGTTCTCGTTCTTCTATTCATAAATATAACTGGTTTCGTTAATTGGGCTACTGCACACCACTCCCTTTGTTGCATTCAAACCACACCCAACATTTATCTAAGCAGTAGCTTATTTAAATGATAAACGAGCCCTCAATCGATTTGAATAACAAGCGGGCAGATGCTCTTAATCCTTTTGATTTCATTAATCGCATGCGCCCCTCGGCCGCTGTCGGAAATATCACTCGAGTGCGGGTCTCGAAATCACGATCCAATACATTCTTTATTATAATGAAACCTAATTTTAAAAAGCCATTTAACCTCGGAGAATATAATTTTTTATCTAAAACTGAAGTTTCATCTTTTTTATTACGTGACTAAAAATACTCGGCGAAGATTTGTGATCTCGATTGCTCGTCTGAGATTGAAAGCTTTTAATATGCGAAAATAGAATTTAGCGATGACGTTCTATTTGTCAGCCAAACAATATTGTAAAATCACGGATATTCCCTTTTTTTCTCTGAAATGACGACGATCTTAATGAATTCCCAGCGGACATTTGTCGAGTGCTTACCAATCGCATCCTCATTTGTTTGATCATTTCGTTACTGAGCATTGAAGTGAAAAATCCGTCTAGCATTAATCATCGTGGAAGCTGAAATACAATTTTGTACGGCCGAAGTATTATCATAAATAATTTATACCCAGGAGGCTGCATAGGTTACTTATGAGTTTATGTAATTCAATTCTGTAAGTCTCCTTCAATCGTTTCGTTCTTTTTAACATGTCAAAGTCTAGTGCTGTAGACCTTGCGACTCATGCGAGTATTGAAATATTCATTCGGACGCATTCGCTTCAATATACTGAAGTAAGTACACTAAAACTAATGGACGATTTATAAACGAATAAATTAATATCGCTTTTAAATACATTATTTTATTTTAATGACTGCTTACACAAAAATCTTTTTTATCAAAGTTATTATTAAAATTTTTGTTGAAGTTGTTAACAGTCAAGAATCGTCGTTTTTTGAAGTGTGTTATAAAATTAAAAAAATCGTAAGGATGTATTAGTTTGTGGCCCAGCATGTTGCCGGTAGGGTGTAAGCAGAATATTCATCTCCATACGTTATGGCGTACCGGGTCACATTGTTGATGGAATATAACTTTAGGCATGTGACTGTGATGGATTCGATCGAATCTTTCTTCGGACAGCGCAAGTCAATACTTCGTTTGGGTCAAAAATAACTTGTTGCGTTTTGATGAAGCGTTTTTAGGGTCCGTGTTACTAAGACAAATTGAAATTATGTTTTTAAATTGTAGAATTATGAGGTTGCGTTTTTTATATTCGTAGTATATATAAAGTAGATATAAAGAATATTGGGCTTTATTAAAATACTAGCTGATCCCTCGACTCAAGTCACGTACGTAGTTTGTTATGATTGTAGTAATTAAATTTGATATGATTGAATTGCAGCTGTAATGTAACGTAGACACTAGTAGAGCCTCTATAGTCCGGTTATTTATAGTTACTAGTCCGTGCATTTAAAGAAACTAATTTATATACACTAGAACGTAAACTTTGTACAACTTTTTAAAAGAATTACGAGAAATAAGCCAAATTTGGCACAGTTAAATGTTAGGTAGAACTTTTGTTACGTGACATTTATACATATTTTTATAGTGCATGTGGATTCCTGTCTGCTAGATTTATTCAGTAGATGTTCAAAATTTTATAATTTTAATCCAGACCAGGTCCAACGTTTATCAATGAGGCGCCATTTCTAATTTTTCTTTATAGTTTTTCATTTTTTTTAATTAACAATAGTGACTTATGCAAAGTCATAACATTTGGTACCATAATATCTCGAAATCTAGTGACATCCTGTTATAGGTTATTGGGCACAGTATAACGGATTTAATGTATTATAGCCAAATAAATACTTGCCTTTGCCGAGATTTGAACCCACGCAAACGACTCGACGCATCGGCACCTCTGATACTCGTGAAGTTTGGCGGCTCATCGTTTTATATTGTGTAATATACGTTTGGAATAGGAAAATTTATGGTAATGTAAATGACCTAAGGCGTTTGTAAATTATTTATTAACACCTATTCTATATTTTATTACATTCTCTTGTTTGGCTGGTACGCTTGGAGTACAACTGCTGACAATGTACTCAAGGCCCTGTCATGTATTTGACCTTGTTGAAATGTATGCTTTGTTAATTTCCAACCATATATATTCTAGGTATTTTATTAAGTAATTGTAAGTTGTCAGTAAAAATACTAATAATGTACCTAATTACTATAAAATAGCCTAACTGGTACGTACTCACCGCTATCTTTCAACGGTGTGCCAGCTCCATTTTCTATCCACAACGTGCGGAGGAATCGGAAAAATTACGCTGAACACATTTGTGAAACCTCCGTAGGATGGATGTACATAGGTCTCGCTAATCATATAATCGTTTACCGTTTATGCAGAATAAGAACAATGTTATTTTTGCACGAGTAATTTAACAACCTCCGGCGAATTAAAATTTACATACATAACGTATGTATGTTAACCTATTTTGCTTTCCCTTTTAGTGGAAATATATAATGTTTTAAATTTAAATCATATATTTTTAGTCAAAATATTTTATGGCAAGACTCGTGCGCGAACGTAAACTTTGAATACATAATTTCAAAATAATTAGAATAAACATTAATTATTATTAAAATATGAAATTAAAGACAATCATTTTAAATATATATTATCTTTAAATATATTGTATTTACATTTTGAACTAAGGTCTTTTGTTACTTTAGAAATAAAGTCTGTATTACTAAGCTAGTTAGTTCTACATTTCATAAGAGTTAGTGCGATGCACAACGAGAGAGAGAGAAAGGCGAAAAGGACGGCAACGCAACTTCTGTAGGCTTCTCGGTAGTCGTCAAATCTGATTCCTCCTTTGCCCCATATATTATATAGAAAATAAATCAATTTTTTGGATGAACATTTAACCAAATCTCCCAGGAAAAGGAAACTTTGGTTGACCAAGTGGCAGGATGATCTCGGTGATGTGTCCTGCCTGGCTCGAATGCAGTTGCAGGAGATTGTGTGTCTTGCTGTTCCTTTAAAAAGGCTTACATCCAACTGTGGATTGGTAAACCCTGATGATGGTGATGAAATTTTTCAATGCAACTGCCACTTCCGTTTAATCCTTAAATAACTTATATTTCTCCAAGATTGTAACCTCTAGTGTTCTCACATAAGATAGTGTCAAAGGAATAAGTGTTGGCCGTGTAAAGGTAATCCAAGCAACTGGAGGGCGGATGTTCGAGTTGATTTACAATAAATAGCGGAGTCGCCCGACCACTTAGCGGCCCGATATAATTAACTATACCGTAGCAAGTGTGGAAGCTGTAAGCAATTTGCTCTTGCACTTAGAAATTCATTATAAAAGCGGATGATTTATGAAACTAATTCCGTACATAAGATTTGCTTACTAACATTATACCGCCGATGTTATAATTAGCGGAAGATTTTACATATTACTTGTTTACATTTTACATATTACTTGTTTACATTTTACATATTACTTGTTTACATTTTGCATATGGTGATGAAATTGTGTAAGATAATCTAGCAACAAAATCTCATGTTTTTCGTTAGTATGTAGGCATTTGGGAAGAGGTAATGCCATGCGGCATATGAGGAGGTAGTGCTACGCATGGTACGTGACACTACATCCTCCTATGCAACGGGGAAATACTTCTCGCTCACTTGTCTCACTGTCATTCGAATGTCCATGGGCATCGGTAGTCATCAAAAGGCTCCGATGGCTCGTTTGCCCCCTTATGCCAAAAAATGCTGTTCCGGTTAATGCGGCCTGATTGGCCTTCAATGCATATATATAATAACACTATATTAAGCAGAGACAATCGAATCCCTTTAGTAACTACCGGTGGCAAAATGGCACGAAATGCGCGGAACAGTTTTTTATATTTCAAAAATAAAAATAATTTATTTGACATCAAAGAAGTAAGAACACAAGGTTAAGAAACACAATACAAAATACCCTCGTCGTCTAATCAGGATTGTGGGTAGCCAGTCGTTTATCTTGTAATGTATACTATTTTAACAGAAGGTGGTTATCATGATCCTCTCGATGAGTCTAACGCTTACGTCAGCGCCGAGGCTGTTTTCACTACCGCCTACAAGCTGCCTCCGATGTCAGAATCGGGGAAGGAGAGACCTCTCGGTCCCTCTGGCCATGATAATAATAGATAAATTAGCTTTTAGAAACACTTCTTTCTTTATGGAATGGGGAGGCAGACGAAAAATTGGGGCCGTTTTACAACTACCGACGCCCATGAACATCCACATAATTACTATGCCGATGTGTTGCCCTCCTCCCATACCCAGTGGGTCACCGGCTAGTCACAAACCGCACGAAACGCGACACTGAAGAAGTCACTTTACGGCTTTATTATGTGAGCGAGTGGTACATCCCCGGACACTACCTCTTCCTAAATCATATCGATAGGTATCTCTCCTATCTGCGGGAAAGGGGAGGGTCGGTCCCTCTTTGGACCGGGGCTACGTCATCCGACGAGCAATCGTAATCCAATGAAGCTGTATTGGGCTTCTCTTCGCTACCACAACATAACTTCAGCTTAAAAATTACATATTGTAAGCATAAAAAAGTATAACATTCATACTTGAAGGTTGTAAGATATTTCACTCCGGTATGATGCGAGCGAGAGGTACGGGTATGTCCTCAGTCGTTTCGACCCGATACCTTTATAGGTATTGCTCGCATAAAAAGGATTAAAAATAACACAGACATCAAATTGCTTAACATATATTTTAATGTACCCAGTATCCCTTGCTATATCAAAGCGAATCCGACAGCACCTCATGCCTACGTCAAAATCGGCCTTGCAGCCTAGACTGTAGCTGGAAATATAGAAGTGTACATACATACGCATAAAATTTAAGTGCAAGTCTGTAGGTAGTCAAATAACAATTATACATTAGAATGGACAGGACTCCACTGTTTCTCTACACAATCAGAGTCCTGTCCGTGTCAATATAAACAAGATCTCTACCACCGTCATCGCCATCTTAGTTCACTGCCACGTACACGTGACCTCTTTGAAAACTATTTTGGCCACCATTTTAGTAAGCGAGCGTACGATCAGAAGACGAATTTAATTAGAAAGCTCATAGACTAGTGCGCGGATCAGAACTATAGTTTTAGCAACGACAAGCTGATAGTCTATAACCTGGTTACAATATCTGTAGACCTGACTATAATGACGTCACGTCTGCGATGTAGTATAGTGCGCTGGCGTACTGATGCCACGGCGCGCGAGCGCGGGGAGGTCAAAGAGGCCACATATTCCAGCGAGGACTACTGATAATGTGACCGTGTAGTATTTGCACTTCATGACGGGTAATGTGTACTCAGAGCAAATGAATTAGCAGATAGAACGTATAATGGTTGCCATTGTATAAATGAAGCATAGAGCTACATAAATACTTCAATAGTTATAGCAAGATAGAAACTAGGCCAAGATTTCGTGCCAGTGAGTGTATCTCAAAACGTCTTTTATAAGTTTATTGTCTGTATTACAAATTATAGGGTTTATACAGAAAACTAGTTTTAAAGCACGGGACTCCAAATGTAGAATAATTAAACAATTAAATTTAGAAAGTAGAGCTAAAGTCAAATAACGTATCGTTTGAACTAACATAGGCAGGTACAATATCAGATTTTGGCCTCTTACAAGGGAATGGTGGACAAATAAATGATTGCTGACTATTATAATTAGAACTTCCACAATAAATATTTTCACGAAGTCGTAAGTTTTCAAACTCGACGTTATTTTTCTTATTGGGCGGCTATCTCTTGCGGCAGTGTCGATACGATAACAAAATTATTCATCGATATTCAAATATATCAAATAATCTCAGTCCACTTTTTATTCGTCAAAACAATTTTTCAAACCTTTGTCAATCATACTCGTGAGGGGTCTCATGCTGGATATCTTGTTGAGTAATATTACGTGTAGTATAGGAGACCGTGACGTCAAAATATCCTTGATTAATCATCTAAAAGTTTCTCAGCTAATGGTATAAAGGTATCTTTTAAGCTCTAAAGGTATAAATATATATCTAAAAAACAAACCAAAATTTTTATAGTCACAATTGAGCCTCGTATTATACTTAAACTTTGCAATGCTGCTGCAGCCGAAATTACCCGGAGAACATTAAATAAAAACTGTATAAGCATTCCCTTAAGAAACCAAATTTGTCCGCTATCAGTATCAAACATGCACTTGTTGCTTCGTTAATATCACAAAATATCTATGCTTTCTCCATTATTATTAATTGAAGTTTTCGGGATTTGGGGCTTGGAGGGGAGGTCTAAAGTAGGTCAAATATGTTCACGTGTCAGTAGTCGTAACAAAGCTTCGATTTATCGTTTGCCCCTATATACTAAAAAAACATTCTTCTTGTAATTTCCTGAATACCACTGAAAAAATATCAGCTTTCAAATGAGACAGCTCCGTCATTCACGGGCTTTTGGTCTACCCGTATCAATATGTGTGATCGACGACTTGACCATTCCTTATGTTTCGATACAAGACAAATTATTCGTTGTAATCGCGAGAGAGACGCCATTGTGCTGTGGCGTCGAATTTATAATTCCTCACGAATTAATAAGCCGCGGCCACGCCCCGTAGGCGTAAACTATAAGATTAATAGAGTCTCGACTTTTTACGACTACCGGAACATAAACTCCATTTTTTTTTAAATAATATATAGTGTTTGGATTATTTATATTTGATTCTTCGTACCATCGATCAATACCTTATTAACTTCTATCGAAGGTATTCATTTTGTGTGTGATAACGATTTTAGTTTTTTTGTGTTATGTAATTGATTGATATTGTATATGAATTTTTGTAAACTTTTTTTCTGTACTCAATTCGCAATCTTTCACGCATTCAATCTTTTCACTTCAAGCTCTGATCATGATCAGCTGCTACTCTCTTGTGGAGTCCACGTTATAGTGCCGAATAGCCGCAAGAAACCATCCGCGCCGCCTATGATATAACAAACAATCAGAGCACCTCGACGGCTAGTCAACGCCCTAAGAGACCGACTCCACCTACACAGATGGGGTTTGTCCCGCACCACAGGACAACACCACCAACTTTGGGACAGTGATATGGGGTGAGGTTCCCATCCTCGCCCCTTGTCTCGTGCGTTGCAAAAGCGCCGTCCCCTTTCCTCTTTTTTCCCCTCTTCTTATAAGATGTGTACAAAGAGCAACCAACTCCTCTGTGCATATTTTCACCTAAATGTGCGGGAATTTATTGGTGTCCCGTCGGATTATCTCGAGGGGATAAAACTGCTCGTTGCAAGTACAGTCCTCACAATAATAAATTAATACAATATTCAATGACTTGCAAAATAAATATATCCTTATAAAACAAATTGTATGTTTTTATACGTGAGCAATCGTGAGCATCTGTGATTGGCGATGTGTTAAGTTGTTAAGTGATAAAATAAATTTGCTTTTCAACATTCAACGAATGCTATAATATTTACATTTTATAAGACACTGGCCCATAGTAGTCGTGTCTGATTAAGAGCCCGTTTAGCGTTCGTTCAACTCAAATGAAAAAAAGGTGCGATTAGCTTGGCGTTAGCCACACAAATAAGATGAGCGCCTCCAGACTAGACTGTACATTGTGTCGTAGAGGCGTCTTTTAAAACATAAACGGCCTTCTGAATATTCTATGTATCCTTGGATTTGGCAACTGGAGATAGAATGGAGTATTTTGACGTAATTTCCTCAAGAAATGTATCAAAATTCTATCCCAAACTTAGCGAAAAATGGATTATTGTATGTTTCTTTTATACATTAGCAGAGCGGAATATATTACGCCAATATAACTTAAATCGATTTGCTCCAGCTTTGTCTGTATTGAACATTGATCTTGAATCAAATCAAATGGCCATAACACCTTCACTTAACATGGAACACCTACCATACTGATATCGTCATATCAGCTCAACGCTAAACTATCATAATCATCATAATAATCCAGGTGACGTCCAATGCTGGATATAAGTTGCCCCATACAACGTGATACGGTCACGAGCCACTTGCATCGCAATATATAGTTAAACTACTCGCATATAGCTAAACTATATAGGAACCAAAACTATTTGCCCACAGTCGCAAGTCTTACTTTACGAAAGTAGGCAAATATTGTAGCTATGTTGGAATGTCTCCTGCACAATGAGTTAATCGATATTATGTATGTGCTTTGCACTATAAAACTGATACATTATGTAGTGTTAAAAAGCCACTCTTAAATTATGCACGTTGAAAACATTTTATGAATTACACTATCTTCTAATGAAAATTAAATTCTTAGTACTCATGTCTTAGAAGTTAAGGGAATTCTCACGCGTATATAAAGGTACAAACATTCCTCATTGTAGTAAGTAAGCATGTTGTGTTTGTATGTCTTTTTAATGTGAGTGTGACTATTGCTAATTTTAACGTGTTTATGTTGCAACCATAAATTTACACACAATAACCTGCCTTACATGTACAGATAATATATTTCATATGCTAATTGCTCAAATATAAGAATGAATGAAAAAGTAGCGGTGACCCGCGGTTTCACCCGCGTATAATTTAGAAGAAACGTAATTGATAGTACTTTGTATAAAAAAACATAATGTAATTATGTATCCGATTTCACGCGAGGAATAGGCTCGCTGAAGTGGCAAGGGGCTGGTCACACACAAAGAAGAACAGATGGCAAATGGGCCAGTAAAGATCTGGAGTGGAGGCCGCGTTTAGGAAATCGAAGTGTTGGTCGAACTTTCACCAGGTTGGACGACGATCTCCGTGCAGTAGCCAGTGCGGGATGGATGCGAGCAGCAGGGGATCGGTCATCTTGGCGTTCATTGAGAAAGGCCTATGTCCAGTAGTGAACTGACAAGGGCTTTAAACATTTGTAATCATATAAATCATTAATCCAAAACACACCCTTGGGGGAGATTTTAGCAAAATACCTTCTTAGTGAGCGCCCTCAAAAGAACCTCCATGCAAAGAGAGAAAATGAGATTTCTAGATGAGTGAGTGAGTGAATGAATGACCTTTCACTTTCACATATATAGATATAAGCTTTTAACTGTATGTGTCTTTATTACATAGTGTTTATTTATCGGTTTAGTTAGTACGGGAGCTTCACATGATGATTGTGTATACTTTAATTATTTTTAAAGTTTCATACTACAGCATAACTTAAGATAAATGAAGTATGAAGTATTTATATTTCTTAGCAATTGTTCAACTTAAGAAACACAGCTACTCCCTTACATTGTCCTATGCAACGCCTTTTCCCGCAAACTCTTGATACAGGAGCAATTTTTTACAAAGAAAAGTATTAAGCGAGATGAGCCGCAAGCTTTATGCGGACAAAGAGATTTTAAATTGAATACAACGCTGGATGAAGAACCTACTATAAAAAACCTATCCATTTATAATACTTCTTATCTTTTGTGTTGTTTTAAATGTTTTTTGTTGAGCATCCAGTGTACATAGCAATATAACAGTGAATGATCATAGTTATTATCAGCGGCCTTTATCAATATAACAGTGAATGATCATAGTTATTATCAGCGGCCTTTATCAATATAACAGTGAATGATCATAGTTATTATCAGCGGCCTTTATCAATATAACAGTGTCTCATCATAGTTATTATCAGCGGCCTTTATCAATATAACAGTGACTGATCATAGTTATTATCAGCGGCCTTTATCGGCGCCGTTGTAAGAATGATGATCCTAAATTATTGCATGATAAGTGCAAAATAAAGTAATAAGTAAATTAAAATAAACGTTATTAAAAATAATTCATACTTAAATGAAATTTCAATATAAGAATCTATTCGACATCTTCCATATCTATTCGATATCATCCACCAAACTTAAAATATGAAAGTAAACTAAATAGAACATTTCA
>JAFELO010000603.1:124025-160990 GCA_017140195.1 Eumaeus atala | reverse complement strand
GGGGGAGGGGCTTAGTAGCCTAGGCTGAACCCAGGCGAAGCCAATTGAACAGAGGGGGATCTTTACACACCTCTTCTTATAAGAGGGAGCTTCAAGATCAGGAGGAGAAATCGCTCTCGGTACCCCTCTTATAAGAAGAGGGGACCTAAGAGCAACAGGAGGTGGCGCTTTTGTGCACGGGGCAAGGGGCGAGGATGGGAACCTCACCCCATTGCACGGTCCCAAAGTCGGTGGGGTTGTCCTGTAGTGCTGGACAACCCCATTTGTGGAGCCGTCGAGGTGCCCAGATGATTGTTGTTCTGGGGCACCTCACCAAAGACGGCACTGATGGCACTTGCGGTGATTTTTGGGGGTATTCGGCACTATCATGTGCCACAAGTCCCACACACCACTAGACCCCACCCAGGGCCAGTGAAGGCGCGTAAATGCATTTCCCCGCGTCAAAAAAAAAGTCTGAGTCAGGTCAAAATTTATGGATAAAAAAGGCAACGAATACGAATAAGACAATGGAAGTAAATGGGTATCCTAAATAAAGGTGGCTAGTGGTTAAATGGAAATCATACTAATGTTACAGATGTGTAATGTTACAGGTGTGTAATTTTGTATGTCTTTAACATAAGAACTACTGAACGGATTTGGATAAAATTTAGCACACAGATATATTACATTCTGAAACTACGTAACTATAATTTTTATCCTCAAAAAACAAGGGTTCCCTTGTGTTAAGTGTGAACCAGGCGAAAACGCAGGGCTTAGCTTGTGCTGTAAAATTATAAAACAGTGCCTACACCCTTAGAATTTAATATACACTTGTATAGCCGACATAATAAAATAAGGAATTTATGGGTGTCCTTTAGAATCACCCTGGCACCGTTTTATTACTTCACGGGGCGTTTGTTTGGCATTGCGTGTTCGTATCACGCGCATTTTAGATAACCGTACTTCCGTAATTGTTGGTATTTAGTCATTTCATTTTATAGGTATTTATTATTTATAATACAAACTCGGGAGACCTCGCTGAGTACCCATTCGAGACTAGGTGGCATCAAAGAAGATCAGTACATTTTAAACTGCATAAATAATGCGGAGATTTAAAGTTTGCATAGGTATATCACTTCGTGATTTCGAATAATCTTATTTCTAATTAATTTTGCATGAACTTGAAATTACATTGAACACATTATGCCATAATGTGTTCAATCTAATTTCAAGTTCTTGCAAACTATAATAATATTTGTGGAGTAATCACCACGTCAGCCTAGTCCTGTGATTAGTACCGTAAGGACTTGTATTACAGGTCCAAGACAACGGAAATAAATTTAATGACAATAACAACACATGTTCACGTCACTTTCCTATACTTCATATTTTTTTATACATTAAAACGTTTTTATATGCAAGATTATTTTATAGTACATAGAGAAACATGACCATGACTTGGGAGGGATTCAAACCCGTGACCTCTGAATTACCAACTGAATCAGCCGGTCGTCAATTATAGTAGGTAGCCTGAGTAATGGTTTTATTGGAAATTCCAAGTAATTGGTAAATAAACTTAGCTATATAATACAAAAAGTAAGCAAAAAAATCGAAAATCGATATGAAAAGCCGAACCCTTTTAAGGTTTTTTTTTCTTTTTTTTTCCTTTCTTGTCTGTCTGTCTCTTGGTATGTATGTCAGAATCTTTTTCTTAACAATGCTTTGGGAGGATTACGCTAAAATTCTTCTTGAATGTCTACTAACCGGTTAAACTGCAACCCAAATAGGTCCAGTCTATTGGTTTTAGTCATTTTTAATATCTTATATCGGTAAAGCAAATTTAGAATAAAATTTCCACAAGATCGATGGAGTCCCATTGAAAATTGGTTAGACATCATAATAAGCAATGTAAATTATACCCATACGAGCTCTTAAAAGCAAGCGTGAATTAAACGCACACAAAAAACAGCCACCGTGTCTAACAGGTTAGCGTGTTTGTTTTTTGAATAAGTACGCGTGAAATTATGATTATGTTCACAATGAGAGGTTTTAATCGAGCCGCGAGGCGTTAGTGATTGTGTTATACAGATATCAGCTGGTTCAGTGACAATGATTCAATGTAAATTGAAGACAGCGTTTAGAGTAAAAGTAAAAGTTAACTGTCACGTCATCCTCACTTTACGTCTGTCACCAAATACAGTTTTATGTTTTCACTTCTGTCTGTAGTGATGTAGGCCTCTGCCTTTTTTATGGATTCCAATGACTTATACCAATATTGAATTAATTTATGGTTGCCGTGCAGTGTACAGATTATTTACCGGCACGATCGGCCGTCTTTGCGTTCATTAATATAACCTATGTGCCGTAATTAACCATTAGGCCGTTCTAGGAATATCTCTTCCTAATAATCTTATTAACGATTGTAAAATACATTTGAAAATAAACCGCGGATACGGTTTTAGGCTAGGATTATTATGACACTAGATGCGATTCACGTGTCGAGTGTCATGATTAAGACCGAGATGACTTTACTAGTATTTTTTTATTTAAATCTATCACTAGGCAACTTTTTATAACACAATAAGTGAAAATTAAAACCAATAAAACTTAGATAACCTTTACCAAATATAATTATTAATTACTTATAAATAATTATTTTATGTTACAAAATTTATACGTTAAAATCATTTATTTTAATTAAGTTACACTCCCTTTCAATGGGACGTATTTTTTATTAAATTGAAGAAGGAGAGGGATTCTTTATCCTTTTTTATTTAGTCGTTAGATTTTTTGAAACTGAGGTTTTGTAAATGCCTGTAACTAACTTAAATTTTACTGTAATTCAAATGAAAGTTGAAATGAAATAATTTCTACCGCATTTAAGAACTCTTTTCATTTCTCTACTGAAAATACACGACAAAAGTTATCAAACTTATCTCTGTGAGATATTCTAATTACTCGAATATTGACTCCACAGTTCATATTTCCATCTTCCACTAATTAAAGACTTAGATTTGAATAAAATCTCGAAAGTAATCCGAACACTCCTACATGTTTTCTAAAATGATATCGAATAGGCGTCTGTATGATTGTGTATGATTGAATCCATTATCTTTTACGGCGCTAGTGTTATTGGAATGTCAGGTAGAAGCAATATTTATGTAAATACTAAGTTTACTCTGGGACATTTCGTATGAACGTCGATGCTTTTTATTGTATGTGGAGAACGTTCGTTTTAACGCCTATCCATTGTACCGCAAATGGTTTTAATAAATAAAGGACTATAGTAATTTATGATACCGATAAGGTTTTGTTGTTATCATGATCATCAGCAATATCCACTTCCGAAGGGATATTTTAACTCCAATACGGCTCTTTACCTGCCTCCCGCGCCCAGACCTGTTACTACACGGAAATTGTAACACCACTAAGTCAATGGACAAGTTAATCTAGCCAGCCTTACGGATGATCCGACTGGCATCAGCACCTTACGATTGCATATCTTGAAATGAAATTAAAACACATTTTTCAAAGAATAGATACCCACATTCTTAAATATCTCGTACTCATTAATATATGTTAAAAAAAATTTTTTTCCTCTATTTCAATTTCTATGTAAGCATTTGATATAATATTGATATTTATGTAACGTTTGTTTTTTCTTTACATTTTGACTGTCACTAGAGAGCGAATGTATCAAATTATGACATTTCCACAAACATGTGTCTTCCGACACGGCGGTAAAGTTGGGTCTGTCACGCATGCGACGCTGACAACGCGTTGTTTAATGTGAATGTTTTAAGTTTGGAACATATTTGTGAGTTCTCTTACGCTATAAAAATATCATGGGCTAATGGTCCACCCCGGATTCGCACGGATATTTAATGACATATGGCAAAAATTATAATTTACAAAAATATAAAAATTATGAATTTTAGGCAATACACGTTACAATCAATGAGTATAGGAGGAGTACTATGTTTCTTTTATAGCATTGAAGACAAACGAGCAGTGGAACCACTTAAAAGTGATCACCAACGCCCATAGATATCGCAACACCGGAAGACTTCGGAACATCGTGATTGAATTGAAATTTTGGATTTTGACGCGAAGTCCTGTAATGAAATTCAGCTGCAGGTATTAGTCCGAACGATCCCTCTGAACACTCCCCGTGATAAATGTGGTAGAATATGCACAGTGAACTGACAGCTCTATACAAGGCAATAGTATCAAGCTGGTTGGAAAGACCTTGGCTACCGATGATTCGTAGGGAAGTGTTTCAGGACTAACGATAAACGATAAAGGTTGTTTTTTTTTGCGGTAAACAAGCAAAATTGTGTCTTTTTGGGGTTAAATTGGACCAGATTTAGTCTGCCCCATTCCCAGACTTTGATAAAAAAGTGTATAGAGCGTCTCCGGCGCTATCACCCGCAAAACAATGAATGCCACCGGTTTGAAGCATGTCATTGATATGCAGGTGAAGCAGAGTAGGAGATACAACACAGACTTGTGGAACGCCAGCATTGACGTGCCATAGGTCTAAGCATGCACCATCGGCTACGACCTTAATGCCCGGAGCATTCTCTCGAAAGACTGGCTATCCAGTCGTATAATTTCACGGGAACCCCAAAAGTCAGAAGGTCAGAAGCTTGGAAAGAAGAACTTGGTGCCAAACCCGATCAAAGACTTTGCTGTGTGGAGACTAACCCCCTTTGTTCTGTGCGTGCTGAAGTTGGCCTGCCATTACATTAGATTTGAAAAATCCTCACTGGTGAACACAGATTCCTTCCCAGGATGATCAAGGTGAGGCTATTGAAATTAAGAAAACATCCAAATATTTTTTTTCCCTCTGCTTGGGCCCAAGTGGCAAACATAATCAAATCAAAAACTAACCATAAAACCGCAAGACAGCAAGATATAATAACAAAAGAATTATTATTCTTCGGTTACTTTCAATAATTTATGACATCAGGACATCTGTCACCACGGGTGGACCCGTGACCACGGTAGCTGTAAAGGTTCTGAGACCTCGGACTAGTTAAATAATTAAATAAACCGCGATAAAATCCGTAAAAGTAGTTTTATTCTGATTTCAGACTCAAGTTCAAAGTTTGAGGATGGAGGGCCAGGGAGGGATTCTCCGGCACCACAGATGCCAGGACCCTCCTGGGACAATGTCATTAAGTTGTGGCTACCGGAGCTCTCACAAACCATATGAAACGCGATGCCAATCACACTGCCATCACTTTACGTCGATTTTAAGTGAGAGAAGTACCTCCGCGGGCGCGCTGGCCGATTTTGTTTGCATACTAAATAAAAACATGCAGCATGGCGCTACCGCTGTAAAACAATGACAGTAAATAAAATTTACTACAGAAAAACGTCGGTCAGGACAGTTACTTGTTAATACTTTCTTCAGAAATTATTGTGATACTCTTCCACATTTTGGTTACATTATCGACGTTTTCATACTCATTAAAACGTTTTAGAAAATGTTACTTAGCCTATGTTCATCACTGGTAATGTAGGATTCTAAGGGTAGAATAATTTTTCAAATCTGTTCTGTAGTTTCGGAACTTATCCTATGCAAACAAACAAACAATCAATTGTTTCTGTGTAACGTTAGTATAGATAACATAAGCCCGAAAGAAAGCTATTGTGTTTTAATATTTTATTATGTGAACAGGGTTGTTGTCAGTTAATGAACAAAATGTGTATTTCCATGTTTGTGTTGCAAAATATTATTTTATTAAATTTCTTGGTCAAATATCGGCTACGATGGTCATAGGGTCTACCTAGCTTGTTAATCTGGACGCATGTAAATAGAATAAAAGGAGGACGTACGCATGAACATATACGCACGTACACGATTCATTTTATTAGATAAATAGTTCCAGCATATAACTTTACTTCTTATAATGACTTGACAGCCCTATCGGAGAACAAGGCCGCCGCCGAGGCGCGTTGTGATTTGATACGGTTTTTGTGTGCGGCGCATTCTCAGTCAACTAATAACTATTGGTTGAGGTAGGTCACACGTGATATAAAAAGAAATGTGAAAATTAACAAGTCAAAAATATTATATAAATGTTCTCGCGTTAAAGAACATATAGCCGATTTGAAATACCGACGTGTTACAAAATCTGCGGTCTGTGAGCATGCTGAAGTTGGCCCCTGCCATTACATTAGATTTGATAAACCGCAAATCCTCACTAGGGAACACCGATTCCTTCCAAGGATGATCCGTAAGGCTATTTAAATGAAAGAAACATCCAAATACCAATAGAGAAGCTGGCTGGGTTCTTCCCTTTGCTTGGGACCCAGTGGTGAACATAATCAAATCAAAATAAACATAACACCTCAAGACAGCAAGATATAATAAGTACTGTTTGCGTTAATCGGAACAACTAAAATTACAATTCTTCGGGTACTTTTAAAAACTTGTTACACCAGGACATCTGTTATGTTTGCTGTAAAGCTACTGAAACGTCGGTCTAGATAAATGATTAAATAAACCGCGATAAAATCCGTAAAAGTAGTTTTATTGTAATGACTACCATTCGCGTAAACTTAAGACATCAATATGACAATGCAAGTATAAGAAGAATCTGTAGATGTCGATGGGCGTCGAAAATCTGCCATTGTTAGCTTATAACTAAACTATAAAAGAGGGATATAATTAGATATAGTCTTGACGGGTGTATTTTTTAAAACCGTCAAACGGCAAGCCAATACCTGCGGATCATTGATAACTTCAGCCGATATTAACTTTGCAGCACAATTTATAACAGAAGCATATCGAAATGCCCGCTGCATATGGAAAAACCAGTCTAGACGGTTTAATTCTCTCGGGATTGGCTATGGGGAAGTGGTATAATACGTTTTCAGTACAAGAGGGACAGGAATAATTAGGATTAGGATTATTAGATTAAAAAAATCAAGTTTATCCTCAGGCAGTATCGATAGAATTATAACGAAGATGGAAATGTCATTGAACAATATGATATACAAGTACAGTAATTCCACTGTTTATCCTTCAGCGGAGCATTGCGTCGTCCGAACGTGACTCGGGGCCTTATTATAATTACAGATCAGCGATTGTTAGGCTCGTAAATGTATAATTTATAAAATCGGAGCACAGAACAATCTAGAAGACGTTTTCCGAATACTGGCATTCGCATGTCGGGTAAGGTTTATAGGTTCCGCAGAAGATGGAATGGGATAAGAAGATTTACACAACTCGATTGATTCAGTCTCGTATCGCCCGTTATAATCTAATATGAGTTACATTTTATCAGAATGCTGAAGATGAGAGTTGCATTGTAAATATTCTATTTCTTTGTCCATTATAATTCGTCAATGTCAAATTTGGCCCATGGTTGTACTTATTCATACAGATTAATAATTTCTTATCCATCATCGTCATCAGCTCACGTATGACACAGGTCTCTAAATAAAGACTTGCTTGGAAATTGGTCGATTAATCACTTTTTTATCTTTATTTATCAATATCGTTATTTCTTTAATAAAATACAATGGTTCGTTTAACGTTCAACGTACACCAGTACAAATTATCTAACGCAGATTTTTCAAAGTGAAACTTCTTTATAGACAAAGACTTAACCCCCTTAAGTTTTTTCGCCCACGAAAAGCGTCACGGTGTATCTAGTGGCGGGGTCGAGAGAGCAACGGTTGTAGTTAAAGCCTTTTATTATTTGTTATTTGTTTTTGACTTACTTTTTCTTATTATCATCAATTACACAAAGAAATATATTTTTACAGCCAATAATTTAACTTCGTCTAGTAGACTGATAGCTAGCTATTCGTGTCATATACTAAAAATATAAGTTATAGAATGTTGATGTGTCTTTTACATCCACGGGAAGAATAAAAAGCATTATCTATATTCTATATAAACACTATCGAATACTATTTTATATTATTCCTGTATGGCGTGAAAACATAGGTACACAGTATGAACGATTTTCTTTATCAAATATTTATAAATTAACTATAAAAGCCATAAATGTTCGATTTCGAGAAATAAGAGATGCAATTTGGTAGCTTTTGTGCGAGAACAAAGGCATGTGATGCGTGAATAGCACAGGTGCATCGTTTTCAAAGTTTATACCTACCATACGTATCGACGTTTCGACGGACGGATGGCGCGTGACCGGTTTGGTTATAAACAATTCTCGGCTTCGATAGCGTTTTGTTTAAAGACCGCAAAACTCTTTGGATATTTTTGTGTAAGAGCGTTAAGTAGCGGTGCGGTCACTATAGTTCGAAAGGTATGATGAATTGCCTACAGGATGATTCTAAACTAAAATTAAATACTTTTTACATATTACGCTAAGGTCAAGGACTTAGACTTGGAGCACGTTTAATTTCTTTGTAATAGATTTAAAAGCAAAATGTAAGGTAAATTTAAGTAGGTACTTGTTGATTGATAAAATAATCTTATCTCTTTAGAGATTGCATGGTGTAAATATTTTTCGGACAACTGTCGGACTGTTGTCATACCGTATAACAATAAGACCGAAACAAATTGTTGACATGTATTTATTTTAAATTGTAAAACGCATTAGTTGACTCACAGCTTATGTATTTTCTAAAGATAAACGTTTAAGTCTAATTAATAATACACAGTTGCACAGTGAGTTACAGAATTCTTCTTAGAATATACGATATGTTTGTTCCTTTGTGTGCCGACCTTTTTTTATATACAATCATTGTTTGAAATCAACTCCGTAAAGTCTTCTGTCGTCTCACGATAATCAAGTAAAAACTGAACCTTGACGTAAAATATAATGGGCGACAAATATCGTAGAGGTTATGTCACACATGGCAGATACACTTTTAACAATTATGACAATTAGTTACAAACACATGTTTTCGATGACACGGATTCCACCAGGGTGCAGACTATTTTAGGAGGTTTCACGCTGGGTTCATTTGTGGGGTGGTCTATACTGATACTATTAAGAGGAAACATTTGATTGTTAGTTTGTTTGGCTCCGAAGGTACTGGACGTATTTGAAAACATCTTACAGCATTATCTCCTACACTATTTGAGATAAATATAGCTACATGATTTATAACGTTCTCTGAGGCATTCCAGATCGTTATGAAAACTTCGGTAATGTAACCAAACGTTTTATTGACGTTGAAACGTTGATATAAAAAATCAAAGTAAATCCTTGTATAGCTGCAGAAATTATTGAAAACAAACTATCCCGACAGACATCTCTCTGTCATAAATTTAATGTGATGTCAGGTGGTGTGTAATATACACTGCCGAATTTATTTATATTGTGCATTAATGTAGCAAATTAAGACCGTATCCATACTCTAATGCAGTAATAATAATTGATTTATTATTCATTGCCTCCGGTCGACAGCTTAATAGAAAGCAGATTTTAGTGTTTTGGGATTCTTAGCCTCTATTCCGTCTATTGATGCTATTAAACATTTTAATTTCCCTTTGCCAATAGAAATATTAAGAGTACCTGAAGAAACTCTGATTTTTTTGTTTCCAAAAGAATCCGGTATCAGTTTCATTACAATCTACATATTTAGCACAGTAGTAAATCTTTCATCTCCGCAGTAAATCTAACCTTAACATTTTTTGTAGTAGTCGGAGTACCAAAAATTTGTAAAACAGATGAGCACGGCATGTGAAGTACCAGTATTTCAATTCCTATATAGTTGTTTATGTGTCGGTTTCTACAAGAAAGTAAACATGTTGTTTTTAGCTCCTTTGTGAATGTTATTCCCATGCCTTCTATGTAACAGAGCCAAACTGATTAATAAATTTACTTTGCATAATTTTATAACTCACTTAGGAATTACTTTTTGCCATGCCCTGAAGAAAACGATATGAATTTGCTATGATTTAAATTCAAGTCTCGGACTTAAAGGAAACCTACACTGATAAATAAATAATAACATCTAGACATCTCATTGTACGGGGCTCACGTAATATAAAATTTTAAATATTTAGTTTCTTTCAAATAAATAAATTAGCTGGAACTCATTACCGCGGTAGTGTAATCTAATTTATGAATTAAATTTAATACATCGCCGTGCCACGATTGTTAAGGAAAAATTCGTATCATACCTGCATCGTATCCAATATGATACCAACTAAAACAATGAAACAATAAACCGATTGACTAATCGGTTTATTGTGTAATTATTTTGGAATATAACAATAAATCTAATCATATAAAACCACAGTCCATGTCTCACTAACTTTTAATAAAATCACATGAAAGGCACCGTGAAAGCAATGAAGGATTCCTTATTTATATATTTTAGTCTATAATACGACTCTTGTATAATAATTCAAGTATTAAAGTGCGAAAAATATTCAAGCCTTAATTAACACTATAATTTTTCCGCCGACAAAGCTAGCGTTTCAGACTGTTTTTTTTAGGATAAATGCAAAACTTGCGCCGCTAAACGCTTACGCACTTGAGCAGTGGCGCCTATTTTTTCAGCCTTAAACGTGGGGGGCGAATTGAAGTAGCACTCGTAATAAATGAGTGATCGCCGGGCTGGCGGTTGTTTCGTGTCACACTGTTTTGGTAACAATTTGTAATGAATCGCCCGTCGAGACCTCACACTTCGAATGTCAAAATAATTACGTCATCAGCTTCGGCGATCATAACGAGTTGGATCAGAAACGGGAGAAAGTTATTTTCTTGTAGCATTCGGTTATTTCAAATAATGCGTCGTTGTCTTTTGCATGACATTACGAATGGAATCTTGTGTATCAGGATCATAATCATTAGCAGCTGTTATATGTTTAATGGTAGGACCTCTTTCAAGTGATACGTCTATTCGTTTCTGTCACAAACCATCTAACCTATTGGAATACTTCACAGGTTTCGCCTTAGAAACTAAGCGTTCAATTTGTACTATAACCTTGGCAAATAATATATTAGTGTATAGGTTACGGCACGAAAGTATAGCGCTGATTGTTATGGCGCAGAAGTACGAAATATGACATCGGACCGGTAAGGGCGGGACGAGGGAGGGTCACGCGTATCAACCGGGAGTTGTGATTGGTTCTCTAGTCGTACTCATGCGCAGCTAACCCCTCCACATATAACTCGGCGCTACAATTGTACAACCTGTACATAACTAGATCGCATCATTGAGCGTTAATACCCGAAAAAAAAAAGAATGGTGTAGACAGTAATAAAAGATGGCTTCTGTTTTGGAACGTCTGCTAAATGTGATCATCGGTTTCAAAAATGAATAAGAAGTCCCGAGTATTTCTTTATTTATTTATTGACATCACAATCTTTTCTTACCCCTTTCGGATCGCCCTGGTTAACATAATGGAAACCTATATTGTTGCTTGTAGTTAATGTCATATCTTTAGTGAAGGAAATATTCTTTGCCGACTAATTATGGAAATCTAAATAGTAAATCTTGGTAGGAGCCCCAAAAATTCGTCAGAAGCGTTTTTTTAACGTAGACTGTTGATACCAATATAAACATAAGCTTCGGATATCTTTCGCTGTGCTATTTATTTACTAGTTGTAAATGTATGTTTCAATCATCGCATGATTGATTTTCTATATACAACCGAAAAGATGATTGATTTAAAAAGTTGCTCGCTATAAAAAAAAGATATTTCCTGTTCAGAAGATCGTACGCTCTGAGCACGTGAACGATAACCGGCGTCCAACAATTTGTATCTATCAGCTTTTTAATGGGACCATTAAAATTGTTTGCGGTTAGATCCACCTCGTTTTATTTTGGCGCCTGTTTCAACATCCTATGGAAACGAATGTTTTGTGATTGGAATGTAGTTCGAATGTTAAAATCGAAAATTAAAGTTCGTTGCTTTTTTCCACTGGTCTATGCAGTGGAAAAACTAAATGCTCGTCAGGTAATAAGTCTAAGTAGGTGTATTGTCGTTGAGGAGACATATCCCGCACATGACATAAATGCACCCCGTGTCGAACGCCGTCCCATTTCTAAGGTCGGAGTTCGATACACCTCACTGGTTCCCAACCCATGTTTTATAAAAAACTCATGAATCTAATCCCACCATTACCTTTCACACAATAAATCCACATTGCGAGCTTGGCAAAGAAATTAGTGTCGAACTCATAGATATCACTAAAAATTCAGATCTCTATGGTGAGATTGTTATTGTCACGAGTGACTTTTTGTTTGGAGTTATGAGACTGCACTGATTGTATGTTTTCTATTGCATTTAGCGCGTAGTGTGTAAATACAATTTGATACGGATTACACAACTGGAGCAAAGCAATTGGTAATTATTTTTACAACTTTATTCTATATTGTCACTCACAGTTTGTCAATGAGGGGTCCAGTTTTTTGTGTTCAGCCACATTTTACTGCTAACTATAATTGTATATGTTTTGTGCAAATTGAGCAAAAAGTGTCGCTGTGAAATGGGAACAAATGGCTTGTTTAAGAACTGTTTTAAAGATTTTTTATTCGCAACCAAGAAACAAGGTTGAGTTAAACAATAATATTATCTGTGGTCTTATCACACCACGTTAGCCTAGTCCTGTGCTAAGTACCGTAAGTAATTGTGTTTACAGGTACCAAACAACGGATATATATTTAATATTCTTATAAATTTAAGAAATTGATATATTTAAGATTGTTAATTAATAGAAACTGATATATTTAAAATATTATACATGTATAAACTTCCAGGAACTGAGTGGGATTCGAACCCGCGACCTGGCGTAACTCGCGGGCAAACCGCTACGTTACCAGCCGAGCCAGCCGGTCGTCAGTGAAACAAAATATCCTTGTGACGCATTCAAAACTTGAAACACTACATATTTTATAGTTCAGTATCGAAAATGTCATAGTTTTAGCTAGGAAGCAAAAAAGTAAAGTTGACAACGTCGTCGCTTCAAGTTGGACACGAGTAGTGATAAATTCAGTAAAATACACCTATAGTGTACTATGTCATTTATTTATACTAACGATATGAATTAAATTATATGTATTGTTGCTCAAATCACGTGATACATATAAGTACACAAAATGAATACATCTGAAACTATTGTATTGATCGATAGTTTCCAAGTAAATGGCCTGTTAAAAGGCGGAACGATCAAACGAACTACAAGAACGGTAGCAAAAAAATACATCTAGTACAATAACTAAGTCCACAATACGACGGTACCTACTAACATTAAATGTGAAAAGGGAAAGGATTTCTGGAAACTGTTCCTGCGGTAGGTCGACTCAGATTTTTTAAACCATCCTCAAGGTATTACCGCATATATTTATTGTAATATTCAGGCAGCATTTTCACTTTTTTTATTACGCACAATAAAATTTGTTGTCATCAAACGTGAGGTCCTCTTTAAAATGCTCAAGCCTTTAGGATTATTTTATTGTTCTTTTGTTATCGGTAAACGCCGACATAGAATTTTAATATAACAATACTAGAATAATTCACTGGTTCGTTTTAAAACATTGAATTTAATCTGTTTTAGAAGTTGTTTCTTTCCCTTTTTATAATTATTTTTGTGTAATGATGATTTTCCTGCATTTTTTTCGTACCTGAACTTTTATTGTGGAAGTGAAGAGAAGTCCAATACAGCTTTTCTGCATTTATGATATTGCTTTTTATAACTACTAAAAGAGCCTATACTATAACAATACCTTCATACTATAATACCCATCGTTGATGTTTTATTGTTGGAATAGTAGGATTGTCAAACGAATTTAAAAATTGACGTTCGCAATCGACTGTATTACGCCAGTTTCCTGGCAGAGCTCCGATCTCTATGCTTTGCCTTGTAGGGCTATTATCTTTTACTCTCGGAATCTAAGCCTCTTATCGCGGAGAGCTTTATTTGTATATTTAATTTTGAATTATGTCACAATAATTACAATAAAACTACTTTTACGGATTTTATCGCGGTTAATTTAATCATTTAACTAGCCCGACGTTGCAGAAGCTTTACAGCAACTTATTTTTTTATTGTAATTAGTAGCATTCGCATAAACTTAAAACATCAATATGTCACGATAAGCTTCAAGTCGTTGTCGACGGTAGTGTGATGTAACCGGAGCACATAAAGTTGCCATGTCTCAAAATTATATCGATAAATGTCCAACGAAATTTATTTTGTAAGTTTTAGCACGGTTTTATCTGTGTAGTCAGGTTACTTTTTGTTATTGCCAACATTTATCGCCAAAATTATTATTACATATATGAAAGTGTCCCATACAAGAGAGTTTATTCTGCTAATGACATACACAATAATAATAAAATAATTTTCTACTTTGAATACAGGTTAACTGCGTATATAATTTTACTTTTTGTAAATAAAAACTAAATGTCCACGAATTTTTGTATTAGGAACACGACTTTAACTATTGTGTGCGTGTCGTTGTGTGTATATAATTCTATTTAATTCATTTAATATAACTGTAATGCATATTAAATAAATATATTATTTTTATCTATATAATCTTCAAATGTATGAAATTTGAAACTCTTCTGGCCGCGCCATTATTCAATAAAGGTATGTGATTTTCTCTTCACGTAGTAATTTTAAGAAGCTTTACAAAAATATTTTCTACTTACATTATTGCCAGTCTCCATTCTTACAATGTTGAACTTAGATTTATTACATAAGCCTAACACAAACCATCTGTCAATCCTCGCGTCTAATCTGAACATAACAACTTTCCAGGATAACTTATCCCCAAGGAAGTGATGAATATCAGTCTGAACATAAGTTGTTAAATTCTACAGAGCCTATTTTATCAAGCGTACGCCTGCTCTAGATAATTGATTTACTTTTAATACAATGTTGGCATTAGTTTCACATATTTGCTCTTCCTAATTAATATCGTAAAATGATTCACGTGAGAGCTTTCGATAGACCGGGCCGAAGTTGACCTTAATGAAAGGTTTCATGGTGAAATAAGGCAGGGCCATCTTTGTTTTAGAGGAGATTTTTTATCTAGTAGATTTATTATATTTGGGGAAGATGTTATCTGTGGTTCGATAGCTTAACGCATCGGAGCGTTCCTAACCGTTTTCGACTAAAAGCAGGTAAAGTTAAAACGTTTATCGCTAGTTTTATTTTTTTTTGTCGCCGCCATTGTTATTATTCCAATCCCTCAAACGTATTAATCTCGCGTGGGGCTCTTGGAACTGGTCATTACCCAAAACTTTTGGGCGTTCTACGTCCGGGTGCTACGTTATTATGGAACATTCTATTAAATTAACATCATGCTATTTACAAAATTAGATACATCGCTAAATATTTTATAATGACGGCACACGGAACAGTTACGAACGTTTACATTATTTGTTTCTTTTAATAAAACTGTACGATTATAAGAGCTTAAATAAAATTCGTAAAAGAATAAAAAATAAACGAAAAGAATAAAGGGTATCATGTATTGTTCTAAGACCTCAAGTAATTTTTCAATTAAGGCCGAAGGTAAACCTCTCCATCTTGTTATCCTTGAATAAAGCTCAATTATATATTCAGTTAGCTCTATACGTCCGTTAATGATATATTATAGTAATAGGTGCGTTTTATTCTAATCAGATGAAAACACAACTATTACTCTATACCTACTTACATATAAATAAAGATGATATTGTTCCTATATTTTCAGAATGTGGACTCATTTCAAATAGGTTAAATAATTTACACAAAAACACAGCGCGTGTTATATTTTTTAGTATCCAAATGGTGCACACTAGCGGCATCTATCCACAGTCTTGTGTATTGGGGTATGTTCAAATAAGCTTTTAGTCTGTGGTTGACATTCGTTGCATCATTTCAGACTGGAATTACTGAAAACGCTCATAGATTATTATATCTCTATATTTTTATTTTTTGTTATAATTTTACATTGAAATTGTATGTTGTTAAGCGGCAAAACAAAGGTGTTTTCTATATAATTTTTTTTTATAAATTACATGAAAAATGGATATGACGCATATTTTATAATATACTCCTTTTTAGGATCCCGTTTGTGTAGTGTGTACGATTTTTGATGGCTTCATAAAAAACAAAAAAGATGGTATTCATGTTGCGATCACAAATACAACAACGACCAATTTAAATCCAAAATTTACGACTCTCTCCAAAAGACATGATAAAACTGTTAAAATACCTCGGACGTACGAAATATAAAAAAAAATAACGCATCCGCTTTCAGATGAATCGGACGCTCACGCTTTTTTTAATGCGACAAATTATCTTATAAAGTCAATAGAAAAGGGCAAAAATACATTATCCCGATATTTATTGGGCCGACTAAATGTTATTAAACAAACATTTCGCCCATTCGACGCTCACTCGGACAGGAGTCAGAATAATTGATTCTTTCCGGGGGCGTGACTCTATTGTCAACAGGGTACGTTTGTTGACAAATAATATTCCTATTTCAAAAGGTTCCCAGGGAAATTCTTCCTCATTTCCGTTTCCAAACGAAACCTTACTCACCGACAATGGCCGCGACGTGGCTTCAAATTAAAGATAAATTGGATGTAGCAAAGTTATGACAGTGTGTCTCTACGGTCAAATATGGAAATGTCGAATTATAATGAGGTTGAACGAGGTAATGCAGTGCATCGTTGCCAAATTGGGCTGGAACTATCGAGGCGTCACTTCTCGCTCTTAGTTATGACTACGCTGTCTCGTTTCTTTCGGCTTGTGAGTGTCCAATGGAGGTGGATCATTGGAGAGACTGAAGGTAACACATTGCAAATCAATGACGCATATGTGTTTGGGCGTCGGTAGTCATTAATATGCACCGACTGCTCGTTTGCGTCCTCACCTCTACTATTAATAATATAAAGCTAAATAGTTTGTTTATTTGAATGCCCTAATCTTAGGAACTACTGGCCCGAATTTAACAAATCCTTTTACGTTGAGTAGTCCATTCATCGAGAAAGATTAAAGTAAAAAAAAATGACTATAAAACTACGACTGACAGGACAGGAGTTACCCGAGTGAAACCATGGGGTAATGGTAGTATAGAGAGTAATGCTAATATATTAATGCACAGTAATTTCAGTGACGTGTTATTTTCTATTTACTATATTCGAAATTATGTATATTCGAAAGAGGATTGAAAATGTTGTAAAAGGTTGCATTTGATTTCAAGGTGGATCTTAGCGTCAAACTCAGCCGCCTAGATATCCTAACTAACTAGTCGCGGTAGTTCTAAAACAAGAGCTGCGTGTGCTTGGCACGCCTGCGTAAGGTTCCACTATTTTATTGGCGTTCAGTGATTCGTGTATTTTAATGACCCCAATAATTAAGCTGTCATTAGGCAAGACAGAAGGAGAGCGTGTTAGAGAAGGACCGAGACGAAGTTGTTTAGACCAATTGAAAGAAGAATTAAATATCACGATTGTCTTACGGAGAACTGGGGATCCTGACGAACAGAAAAAATAATGGTACGAGCTGCTAAGATAAGAACATCGCTCTTAAATTATATATATATGTATATATAAACTCATGTATAATATTTTAATTTTATAAAAGCTGAAGATTCAATACAAATACATAACACCTTCAAAATAAAACTGTGGCATAAATGTGTACAATTTGAGAGAGATACTCATTATTAATTAAAATTACTTGGTAGGTAATCTAATAGTGCATCATCATTATTATGAGCCCATATCGGTCCACTGCTGGACACAGGCCTATTTCACTGAACGCCAAGACGACCGATCTCCTGCTACTTGCATCCATCCCGGACCGGATACTGCACGGAAATAGTCTCATCGTTTCTCATCTCTCATCGCTCTATCTCACAATTATTGGTGAGCAAATTACCGCAAAGCACATATTTAATAAACGTATGATAAATACGAAATTCAATGAGCGTTCCACTCTAAGGCCTAAAGACGTGTTAGCAAGTTAATTTAATACAGTATACATGTAAAACATTTGTTTGCCCGCCCAGTAAAGCGTCGTGATATTTTTACGAATATCCTACCTCGCACGGTAGCTGTAGGGAGTGATCATAGCCCATTTATATGCCAATGCAATAACACTAAATGTGCTTTGAATAACATCATCTGCTTAATATGATTTTTAAATTCCTCTCTCCCCCCTAATGTGTATGTAAAAGAGTGCTTTAGGTATTTTATTTTATATTTTACTGAACATAGTGTCATATTTTTACAGATTTTAATTCAATTGTTGATAATAATCCTTTAGGTTATAAGGTTTGAATGATTGATTTTAGTTCAGTTCTTTAAATTGAAATAATGAAGTAAGTATTCCATTTTTATCTACTGTATTAATAATTTACATTTACAGAGTAGGTATATAATATTGTTATTCACTAATCATTTGCTTGTAGACTGTGGTCGCAATGTATTTGGAATGCAAGAGGAATTCTTATAATATTTAACAAATTCTATACAAATTTGTATAGTTATTTATGAGAACGTTACGTCCATAAACACCCAAGATACACATAAAATGTCATTCGTTGTTAAAATGGATGGCTGTCTATAAAAAAATATTTTTAACTTCAAGGAAAGAAACCAAAATAAATGTGGCCAAAGTGGAGCAAGGAGCTGATATGTATGACTCAAAATAAGAGCAAATGCTCTTCCTTTGGATGCCACATGCTATAGGCATGACAATACTTCAAAGCAGATTTGGCCAAGATATTAATAGTTTTTTTATTAATTTATTTTCATAAGAAAATATGTTTTTATTTAAGGAGACCAAAAACCACGTAGGTTATTTCAGGAATGCTCAGCTAGTTGTACATTATTAAAATATGTAGTGCAATATAAACTTATTGTTTGTCTATCGATTATTTAGATATGACACCTTTAACACTCATAGTTATCCGATGAAGCTGTACTGCGTTTCCACTGCGAGCTAATCGCACTGAAAACAAACACTTATTTTTTTAAAATTGTTAAATAAATACAACAACTCTAGATTAAATCAATTTGGAGCACGTGTTGGAAGGTATTTTCGCGGAACACAAACGTTTTAACGGACACAACAGTTGGCGGGACCACACAAATATTTATTCGGTGTTAAATATCAGCTTGTTTTGTACTTTCGTACCGATAAGTTACATGTTTTCTCATTTTAGGGTGAGAACTGGTATCTAAACTTGGCCTTGTATATAGAGCTGGTAATTTTAATATTGGTAATTTACTTGTTTCAAGTAGTCATTGTATGTGCTATGCGCAATATATATATATATATATATATATATATATATACAAATAACAGGAATGAACGTTTGCGTCTTTAATTATTTTTAAGTCATTAATTTGGTGTAATTATACTATTAGGCTGTGTTTATCCAGTTGATTGAATAGACCCTTTCATACCGACTGAAATGTTTGCCATTCCCGCCTTTTATTAACATGCTCCTTCATTTAATTACTATGCTTTAGTATATTTATTTTATGTATAGTCATAATAAATTACTTAGGAATATTTGTTATACATAACTTTGTTTGCTTTAGTACTAGACGTGTAGGTATTATTTAGAGCCAAGTAGATATACAGTGTATTTTATGATAGACAGCTACTACTGGTTTGAAAAGAGAGCCTCGTGATACTTAGAGACAAGTAGATATACAGTGTGTTTTATGATAGACAGATACTAGTGGTTTGAAAAGAGAGCCTCGTGATATTTAGAGACAAGTAGGTATACAGTGTATTTTATGATAGACAGCTACTACTGGTTTGAAAAGAGAGCCTCGTGATATTTAGATACAAGTAGGTATACAGTGTATTTTATGATAGACAGCTACTACTGGTTTGAAAAGAGAGCCTCGTGATACTTAGAGACAAGTAGATATAAAGTGTATTTTATGATAGACAGCTACTACTGGTTTGAAGCCCCTTCATAACACCATGTTCAATAACCAAGTATGGTCCCTCCAGCAAGACTCGGTGCCGAGTCATAAAGATCGGTCTACGCAGTCTTGGTTGGAAACGAACGTGTCGGACTTCATCAGAGGTGAAGACTGGCCGTCGTCAAGTCTAGATCTTAATCCCCTAGATTATTATTAGTGGTCACTATTAGAGACTACAGCTTGCCCTAGATGCCATTATAATTTGGAGTGACTAAAACGATCCATACGATTTACATTGACGAATTTCCCCATGGTGTAATGAAGAATTTGCATGGTGCAAAGAGTGCCTGCTTCTATTGACAACTGGTCTCTAGCCTCTACGGCCTAATTGTTTTATACTTTTAATTGTTTTATATTTGTGTATTTAACTAACACACTGTAAAAGTAATAAAAGTTATTTTAAATTCAATTTTATGATTTCTTTGTTACATTTGTGGCAAGACTAGCTATATCGGAGGATTTTGATACATTCATTATTCACGGAGATTATGTTCCATTCCACGTGTAAATCTTGTGAAACGCGAAAAAACCCGTTAAATAGTCATAGTAATGGATTTACATTCGCGTAAATATACAAAAACAAAATGCCAAGGAACGATCGCCATCAATGAATTATCACAAATCTATCGATGTGGCTATAAAGGACAATTATCACCTGCAGGCTGTATCATACAATCATTAGAAGCTGTATGTGTTGGTTTTCTACATCATTATTTGCTTTATGATAATAGGTGTTGGTTGGCAGGTTCCACCTCGGGAGCGACATGGTGTGAAACTTAACGCTTCCATTCACCCAGCTTTTTTATTGCGAGGCAATTTAGCGAGGCGATGTCGTTTTAAAAAAAAGACGTGGAAATGTGGATGTTTGTTGACTTTTATTGCGCCTTATATATATATATATATATATTCACAGCCTTATAAATAATGCTGGAGGTCTAATGTATATAATGAAGTTCAATGAAGGACTCTTATTTAAGAGAGTTTGCTGCTACTTTAATTTATTTACATTGCATTATAGTGTTGGCAGTAAACATTTTGTATTAGTATAATAAGTTAATACTAGAGTAACAATAAGATGACATATTAAGGAGCACAAGACTGAAAAGCGCCCTTATCAGCACGTCCAAAGCTAGATGAAAAGTAAGCAGTGTCAGATATACCTATGCTCCTAGTAAAAGCCGAGCCGAATCGCGAGTAAAGAGCCTGCGATACACTCAAAACTTGAGTTTTAACAAACTAAAAATTAAAATATAATGCTGGTAAATCTTTCAAGTAGCAAAATTAAGAGAATACTTAATGTGAAATCTATGCGGGTATTTTTCCTGCACGTCAGTAAAAGAAATTTATCTTTTAAAGTAATTAAAAGTTATTCGTATATTATTGTATAACACGACAAAGTTACGCACAAGTGCGCCCGTATCTATAAACGAACTGAAAAGTTTTCGGAATGTCCGTTCGGAGAGATGTTCCCTATTGTGAGTTACGATAAGATATAACTGGGACCTATTGATAGCGTCCTCTGACCAATTCACCAGCGAGATGCTCACGTAATAGTTTTGTTGTTATCTCTCCTAACCCCTCTTCAGATGCGTCTGGGACGATATTAAAAAGATTTGGCAACGGGCCATCGTGATATTGATCTTTATGGTTGGCCAGACGGCAATAGGAGTTTGCTAAGTGCCTCGCTATTTGCTTTAATGACTTCTCATGTTTGGAAGTTAAGGTTATTTCACCAACTTTATATAGTTTCTGAATGTTGTATTTGTTCCATTCACATGTACTTCCATAAGCTTTTAGGTGTTTGCGGCAGTTCCGATATTAGTCGGTTGATTAATGGCGGAAGGCTTATCTGTGTTGGTAAATTAATTTCTTGCGTTTCATTTATCTACGTCACTGTTATCTGTGGAACGCAGTAAAAAGGAGGGTGGTCGCAATTGTAGCAAATTGGGAAAATGATAACTCAATCGGTCTGCAGCTGTTGGAAACGAGCAAATTAATGCAATTCACACGTATTGTTAAAAACGAAAATAATTAAGTTGAAAATGTGTGAAGGGCGACACCTGCATTCATATCTGAGATCAGACGGTTACGGTTTATGGAGTTCCTACCAAAAACAATGATAATGGCAAAAAGTAGAATGCGGGCGAGGCCAGGTACAAGGGGAGACAGCGTATGGGTCGCGGCAGGGTTCCACAATTTATGATTGCACCTTGTCAAAGTGTTAATGAACACAGGCTGTTGCTCTTTATTGAGATAACGCTCGCAATCGATGGCAGTGCCTGGTCGGACCATTACTTATTGGTCTTGCGTGTCCCTTTATACACCAGTATATTCCCGTGAGCATATTCGTGCTGCGCCCCTATTACCAACACTTTTCTCCGTAAGCCAATAATAGGATATATACACACATATAAATAGTTGTTAATAGAGAATCGTGTCCACTTTATCAGGATATAATTTAGCTGTGGTATTAAATATTAATATTAGTGTAGGTAGTCGTATAATTCTGCAACGACCTTTTCAATGATGCGTTAGTTACAGTTTACTTTGCCAACGAACTAAATTATGCTTTTCAATGATGCGTTAATTACAGTTTACTTTGCCAACGAACTAAATTATGCTTTCATTTCTTTTTGTGAAAGGATTGATTTCCTATCTTTATAATGATCGGCTTTTGTGCATTTCTTGTTATAGAATAAAAGAAAAACTAGATAAAAATTACTTTGACTTGCCCCTGATGTTGTGGCATAAATATCACAAGTCAAAGGCAGTAAATTATTCAAATACACACAGAACATATTTTAGAATTGAAATATTTAAAATTATGTTGAAACAAATATACTTCAACATTGAAATCAATATATTTGTAATTAAATAGAAACAAATATACTTTAACATTGAAATCAATATATTTATAAGTATGTGTAAAAGTGTATGTATACTTATGTACTCGCGTTAGAAGTTATATTTTGGCGAACCTTAAAAAAAATTCGCCTCACTCTACGATTGTACAAAAAACGACGCTAAAAGTAGAAAAAAAGTAATTTAATACAACCGTGGCCATCATTGCTGTAAAGCCTCTGAAACGTAGGGCTAGTTAAAGAAATAAACAAACCGCGACAAAATCCGCATAAGTAGTTTTATTGTAATGTGTAGCAATTAATAAATAATTAATTGAATTATGCGTTATAATAAACCTTTCAATGTATTAAATAATATGTTAATAATTTATGAATAACTAAAATGTTGACATCAGGTGTTGGTTTTTCGTGATGGTGTACATAGTAAAGATTTACTCTCATAATTTTTCCCTAACGCGCCAAAAGAAGTCTAACTTCAAAAACATCTTATCATTGAAATGTATT
Organism: Eumaeus atala; assembly: GCA_017140195.1. Lineage (NCBI taxonomy): Eukaryota > Metazoa > Arthropoda > Insecta > Lepidoptera > Lycaenidae > Eumaeus > Eumaeus atala. Next base: position 137,746 of record JAFELO010000603.1, on the reverse strand, counting down.
TGATTATTTTATGTATTTAATTCGGCGTAAAATGAAAGTGATATGTGCAAGTAATTTGTTAAAGTAACTAAGGGCGCTTTTATCACCAGAGCGATCTCCAGACGGCTTTCGGGCAGAGTGCTGATGTATCTAAAGCGTAAGAAATTGTTTAGACGATAAAGGAAATATGTATAGCTGTAACATTGTAGTAAAATTAGAAAAATGGATATCCTGTCGTGTCTTATGAGGGTCGGTGGCCCACCGATCGGATGGGCTAAATTAAATCACGAAAGTTGTACTACTGTTTATGGGCAACGATAACCACGAAACGGCAGACTGCTCGTTTGCCCCCCCCCCTCTTCCCGATAGTACAAAAAGAAATCGCTTGCTATCGAACATCTATGCCTCGTTGCAATAGTAGGAGATCGTGACATGCTGCATTGCAGCGCAGTTGGGCCGGCACGACCGGGGAGGTACCTCTCGCTCACATGTTATCGGTCTAAAGAGACATCTTCAGTGTCGCATTTCGTGCGGTTCGTGAATAGCCGGTGGCCCATTAGGGGAGGCGATGAAAAGGAGGGCCACGAATCGGAATAGTAATTGTGCTGTTCATGGGCGTCGGTAGTCGTAACGACGCTCCGAGTGTTAGTTTGTCTCCCTGTTCTATAAAAAACAAAGAGACAATTTAGTTGGCGTTTTTATTGCATAGAGGATGTGTGATGTTCCCTTTGTGTATGCTTAGAATTTATTTTATAGTCATAGGAATGTAGTAATAATGAAGTAAATATTGTTTAAATTCAATCGACCTCAATTTAGGAGCAATCTAACCTTATCAGATCTATAATCTGAACAGGATTTTTACTACTTTAGATACTGTTTTTGAATGCTATCATGATGTTATCATAAACATGTCTCGGGCAAAAGTTATTAGCCGGAACTTCGTTTTCTCTTTGTTTAAAGACGCTGCATGGGCGTCCTAGTGTGTGATGATATATTACTTATCAGCACAGATTACACACAAAACCAAGATAAACATTCGTATTTCTGTAGCTTGTGTGCCATTCAGGTACAAAAGCCACAACATTGCCAAACTTCGTCAAAATCCGTTCAGTAGTTTTTACATGATTTTAACGGGCATGGCCCGCCAATCTTCCCACCGCTGCTACTCTTGTGTCTCCAGAATCCACAGCGGCCATCACTTGTGACCCTTTGATATGATCGTAGGAAGCCCGAGGGAATGCTACAAACGTGAAAGAGTAACAAACATCCATCCATAATTACAATTTCGCGTCTAAATTTAATATTACTACTATAATATTAATATGATAGAATGATTTCAACTAATGACTACAGTGACTTAACTTCAAAATACCTGTTGAACACCGGCTACTCGGGTATGCGCTGCAAGTCATAGTTTTCTCCTTAGCCGATATTCGTCACAAGCTGAATGTTTTTCATGTCACATTAACTTCGGTTATGACTTTGATACCAATAAAAGCTTTCAATTTGATCGATTTTTTTATCGGCCCCATCCCACACATAAAATTCGTTATAAATCAAATGTACAGATAACGAAAATTCGCTTACAAGATTAATAAATTACACATCACGCCGTCAGCGTGTTATCACTAGCGCGGACGTGCGACATATCGTGTGCGTTTTTTACGACCGAATAAAGTTTACGTGAGGCCATCTGGATGTGTCGATGTGATGGGATAAGATGATATGAGGACATCGTTTCTGTTTTGGAGATTCATCCACATCAGCAGGACGACCTTCACTGCTGGACGTAGGGCCATAGAGCGCCTTAGATCACGGCAACTTGCATCCAGCGGCACCCCGCCACCTCCTACCCAGTGGCCAAGTCGTGAGTCTATCGGATAGGAGGCTGTCCAACACTCCGTCTCCCGGTGCGGTAGGAGAATTGGTGATGATGATGTAAACGAAGCATTAACAGCATAGACAGACGACAATCGGTGTCATTTAGGGACTATCGACGCCTATTGACATCTGCAACGTTAATAGTTATGCACATAAATTGCTCTCCTTCACACGACTGGACGCTGATCCCTCAATGGGCCACCGGATACTCATTAAAACGCACGAAATGCGACATTATAGGTAGGCTCATCGATACGGAATCATGTGAGCGAGAGGTACCATTCATGTCGTGCAGGCCGGATTCAGCTGCAATGCGGCATGGCACTACCTCTTACTATGCGGTACGCAGCATATTATACACTAATGTTTCCGTACATGAAGCAAAATATGATCGGTTAGAGTAAAGTAACAATCACCGATTTCCGATGTCTATAGACTTCGCAACAAGCGTTCTGTGAGTAGCCGGTGGCTATTGGAGGGGAAGGAGGAGAGGGCGACAGCGCATCAATATAGCAAATATTCGGATGTACGGGCACCAGTAGTCATGAGAGGTGTCTATTTAATAATAAGTTTAAAAAAAGAGTTCAACATATGTAATGAGGGGAAGAGGGAGGCACTGGTCCACTTGCCTACAATGATGTTAAATAGCGCCTTGGAGGCCGTATAAAGGTGTTTTCATTTAGCCGTAGCTATTATACGGGCAACATCCATATCACACACGTTTTCTTAACATAAGATCACTTAGGATCCTCCTACGGAGCGGGCGCAGGTTCACGAGCGATTTTTTGATGCTTATAGTCGTTACGACTGAGTTGTTCCGATGTCGCAAGTCATTTAAAGTACTCGAACATCTATAATTACTTTTATATTAGTTATTCCTTTAAACGAAAACTGTCAACTGAGTCCACCCCATGGAGACTTAAGGTACACATTAAGTTTCTTTGCAATCACAAAGAGCACAACTATAACTGAACAGAAGTAGAAAGAAAAAATTAAATAAAAAGAAAGGGAGCACCTTTCTAACAATGCGCGTGTACTTACTTGTGCTGCGGCAACGCAAATGGGTAAGAACTTAGTGAAACGACTCACAATGGTTGTTGTAAATCATATAAAACGTCGGCTTGTCGTATAACCAAACAAACCGTGATAAAATAACAAAGGCCTATAAAGTCTATGTCCAGCCATGGACGTCGTCCGACTGATAATGATGATAATGATGAAATACGATAAAGTTATTGTATTTAAAACTAATACAATTTTGCCGTGTGCAGTGGGAGATTCATTAAACTTGTAGTTTAATAAATGTAGGGCAAAAAAATTGTTGATATATCAACAGCCCGTTAATGACTTCATTCAGCTGCACTTGTGGTCTAGATCAATGTAAAATTTTAAGTGTGCAACTAACGTAAAAATGGTTAAATGCCACCAGGTCGTTTCAGTTAAGTGATCAGTTTACTAGTTGTTTAAAGTTTAAACGTTAGATAAGACGTGAGCTTATTATACAAATGAATAAAAATATATCATAATTTCTGAAACTGAATGTGATGGGTACTCTAATAATGGTCAAGCAATGACTGTTAATATCTGACTGTACTCTTTGTTACGGTGACAATAATGATACTGCCTACCTCGTAGTCCAGTGGTAAGCATGGTCAACCAATAACTATCAACATCTGACTGTACTCTTTGTTATGGTGCCAATAATGATACTGCCTACCTCGTAGTCCAGTGGTAAGCATGGTCAACCAATAACTATCAACATCTGACTGTACCCTTTGTTATGGTGCCAATAATGATACTGCCTACCTCGTAGTCCAGTGGTAAGCATGGTCAACCAATAACTATCAACATCTGACTGTACTCTTTGTTATGATGCCAATAATGATGCTGTCTACCTCGTAGTCTAGTGGTAAACATGGTCAACCAAAAAGACGAGGCCCCGGGTTCGAGTCCCGCTTCGGTACGATAGTGTTACTGGGATTTATCAACATCTAACAGTTCGGAATTAGATAGTTGGCGGTGTTTACACTCATGTGGCTTAGATAACCTGTAAAGCCGTCGGTACTGCGTATGATTTCTCTTCGGCCGTGTCGGATTCCCGTCCCATCGGAATAGGAGAACAAGGGAAAATACTGTGCGCTTGTACCTGCGCACACATTTGTTCACTAGAATATGTCTTACAAGTTGGCTAATCTCTCCACAGGGATGACTGCCGTTGCCGATATTCGGCTACGACGACATAATTTATTGTTTAATAATGGATTATATATGAAAATACTTAAAACCCAATGTAGGACTCATAAGTACGTATTCATGAGAGCCCAGGTAGCGTCATAATACCAACACTGCTTGTCCATTTCGCATTAGATTTCGTATTGTCGTATTATCACAATATGTGGACTGGAAAGCCTTCGAATCGTTAGGATGGGAAGCTGAATTTGCTATAAAATTGAACACTCCCCAGTTCGTCCACTGACAAATCGTTACTGAGTAAAGTTATTTTATTAATTGTTTTTCCTTTTAACAACCTCTTCGTTATTACTTAGCTCGAAAGTACACGAAAGAACCCGGAGTACTTCATTTTGGCCGGTGTTTCGAAATCCAATCAACACAAGAGTAGATTGCACCGGTGGGGACAACATGGGGTGACAGTTTAGTGAGGTTTTAAATCTACCAGTGCCTCGGAAAGCATTTAAATCTGTTCGTGCCAGTTATCACATAGTTTTAACAGTTAAGGTATTTTGAACCTGCTGGGTCGCTTGAAATTTATTTATTTTATTAGTGAAAGCTGCGCAGTTCTCGCACTGTCTTTTGTCTCTGCATTGAAGAATTATAACCAATTGGGATTTGGTAATTGAATAATTTGTTCGAACGAATAAATTATTTTAACACCTACTATTCATTTCTTAGACACCAGCGATCGAAATTCGATCCCAATTATAAAAAAGTAAAAGCCTTTCGAAAAAAAGTTAAATAAATGAAGTATTAAATATTATAAAGAATAAACATTTGTTTGTTTGTTTTTATTTTGCATGGAGTACGAAACAACTCGACTGATTTGAAAAAATATTTTACCATTAACCGCAGATAGTGTATGAGACCTTATCTACGATGAACATAGGCCAAAAAAAATTGTTTGGTAAAAGGTGTGAAAAAAAAAGAAAATAAATGCTCACAACTAGGCCTTGTTCTGTCATAAATTGAATTGATTGTCATAGTAAGTAATAATTATGAGGCTTAATAAAAAAATGTAATTTTTGTGTTTTTGTAAACCAACTTACTTACCAACGACTTTTTGCCACATTTTGTGAAATTTCCGTGCAAACTAGAAGTTCATTATAAAATGTGTCGTACGCTGTTGAACAAGTGTGCGTGTAGTTCCGTATTGTTTTATTTTATTTAAAAAGTCTAATGCATATTGTAGTATACAGATTGTATTAAAGGAATAAATATTGATATGAATGAGTACGTATATATATCTAAGTAATTATATAATCTGTCGTTTCGTATTACATAGACCGCGGATATTGCTTTAGAGAATGAAATAGAACACTCTGGACGAAGCAGACGACGTGACGGTGTAGGATGGGACGCGTAGCCAGCGGGCTAATATTATCTATTTATATAAAATGTAATGATTACGTTGTTACGTTGTCTTCTTGTTTACATACATATATGTATATACACATATTATGTTAAGATATTAGCTCTCTGAACATCTTCTCGATATAATCTTCAATTGTACCAAATTTCGAAGTCTAGTATTCGCAAATCTTTACAAAAGAGATGGAATCCCTTTTTTCGTTAAAGTAAAGATTCAAAAATTATTAACTTTTTTTTTGTTTCAGGTATATGGATTTTTATTCCGTAGGACATAGACTTTCCTCGCGAATGTTATTGTGAGTTCGAAATCTGATTCTTACACATTTTTAACGTAAGAGATGGTGGCATGCATTGCAACCGAATTGGGCTGACACGTTTTCTCGCTCACATGATACCACCACAAAATAACAAGTATCATTATCACGTTCAGCTCGGTTTCTGGAATTGTGGCGACCCATTGGAAGTGGGGAAGGAAGAAGAGCAACACATTCACATAGCAATTGCGATAATATCTATGGAAGTCGGATAACAGTGCGTTTGCCTCCTTATATTAGCAATAAAATGTTTTGCTGTCACGCGTCACGTGGACTGCCGACAGAAGTGAAAACATAAAACTGTGTTAATGCCGAACGTCATTTGTCTCACGTCACGCGTCGCCCGTTACGCGTGACGTGAGACAAATAACGTTCCGTTGTTAACAATGACGCGAGTTCCATAATGCAACCAAAAATATTCAATGCGCCTAAGAAAATTTCCACTTAAAAAAACTGTAAAAGGGAAAATTTTACTTTAAAAGAAACTGCAAAAGTGAAGATATCCCCGCAAAAGAAACGGGGGGAACGGTGAATACTGCTTAATCAGCTGACTGAAGCTTGCGCGGCGGACAGGCGACCTGTCGGCTGTCGTGCAGTAAGATAAACACGTCGAGTTTTCGTTCGATCTATTCAAAGTGGGTATCAACATAATTTCCACACTAGGCCTCGGGCGGCCGGGTCTGGAGACATTCCAACATTGTACACCGTACTCGTCGAGCGGTATGTTCCGTTTGACGTTTATTAACCGATTTCAATAAAGACAGGTTATGTATTCTATTCAAATATTTTATCTTGATGACACTTTTATCTATTAAAGATAGAACGAGAATGAGACTTTAGGATGATTATTTTTTTAAAGCTTCGGAGGTTATTAAAGGACTAATAATGCCTTGGCACAGACTATACAGTTAAGTTATTAGTAAAAAAATCAAATATATGCGTATTACATTTCAAGTTAGTAGACAATTGTTTTTCATTATTTCGTTCTATGTGGTCGACTTCTCGACGAGCTCTTTATTACCCGACCACGGAATGTAAACAGTGATATCGATAGTTGTTAATTTATTAGCGTACAAAATAATATTTCATAAAGTATTTTATATAAGCGACTATGTATTACACAATTTCAATATCTGGTACAATGCCCGGCTAGCTCAGTCGGTAGAGCATGAGACTCTTAATCTCAGGGTCGTGGGTTCGAGCCCCACGTTGGGCGATACACTTTTTGCTTGATATTTTCATTTCAATATGTTATATTTGTATAAAAAAACATATTTTATAAATCACAATAAATATTTACGATTTTACACGATTTTTTATAGTTTACTAATTATATTATCCGCAGCTTTTTAAGGTTTTGATGAAGGTCCACAGAACTGATGTCTCTGGATAAAAACCGATAGCGTTTACAAATCCATTACTGGAAAAATGGCCCCTTTCAATGAACGCAGACACACTACAGCTTTCGCACTACTGTCGCACGTAGACATTGTGTGTCTTCTTTCTTCATCAATTGTAACACGAATACTTCAACCTTTCTTTCTTACCTCACACAATTTCTAAGACCATTCATAGCGGTCTTGCAAAAGAAAACACAAAATTCAACAGCACAGCCACTTCACGCCGATATTACGCAAGCTGGACGTTATTACCAGGTCATGTCAACCCCGTCTGTCTTCAATGCTACAATAATATTTTCTACGAAAATTAACGAAAGGGCAATTTGAACAATACGATATAATATAATTCAATTGCCTTTATTTAATTTCAACATTTTGTAATCAGCATTGTTATATTTTATGAATCACTGGCATATGTCTCCGTGAAATATATCTATAAGTAGAACGTCTACGTCTCGTAGAAGACATGATAAAATTAAAGCAACATTATCTTAAGGTTACGCAAATGTCATTAACAAAGTCGTTTTGTGATCTATTTAGCGGTTTGTTTGATGTTTCTTCGAATATAGAATAATATGGTTCTTAAAGGCCCGACATTTTTTTTATCAATTGTGTACGTATAGTCTATACTAACAGTCCGATCCACCATCGCACGGGTATTTTACAAAACATGGCAAAAAGTTGTTGATTTAAATCTTTATTTTGGCCGCGTGACGAATTACTCAGCTATGGCAGAGCTACGTCTGTCGGGACAGCTATTTATCAATAATTTCTGTATCTACGACATAAGAATTTAGTTTGATATTTTAATCACACCTTTAGTTTCATTATCGAAGTTATAATCGGTAACAACATAGGATTATGATTGTAATTTATTCTTGAATCGGTCCGGTTCTTATAGGGCCTCTTCAGTGGTAATAGACAAGTAAACAATCAAATATGTCCTCCCTATAATATTGGTATAGATTAATATCGCCTTTTTGTTATACGTATCTGAGTAAATAATGAGTGCTGATTTTTTAAGTTAAACTTCCTTAGACGCGTAGAGCACTTTTTCGGTGAACGAATCATGGATCACGCGTCATCGTCACGTCACGCTGGACGCAGCTACTGGGTTATAAAAACAGCCATAAGTGTTCATTTCCGTCGGCAGTCCGCGTTACTACCTCTACCTTGTTTTATTTCTGTATGGATGCACAAACGCATAATTGTCTTACGGATGCAGTATGGCACTATCTCTTAACTCGCCATCGTGTCATCTCGTTGGCATTCTATGCAATATAAAAATATGCTAATGATATACTTGCTAAACTCTAAGATGTGGTTTAAAGAGAAAATTACAGAGCTGGGAAGTGTTTGCGAATCACCCATTGCCGGCTGACGCGTTTAAAATTCAGAACGGAGGAAATAGCTGTGTTCCGTGTTGCAGACAGAGTGCCTTTGAATGGCAAATGCATGCAAAAATCCTCAAGTTATCAAATGTTCTTGCGTTTTTGTAAATGTAAACTTGCAGATGTTGTGTAACGGATTACGTTCTTAGATCATGACCAGTGTTGTGGAAATGTTTTTTTATGTCCTGCCCGTCTTAATCAGGGTCATCGACACTGCTACTGTATGCAGATCGTTGCCTCATTTTTTTGACGATATAAAATACATATTTTAATCTGTATCTTGCCTTTAATATTTTTTCTGTTTTTACATTCATCTTTAGTATTTGGTAAGGATCCCTTGGAACAAACTGAGTCAGAGAGGATAGAAAACTAATGAAATAGTAAGACCGGGAGATACTCTCGCTCACATGATACCGGCGTAAAGTGACATCTTCGGTGTCGCGTTTCGTGCCGTTTGTCAGTGGCCGGCAGAGGTGAAATGATGGGTAGCGCACCAGCATATTAATTACGCTGATGTTCAGAGGCGTAGAGGGTAGCCGTAAAAAGACTCTGGTTCCTCTTTTGTCTCCATACACTATAAAAAATAGACCTCACAGAAGGTGGGAGAAAAACAAAATTACAATAACCTACCGCTACCGAACCGCAATTACGCGGGTCAAACCGCGGGGTGGTGCTAGTCGTATATATAACTAAACTTATCTAATATGATTTGTCAATTATTTAGGACTTAACTATTTATAAAACACCAGTTCCGTTTTCGAACGAAATCGGCTCAAACTATACTCGTACTAGTAAACAGTGTGATGGCTGTAGTCTGTAGGCTTGTTAAAAGAAAGGCACTTGTGCAGCGCCCAATCAAATAGTTTGCGCAATAAGTCGCACAGTACCGTTGTAGGGTCATGAGATGGACACACACAACACAAACAATTCCCACGATTAGTAGACACACACTTCACTCCAACTCAGAGAGCCTCATGTCGTCTTGAACAGTAACTGTTGACTATAATTTGTCGCGGGACTAAAATGCTAGTACCTGAACGATTTCAAGTTCAGTGTCGTGTTAATATTTCTCACCATCAAATTGGATTTATGGAACTTGTAGAGGTGTGAATTTTGAACAGTTACGCACACCTAGTTTTTCAATGGGGCTAATCATCATCATTATCAGCCTTTATCAGTCCACTGCTGGACATGGGCCTCTCTCAATGAATGCCAATACGAACGATCTCCTGCTACTCGCATCCATCCCGGTGCTATGACCTGTTATATATTTATGAAAAGTCAAGAATACTCGTAATGCTGGCCGGCTGGCTCAGTTGGTAAGGTCGCGGGTTCGAATCCCGCAAAGGTCAAGGATGTTTGTTTATCCATGTATTATATGTATTTATATTATAAAAATCTTAAATATATACGATTTCTTAAATATATAAAAATATTAAATATATTTCCGTTGTTTAGTACCTGTAACACAAGTCCTTACGGTACTCACCACAGGGCTAGGCTGACGTGGTGTGATAAGTCCACAGATATTATTATTATTGATATACTGTGAAATATGCGCTATACGAAAATATACGGAAAATGTGGTGTGAATAGACTAAAAGTCGTATTAATATTTTATTATAAAAGCTATAGCTTTTATGTGGGTCATCACCCATTGTTATTTTTTTTGTAAATTCGAACCCACCGTCTACCTTTCATCATAAACATTATTCTAGACGGTAGTCTATATCTCTGCCAAATTTAATCCAAATCCGTTAATACGTTCGGCTTTATTAAAAATAACAACGGGTCATGACACACTTTTATCATTAAAATAGACATTACCTAATTCAAGAACTTCACTAGTGATCGCCCAGAGATTCAAATTCGATCTTAATTATTACAATAAAACTACTTTTACGGATTTTATCGCGGTTTATTAAATTATTTATGTAGCCCGACGTTTCAGAAGTTTTACGGCAACCATGGTTTATATATATATATATATATATATATATATAAAATTATGATGCATATGTTATTAAAATATATGCTTTCCGTACATCTTCTCCGTATGAGCTTCAACTGTACCAAATTTCAGAATCCTCAGTTCTTTAAAAGAGGTAACTTTTTTTCTTCACGCATTAATTAATTTATATATAGTATTAATATATATTTTATATATAAACGCAATACCAGCGTTATTTTGACGAAGTACCTGTCTTGTATAGGATAGTATCCTATCAATAATAATTTAAATTTATGTATAAACTAAATACGAAATATGTAAATGAATGCCTGATATAAGTCAACAGTTAATTGCAATAAATGTCCGACAGTTTTCAATTGCATATGGCGCAGTAAAATTCTGTTGTCATCGCACACTTTATTATGTGTTGACCTACACGAACATTTATATAACTACTTGTATAATTAAGTCAATAGTATCATAATTAATTTGATATTGTGAAATTTATAACTAGAGCTTCTGTTATGTGGGGCGCAGGAGCTCATTTAGAGAGGAATTAAGAACTTATAACTTTCGAGAATTATCGTGCCCTCACAAGAAAGTGACAATAAAGAAATGATCGTAACTAATATAATGCCATTAAATTCATCGATATGAAAAATCCTATTTAAAATTTGTCTGGCGCTAGTATCGCTAAGTGTTTCTCTGTCCGACAGAATTCGTAACGAAGTCATAGGGCAGAGAACTAAAGTATCCAATATCAATGAAGTGGCAACGGGCTAGTCACACACTCAGAAGAACAGATGGCACATGGGCCAGTAAGGTTCCTGAATGAAGGCCGCGTTTAGGAAAACAAATTGTTGGTCGACCGTTCACCTGGTGGGAAGACGATCTCCGTGCAGTAGCCGGTCCGGTTTGGATGCGAGTAGCAGGAGATCGGTTGTCTCGGCGTTCATTGAAAGAGGCCTACGCCCAGCAGTGGACCGATAGGCTGATAATGATGATGATGATGAAGTATTATTAAGTGCATTGCAACTCAATTGCTCCAGCGTAACTTATTTATAGGTATACAGGCTTTAGGATCACCAGACAGTGAGTGATTTTGCGCTGAACACATTTACTTTATCACTGTTTGCGGTATTAAATCCCTCCCTAACCTTCAAATTCGTTGTAATTACAGTCAGAGTTAGTACAGTACGGCAGTACAACCGCCATGACATCTCGCTCACAATAACCTACCGCCTTAAGCTCAGCCTTCGTGTTTCTTGCAGTTTATGAATTTCAGATGGCCCATTGTATAGGAGGTGGGAAAGAGATCAATACGTCTGTAGATCAATACTATGCTGAGGCTTGAGGGCTTCGATAGTCATCAAAAGACTCGGACTGCTACTTTAATCCCTTTTACAATAAAAACAGCTTCGTAATAATTAAAGCCTGACCATAACTACCCGAGTAATGCCCGCATAATAACAAACAAGCATTATGTTCACGTTTTTAATATCTCGTTATTTCAACAGCAAACACTTTAAAAGACAAAATAAAGGCGAGTTATATTGGAGAAATATCAGGCAACTCAATTACCCCGTCCGCCGAGATCCTTCGTTCGCAGAGCGTCATAACATGCGGGAGATTGAAGCCGGGAGATAAGAAGCGAATCAGAAATCTTGCCGAAAATACGCTGGTACCTATTATGCGGCGGTAATTTTTACAAGGGATTCCTCGGTTTGATATGCGGACCAATCATTACCCGGTATGGTATGTGCATCGAGCCGGGTTTTTGTGAGATCTATGCAGATATCGGCTGGAATATGCGGCCCGCTCCGCAAACGGCTCAACGTGCGCACAGGTATTTTGAGATTCATTCTGTCTCGTTTTATTTCACTCTTGATAGAGCGCCATTTCTGTAATAGCAATAGACTTCTATATATCTCTAAGATTGCTGTTCACTTTAAAATTGCAATGGAAATTCTCTTCAGATTTTATTTTTCTTTAAACGTCTTATACGTTATTTCGCCTTCAGTTAAACTCTTAGTTTCTTTATTGTTCCGTGCATGTTGCGTCGGACCGACTCGTTAACGCGACCTTCTGTTATTTATTGTATCCTCCTCAGAAAATACAATTTCCAATTCGTATACTAATAAATTTAAACGCGTATGTACTAGCGTCTTTTTTATATACGACACATAAGCTCTTCGGTTGTTTTAAGCAATGGAGATTTAAATTGACTCAACGTGTACCTTCGACACTTTGATTGACCTTTGTTGCGTTTTTTATTCATCGTTCAAAACGTTTGTGGTTTTAAGTTCGGTACAAAGTCGTTGAAGTATAAATTATTAATTATTATCTTATAAATTCATAAGAGATAAATTTTACATAAAACAAATGACAGTGTCTAGGTAGGTACATTGTAATTTACTTTCTGAAAAATTATCACAAAAAATATATGGAATATGTAAAACCCAATATTTTTGGCAATTTTAGCAGCCCACACACAGTTGTCATATCTGCGTGTATGTTTCGTTCTATATTAATTTCCCAATATTTTTTATATGGTTTTTAATTATTTATTTTTGAACATTCACGGTTCGCTAACGACAAAGGCGCTCATTCGAAAGTAAAATGTAAGGCACAGTGGGTGTTGATTATTAAACAAAGAACAATTCAAGTGATACAAGATAAAAGGGAAGGCGTGAAAGAAATTTATTTGTAAGTTGCAACCAATTGCTATTTAATTGGCGTGTCAGTGGAGGCTCATTGGCGTCCCTGGTGCTTGGAATGGAAACAACGTGGGTTTTTTCTTTTATATCCGGAAAAATGTTTCTAGACTTTTTTATTCTGATGACTGTTTCTTTCACTAGAAATAGTTTTTTTTTCTCTTATATGCTTTTGAGCAGTAATTTAATCATTTACATTCATTTCATTATATATTACTAATAAAAAATGGCTCTAATTAAAGCCTTGTTATTTTCACTTTTCTGTCACATTGTTTGGTTTTTTTAATTACATAAATTGGACAATTTTATTCCAACCTTTTACTAGACTTATATTATAAATACTAATTTATATTTTATTTATTAACATTTTATATTCGTATCATAATGTGCTGTCTACACATGTATGTTACACGTCGTTGCTCAAGGAACTTTCATGTCTTTCCGTTTGCAATACGTTTTCCATAAGTTATATATATATATATATATAT
>JAFELO010000603.1:74647-115109 GCA_017140195.1 Eumaeus atala | reverse complement strand
TAGTATTGATGCGATTGTTTTTTTTACGTATCAAAAAATCGGCTCACGTAGTAAGTAGTAACTACTGGCTACTACAAAACATCCAAACTGTCATCATCGTTGTGTTTATAGTTATTGAAAATAATCTGTCTTATACTATAGTCCTTACAATTCTTGACGCCACCTTCGGACAGTACCTGATCAATCTGATCTTGGTTCCCCGGTGCCTACATTCTTCTAGCATTAGCATTATACATATCTGTTTTGTTTACCTGCCATTCTTACTACGTGGCGTGATTGTAGGTTTGGAGGGGGCAATCCATGTAAGCATAGTGATGTGCACTGCGTTCGTTTCTCCCGGCCTCCCACAATAGGGAATTGACGCGAAGATGTGTTGTTGTTGTTATTGGAAATCTTTCGATTAACTTACAGAAATCTCCAATTTTTTTAAAACTATAAGGCACATCATTACACAATATTTTTTTTAAATTAGGGGCAGCAAATAGGTAGATTCATCTGTAGATGAGCATGTGAAAGTGGACTTTGAGTTCCGTAACTCCATCTATCTGTATTTGTTCTGGTGATTCAGGTTTAGATATCTGTGGACGTTGCTACTCAGTTCACAACAGGTACCAATAGGAACCCACTGACAATCTGCACACTTCTTTTGCAAACGTGTTTCCCTATTTTTCCCTCCAATGGTCCACTGGAAACTCATAAACCACACGAAGATTCAGCGCGTAGCTGTCGCTTTGCAGTGGTATCATGATAATTAGAGGTACCTCGGGCCGTTAGGGCGTTTCCCGATTGTGCGACATGGCATTAACACTGATAGAAATATTTTATCATTTAAGTGTATTATTCAAGAGACAACTATGTCATATCGGTACCAATACCAGTCGTCCTGTCGTATGAAGGCAATGATCCGCGGTCCATGTCGATGAGTGATATAGTCTGTATACATGATTTGATGGTGGATACGCGCGGCAGATTTACAATGCGACCAACAATTTATGGCGGTGTTCTATCTGGATGTAATTTAATGTTGTTGCCGTCAGTAAATCAAGCGCATCGTATGGCGCACCGATACTATTTCCCGTACTTGTGAACTCGATCATAAAACGTCTCATCGCGGTGAACTTGGGCTTCGTTATCAACGGTCCTTTGTTAATTCTCGACGGGCATCGAAGGCGCGTCATTGCAAGAACGCGCATATATACTTGTTATAAAACAAGCTCCTCGAAAACTGTTTGTACTACATATAACTAACTATACATGTGATTGATTCTCACGAGATCTACTGAACGAACTCTCATGTGGTTTTCACCCTTGAATAGAGGGATTCCCGAGGAAGGTTTTAATATATAATTTGACCCCTGTCAAATGAAATGTTAAAAGAATAATATATGTAACCACTATAGCGAATTAGGAAACATGTTGCTTTCGTTAATCTGAATCATACTAAATATAGTTTTTCTGAAACCGGAAATCATGCGAGTGCAATGCTTGGCTAGTTGAAGTTGGAAGATAAAATAGTTTTGAATTCGTCTCTCCAGCGAGTTTCTGAGCGCACCCGTATAGTGCATTGGTGTAATTAAACAACATTACATCTTGTCATATCTTAATGCTTGAAAACAATAACGCGAAATAACGAACAGTGCGTGCAAAAACGAGCAACTCCATTTATGAAACAAGAATGGCTTTGACCACTGTTATTAATAAAACTGTTCCCAGTAACAACTACTCGCTTAGGCTATGACCACTTTATGCATCCCCTACATGGAAAATCAATAATTTGTTCAAAACACTCATTTGGGTCCAGACCTGGAGTCAAGGTTATTTCAGAGTAACAGGTGACGCAGATCGGGTGTACTCGTGTATTCGCTGTTATTGTAATTGCTACATTGTAGTCAAATCGAGAAATAACACATATCTGCGTGAATATTACTATTCACTAATATTATAAATGCGAAGGTTTGGATGGATGTATGGATGTTTGTTACCCAATCACGCCAAAACTTGCCCATTGGAGGGGCTTAGCGTAGGAGGACAACGCATTTGCATAACTATTATGTAGATGTTTATGGGCGTCGGTAGTTTGACTTACTTGTCCCCCTATAATATATATTGAAAAAAAAAAAATAATGGACGGATACCGATAAATTTGACAACACAAGCTATTGAAATACTACTACTAAAGTATGCACGTGGTTTTGCGTGTAGTCCACGAAGTAGCAGGTAATACATACATTACCCGTTACTTCGATGCCATGTGATTATAATCGCGTTAGTATTATCTTATAACTCAGAAGAGATAGGAAATAAATGATATAGTCTGCATGATGTCATCAATATTATGAGAACGGGGTTGATGTAAAATTGGAGAGCCAAATTTCTAATACAAGGTAAATGCATTCACCACAGGTTAAATAACAGGTTGCATGAGCTTGTCAGGAGCTAGTGCCATGCTGCATTGTATCCTATTTGAGCCAGCACTGTTGGGGAAGCCTCTCACACTTACTTAATACTTACGCAAAATGTGGCTTACGTTTTATGTGGCTTATGAGTTTCTGGTGGTCCGTAAAGAGAGGAAATTATATATATATATATATATATATATATATATCATGTACCCAAGATATACGATGCAGAAGATTAAGAAATTTTCGTATATTTTTCTCATTTCTAATTTATCTTAATTCAGTGCTGCTTCATACCGCCTCTGGTTGTTACGTGCATCCGTTCATGGTTTTTGACTGCGCGTATTTTATTATCTTCGTGACTTGCATATTTAAATTTAATAAATGTAATTATGTTTGCTGTTGATACCAGCAGACAAGTCCAAACCAATGAGTCAGGTAAATAGTTCTGCGAGTTCAGTTATTTTTGTAGTATATGGGGGCAAACGAAAATCGAAGCCTTTCAACGACTACCGGAATCCGTATTATTGTTATCGTGCGAATGCTCATTTCCTTCTCTCTTGCAATGGGCCTATTAGTAGCTTAGTAGGTAATAGTGACATGCTGCTTCAAAGCCAAATTGGACCGGCACGAACGCGGAGGCACCTCTCGCTCAAATGACATCGTCGCAGAGTGACAGCTATGTTGTCCTGTTTAGTGCGTTTTATGAGGAACCGGTGGTCTATCATACCATGTTTCAGAATTGAATTTCAAGTTATACCTATATTTATTCCTGGATAGTCTTTAACATGAAATACATTCCTATTACATGCACTAAAACGTTATTTTTTTTATTAAATTAATTCTCACGAAAACTTGACCCAGAAGTAATTTAGGTTATAGCGTGCGTATGTGTAGCAGACATTAATAGCTAATATATAGCTCTCATGGAAGGCGCTACGGAGAATCGTAGAATTATTTAGGCACGTCTTACACAAACCCCACCAGAAACTCTCACGTGCAAAAACGTGTGGAAGTCAAAAGCCTAAGACAGCTTTGAAAGTGTAGCTTAATTACTATTCAAATCTGATCCATACCACTGTCAATATAGACGTATCTGAAGCCTTACGTTGCAGAAACAGGTCAGTGCGACCGAGATTTCGTTCTTCACACTGTTCTGACACCGGGGTCAGTTTGCGTACGTTAGCTAAAAATCTGTGTTGTCGTTCACGCCACGCTTGGCTCATGGAAATCATCACGACCGGGGGAGAATCGTCATACCTTTCATCCTCCTCTGATGTGTTCCCGGTAATATCGGAATACCTAATCGGTACGACGGTATTATTTGAGCTAGTCATGGCGCAGATCGTATTAGGGCTTCTTTACTTAATACAGTACAATACACTACACGAGAAAGTTACTTATCCTCCTCCGACTTGCATCAATTCCTCAATACTAGATTAAGTAAATAGTTACTAAATATTATTAAGCTACGCGCAAATCTGTCTCAGAGCACGAGTGTAAAATGTAAATGTACATCGCAGTTGTTTGCGCGTATCATTTTCAGTCTCAACAAGCCTTACGTTGTCCATTATGTTAATGACTCAAAATTTAAAAGTACCACAACCGCTAATAACACGTTTATCGGAGTACGCTTCGGGAATACAAATAATAACTGAAGGCATCTTGCGTGTTGTCGTGTGAAATTAATTCAAATTCAGCACAACGCCTCGGGGCGATGGTACGAGTGATTGAGATTCGACATGTTATCCAAGAAAGCGTTTAATAACACGAAAGCGATAACCCCAAGGGATCTCTAGGGAAAGATGGAACGGGACATGAGCAAGTTGCGGCATATACAATGTAAGTTCCGTATGAAAACATTTTTTTCGAGTTCATCATGATTTCGCATGTTAAAGTGTGATAAGGTACCACTTTACCATTGGAATTCCACATTATCTGTGATGAACTTAGGGTATATAAGATTTTCTGAAACGTTTTGATCATTGTTCAGACTTTGATAATTTAACTGATAAAAGGATGAATAAAATTTAAACGTAAATCCTTATTTAGCTGCAGAAATTATTGATAACTAGCTGTCCCCATATACGTTGTTCTGTCATAAATTCAATTTGTTGTCATTGTAACGTGTAGTTTTTACGAGGCCGAAGGTAAAATCCAAAAAAATTGAAAAAACAAAACCAAAAAAATTGAAAAAACAAAACCACGTTTACGCTTGTTATCCCCAAAGAGGTAAGCAGAGGTGTGCTAGTACATCCACAGCTCGTAAGTCCAGTAGATATACTAGAACACCCACGATTAGCCAAGGTAATGAAAAAAATATTGTATAGTAAAAAAATATAGTATTTTTGCATTTATATGCTCTGTAATATCAATTATTTTTTCTCATATTTCGTGAAACATCCGTGCGAAACCGGGACAGACTGCTAGTTATTAATATGTGCTAAATATACGATCATATGATCGTCATAATAGCTAACAATGACGATGAAATTATTTAATAGGATTTGATTATATGAGGAAGTGCTAGAGAGTACTCGTGGTAGTCGTTGGAACTAGTGCAGAAAACGGCCCTTCCAAATTTCGGGAAACAGCTGAGGTGGATGATTTACACATAATAAAAAATATTTGCACCTTTATATTAGAAAATGCATATTTGTACTAGATGAGGTTTGATCAGTAGCCGACAATGGTACTAGCAAGAGAAAATAGGGCTTCTTATCATTTAATGAAAGTGTAGAGAGATCATGAAACGGCTGCCGTGAAAATGATAGTTTGTTGTATTACAGTGTCTCTGCTCCGTAATAAGGAACCCCAAAAATGTGTCTGTAAAGACCAGTAACATACACCAGTAAACATGTAATTTACATATATTCACGTCAAAGCGACTTCCGTGGACGCGCGGACGTGGCCTGGACACGGCAGCCGACACGAACGAGATTTGGCATTTCGCTCACAACTTCCGAGAGTACTTTTGAACTTGTACACGTGACTGAGACCTAAGCTTTTGTGAATCGGACTGGTCAATTTTGTATGCCAAGTGGCTTGGTCGGGTTGAAAAGAGTAAATTCAACGTGGCTTCAAACTTTTATGGATTATTGAAATGTAGTTTAGAAGGTAAGGGTTTGGATAAAATACAGCTGCGTAGTAAGAGGTATTTTTCAGATTGCACCTTAATCTTTTATGTTAAATTTTCCTCGCGGTATATTTCATGATATTAGTGTAAAAGCTTGTTTTTGTAAGTCTGCATATGGATGATATAATTTTACGAGTTAACAATTCTCTAATTGTTGATGTCTTAAGTTTACGCGAATGCTAGACATTACAATAAAACTACTTTTACGGATTTTATCGCGGTTTATTAAATTATTTATGGAGCCCGACATTTCAGAAGCTTTAAAGCAACCATGGTCACGGTTTGACAGAGATGACAGATGTCCTAATGTACCAAGTTTTTAAAGTACCTGAAGATATATAATTTTAGATATTCCGATTAACGCAAACAGTAGATATAATAAGTACTGTTTGCGTTAATCGGAACAACAACTAATTGATCTGTGAACACATTACCCGATGGAGTGAAAGAGACGTTTGTTACGCTCTCTCACTCACAGACGCCGCCCATTCGGAACACTATTATGACTCGTAATGTTCCATTACCATGGCGTCATACCTTATTACAAGCCATTATTAGGCTCGAATAGAAGGAATAGAGCGTAAGTTGAAGAATACTTATATAACGTAAGTAAATGAGCTGCCATTGTGTAAGGTTTGGTGACCAAACATGTTGAACTACACTACTCATATATTTACTTTTTGTCACATTACACATTATATCATATTTCTGATTGAGTGTAATTACTTGACAATCACATGCATCTATCATCCATATCAAAAAAAAATGTAGCCTACATTTTTTTTTGATATGGATGATAGATGCATGTGATTGTCAATCTTCCTTCTATGAACTCAAGTTTGTTATGCAAATCCGTTGGCCAATAGCCCTTATAAATATAAGTTTTATATGGTTAAGTTATTGTATAACTTGCTACTATTGAACTAGCAATTGCAAATGTTTGTGTAGAATTTATTATGCATACCTACGTCATCACATTTTTTCGTCCTCTAGTGAACAAGTTACAAATATTCTTAAATCTGAATAGATGATTGTTATCTACTAATACTATACTATTATACATAAATTATTGAACGAATTAGGTAAATTATTTCACATATATAAATTACAACAAATCACGAAATTATCACGAAAAAAAATCTATTGTTTAGATTTTGACACGGATGGAAAATTAGGGCGCATCTAGTTGGAAAGCTAAAACGTTTAATTAATAATTTAATGACCATTAGTATTCCATGCTTACGACGTCTGTATGAGGCATATACCTCTTCAATATTCAGCGATAATGGATGTTCCATGCTCGGTTTCATAATACCTTGTAATAAGCCGCCGTTGTAAATGCTTCATCAATAATTCATACGTACTTATTGTTAGTTAAGCTTAAAAATGATCAAGTGTTCACAGCCTCTTTACGCATTAAAGCGCTTTAATCGCTCGATAATTAATATGTTGCTATCAGTTATTGCCATGGCTCTCGGTGAGGTGGATTGGTGGTGAATATATTACGCTTAATAATTTTATCGCGCGATAAATGTGGTAGGTGTTCAACGTTTTGTTAACATAAATCGAGTTCCATCATTATTATCATCAATAAAACTTGTAACGATTTACAATTCGCTTAAACATTACCAAGATAGCAGGTGGATTCTTATTAAGGGTTTACGTGCAGCGTCGCAGCTGAATTGAGCCGTCGCGACCCGGGAGGCACCTTTCGCTCACAGTACTGCCGCAAAGTGACAGCTATGCTGTTCTGTAGCCCACTGGATAAGAATGCAACGCGCCTCTATAATAATTGTTATTAAAAGGCAATTAGAAGCCTCTGACTTCTCGTATACCCCATTTTAGTATAAAAAAGTGACAAATAGAAAATGGGCCGTTTCCTATGTGAGGGAGTACATATTTGTTAATTGTTGTTTCTACTAATATAAACTGAACTTTAAATTTTCACTAATAATATAAAGCGTTAATCTCTGGAACTACTGGCCCGAATTGAAAATATCTTTTTGTGTTGAATAGTCCATGTATAGGGGGAGGCTATATGCTACACACCATGACGCTGGTAGACCAGAACCGGACTAAGATATCCGGAGGTACGCGGGTGAAATGGCGGTGTGATAAGTAAACCGAACTTGACAGATGTGGCACTACTATGAGGCAATGTTATCTTGTTGACAAAATGCGCTGATTTGGAAACTGAAATGAACTTAACCGTTTCGCCTAAACGAGGAACTCTCCATGACATAATCTCTGACAACCTAGTAACCAGCTACGCTGTAAGAGATTATGTTATGAGGAGTAGACGTGGATATGAAAAAGCGCATCCGTGTAACTCGGAAGTCCGCTGGCCGTAGTATGACACATATTCTATTGCCTTCATTGACAAATGTTCTATCTAACATTGAAATATTTTTTCATATGCTAACATTAGTTGAAGAGAAAAGCGGGATCAACTTAACAAACAAAGCCTTTCGCATTATAACATTACCGTAGCACCGCAAGTGTTTGTCGGCCTTGGCGCGAGAAGCGTGCCACTATTGACAAAAACCAGCGCGCCAGCCTTTGGTCCCGGATCTATAAGCGACGGGCCACCCCAGCGAATTTCCGACCCCAAAAGTAGGTTTCATAGGTTTGAACATACATATGTCGGTGGTACGTTTAAGATTACTGAAACAAAACAAAATCCACGTTAAGCCAACAGACTTTCATTCTTTACCGTGAGTTCCCTTCTATCTTCTCCTCTACTATGTTTTGTACTTATAATGTATATAATGTTGATGAGCTGATAATTACTGTGTTCATGGTTTCCTTCGTTCCCGTACATCGTGATTGGTATGCCGGTGGTGTACGCTTGCGCGCGACAGACGAGACTAATATAACGCGATGAATTATGGATTACATTTTTAATTGGGTGTTATTTCGTGATATGAGTATTTCATTAGCTTTTTTTCATTATTTTTATTTGTAATAGCTTGCATAATGTACTTCATTATATTAAATAAGAAATGAGGAAATAAGGGGAGGTATTGAGGAGAGGAGGTCGCTAAATGCGTGTGATCGTGGGTTCAATAGCAGCAAGTAGCCTAAAATACTATACACATATCATGTTCTTAGTGTCGGACGGCCCCTTCCCGGTGGAATGACGACTTGGTTAAGGTTGTGGGGAGCCGCTGGATGCAAGTGGCTCGTGACCGCGACACGTGGCGCTCTGTGGGGTCCGGCAGTGGACGTCGTCTGGCTGATGATGATATTCACATGTTATGTATGTTACGCGTGTGTATGTTTATGAAAACAATATTTATATCATACACTTTCCTGGTAGGTTCATTCTTTCAAGTGTCGCCCACACGGGCCCATCCCATCTACTGCCGAAATAGTTGTTATCAAGGTCGTTCTAGTCCTGTGCAGTGAACAGACTGACAATCAACAAGTACTATATGAATTTTGTCCCAATTTTGTTCCCTTCCGAATACAAAGGCGCGCTTCGGTATACGACATAGGTACTCCGAGTTTTTATTTAGCATGACACATGACACAGAATTACAAATAAGCCTCATAACGGAATGGAGATAAACAAAACAAAGCGTACAAAAGTCGTGCAAATTCCCGTGCCTTGGTATATACTTAGTTAAAATGCGAGAACGGGTTGCATTTCAGATTTGGTACATTAAACTTTATACGAATGTAGCTAAATTGGACCGTTGGTTAGTTTGTTCTTTGCCAAGTTTTTTTTTCTGTCCGGTCGTGGAGGACCGGGGGAAATGGGCGTGGAGGTAATTGTGTTAAAACTTTCATTGGGAAGTGTGAAATTCTGTGAGTCGCTGAGCCGGCGTTACCGCAATGTCTACAAGTTTAAATTTGTTTTTAGATTACTTGATAACGTTCGTTGGGGTAAAATAAATTGTGCTCGCAGATAGATTCTTGGTTGATTTCGGTTAGAGTGACCATTAACTAATATATATCCAATGATACAAGATAATAATGTCATTCCAAGTTCGTCTATTCCGGATATAGCGGCCGTATCCATAGAGGCTAACCATCTACACAGGATATATTTAATATCACAGTCTGTGTCTGCGCCTATTTCGATGGTACGGCAGTCCGACACGACCGGAGAAAAGTCAGGCGCAGCCTGAACGTGCTCTCCGAGCGGTGGGGGTGTGTAACACCGCCAACTTCCTGAATCCGCATTCCGCAGAAAAATACCAACAGAAAAATCTCAATAAAATTTTTGATTCGAACCTGTGACCTCACGTGTGTTTAACATACGTGAGGTCGCACTACTAGACCACGACGCAGTCAAGAATATAATATTATGATGTGAACAGATAGTGCATATTGCACATACGCGTATGCATTTGCAAGAGCACTCTCTATTTCATTATTCCATTATGACACATATCTTTTAGTAACGGCTATGTTGTCTTGCGGACAAGCGTACCATGGTTTGTATGTTAAACTTGTGTTTCACAGCTTTAGAATACATCGCTCGATGATGTTAGTTGAAAGTATTAAAAATACGATGAACTCTTTGCTTAATAAATGCTATGGCCAATTATAGGAGTAGGAGGGAAGGGGGGCGCCTATGCATGACAATAATACCGATGTCTGGCGCCGGTAGATCGATTTCTCGCTTGCCCCGTATATTAAAAAAATCTATGCATACTCACCCCCATACTTTTTCGGTAAATCTGTCGGTTTGTTGACTAAAATATATTATTTTTTATTGTGTAAGTTTGGCAAAATCAAAATTCGAAGCATTTGGTGACTGCCGTCGCCTATAAACATGCGCATATATGTTATGGAAACGTGTTGTATTATTGGCTACCGTAAACTCACAATCGAACTGTGCGACATTATCGTGCGAGCAAGAGGTACCTCCGCAACCATGTCACTTCCTCTTAATTATTGTATTACTGGGAGTTGCTAATTATATTAGAAAGTGACATGCTGTGAGAGGACATAACTAGTATGCTGATGTCTGTAGGCGTCGATGGATAGTCATCTACAGGCTCCTACTACTCGTTTGTCCCCTGATACTATAAAAAAGTCGTTTAAAAGTGTATACCTACATTTTAAACATACGTTCGTAGCATCCAATGGAACGGAATATACTTTATTTATCTGCCCCGCAGGAACACTCAACGAGTATTGACAGTAGCTTTTAGTTGGCGCTAAAAGTTTAATTTAACCTATATTGAACATTAGTCTCGTGGATGCCAAGCTAGCGTGCATAAAACGTATAACTAGCGATCCGTCCCAGTTTCGTCATTGAACAAAAAGGGCCGGATTTTACACATACACATTATACATTACCATCCTCGGCTATATTCAGGGACGAAAACTGCCTCTAAATCTAATCCCAAAAATACGCACATATTAAAGTTTTACATTTACATTTGATTTTACTTAATCAAATAATACGCGAAAAGGGTAAAAAGCAAAGCCGGTTGACATTGCCTTGTTATATATCCAGTAACACAGAAGAAGTCGGAGTTGTCTTTTAATTGTCAGCATTGACATTTTATCAATTCTAATAATAGTTAAATTAGTTATTAAGGCTGGTTCACGAGCACGCTCCGTTCGAGTGGGCTTGGATTCCAACTACCAGAGGCACAGCATGACCTGATAATGATAGTGTGTTTTGTTTTAAACATTGAATAATTTAGAAATGAGAAAGATGATATTGGGACACATTTCCTGCGGGCTGATTTCCCTTTCGACTCCAATCAAAGTCTAGTCGCCTGACGAGGATTCATAGTAATTCGACGAAAATTTTAGCTCTTCTTCGCTTCCATAGCATAAATTGACCGGTCCAAACCCTTCAGCGAGGAGTTTTGGCGATCATTCGTAAAAGTCTCACAGAAGTGGTGAGATAAATACTGATGATATGTGTATGTAATAATGTTAGGCGAGTACACAGGTGTCCAATAAGTCAACAATAGACCAACAATAAAAATGCTCAGGAAGAAGCCATATTGCTCAAAAGATCAATATATTATGCATTTTTTTTAAATAGCTAAAATTTGAAAATTAGTTAAAATAGACTTTTTAAATGTTTTTCTACTGTTCCTGAGCACTCATTCTGTCATAGGTTTTCTGATTATCATTGACTTAGTGGACATGTATAACTGCCAACGCTAGTATTTTCTGATTAACATTGACTTAGTGGACATGTATAACTGCCAACGCTAGTATTTTCTGATTAACATTGACTTAGTGGACATGTATAACTGCCAAAGCTAGTATTTTCTGATTAACATTGACTTAGTGGACATGTGTAACTGCCAACGCTAGTATTTTCAGTCACGCGCACGCTTCCTCCTGATCTAATCAGAACTTATAAATTCGCTTACCATAGGTCACTCGGCGCTGACAATATTCGAGCCACGTAAACACGACTGTGCGACATGTCACCTCCTCCACACACTGTATCGCGTAGATATTTCCATGAAATATAGAGTTACGCGCATGATCGCAATATAATTCATTTTTAGGTTTCCGTGAAGAACGAAATCCTTGCAGGGTTACTTTGTTGTCCTTTTGTCTTTCAACACCGTTGTCTCAGGAAAGTGTAGGAACTAGTCCAAGATTTAAGGTGAATCCAAATGAAGAATAGAATTAATCACACTGTTATGTGAATGCAATCCAAGGAGACATAATATCTTATATGCAATCGCACGAATACTAAACCTTACAGCGGTTTACTTAAAACCTTGAAGTATGGCGATAAATTATTAGTACACAGAAAGGATCAAATCAGAGACGTCGTAAATTTTAATTGTTATATCTAATGTCAGCACCTCTCGCTGGTATGGAAATCGCGGTGTAAGAAACCTGGAAACAAACTATCAAACAACAAGCGGTGTTTTAAATATCCACACAAACACACAGAGTCCGTCCACGTTCGTACGAAAAAGATGGTCAAAGCAGTAAGGGAAAGAATTCAAAGAAATGCTGCCCGGAAGCATAAAAAATTATCTCGGGAAATGAAGATCGCCTAGGACCATGTCGCGTATTTTAAAACATGACTTAAGAATTGCACCCTACAGAGACGAGCTCGTCATTTCTTAACAGATAAATTAAAGGTAAGTAATTGATTAATAAATGATAAATGGTTGAGAAATGAATTTGTTTTATATTATTTCTTTGTTATAATATTTATGGCAAGACTAGGTATATAAAACAAAGTCCCTAAAAGCTTGCCTCCAAATATACGTATCGGATCTTCTCGCGGTTTTCATCTTTGACTAGAGCTATTTCCGAGATAGGTTTTAGTGTATATTTTGGCCACTGTTATTCATAGGCGAATCTCTAGCTAGATGTACAATAATAATAATTATGGGAGATATATATATATACATATATATATATATATATATATATATATATATATATACACATGTTATTAGGAGCCACATTGAATTGGAGCCGAACCGGGGGATCGTGCCGCCCAATTCGGCTGCAACTAACCAATACCTCCCCAGGTACCTCTCGCCGACATAATAAGGCTGAAAAGTGGCAGCTATGCTATCACGTTTCGTTCAGTTTGTGAGTTGACGGTGGCCCTTTGGAGGGAAGGAGGGCAAAGCATTGTAACAATAATACGAATGCTTATAGACGTCGGTAGACCTCGAAAGGCTCCAACATATCGTTTTGCCCTGTACATAAAAAAATACAAACACAATATCATCTTATACCTATCTACTTATCAAAGTCATTGGTATCATTTCTAATGTCTGTTAATGATAAGCACACGTGGTTGCATAGTTACAATGGCTAATCATCAATTTGTATTAAGGCAAGCTGACTAAGTTCCATAGCGTTCAGTTACAGGACGCTACCGACGACGATAAATCCTTTCGCCTTCTGCTCGTTATGCATATGACACGTAGCGGAACACGCCGTGAATTGTGACTAATATCTTTCGCACAATGAAGATTGAAGTCCCTTCACTAGGACCAGCTAACGCCGCGAACAAGATGCCGCCATCGATATAAATTAGCTGCTGGCGTCGAATTGCACGGAAACAATACTGCTGTCACGGTGGCTGTCGTATCGGTTGTGTCTGGTGCCTGCTTCACGCTGCTAGGGCCGACAGCTTATATTGAACTCTATGGATATTGTAATATGTTATGTATTAAAACGGTGCGAATACAATAGTTTACGAAGCAGCTAGTGTTGCGGTTAGCAGGTGACTTTAAACTCTATAAATCTGCAGCCGAATCCATATACGACGAAGTGTGAAAGCGCACTACTTTCATCTACGAATGTAATCATTTTCTATTCATCGATAATTCGTTTCTATTATTGTGCTGTTATTTTGAAGAGGGACTTTGCGTAACAGATGTTAAATAGCTATTACTAAGTACAGAACTAACTGTACTGGAATAATCAGGTGTAAAGTAATGTGTCATGGCAGTGGAAGCTTTGTGATAAAGATGAATGTATCATAAGTGTATTGGCTCTATGAGATTTTTTTTAAATTATTGATTGACAGCGAATCTCCTAGCATTAATAAATTTTACCAAAAACTAGGTCATATGGTATCTAAATTTATTATCTTTTATACACAACACAAAGAACAAAAGGTTCAAGTTTATATTAAAATCCATCATCCATATCCAAAAGTGGTTTTGGTATACAGGATCTTGACGTCAGCATACTAGAAACTCACGTGTAAACTGTTATGAAAACATAATGTGTCGTTCTCAAATGGTGTTAGATTAGTAAACAATGGCGTTAGAGGAGGCGCTATGGATGGAATTTACACGGTTTAGCGAGATTATAGATACATGATCAGTTAATTTACTCGCGGCGAACAGGCGTCATCCGACATATTTATTATAGCATGCTCTGTGCTCCGTTATTTTATACATGAAATAGAATTGAAGGCTGATGTTATTTGTGAAGGTTCCATTTACAGTCCGGCCAATGTAATCGATCTACATTATTGAAACATCTTCTGAAACGTCGGGCTACATAAATAATTTAATAAACCGCGTTAAAATCCGTAAAAGTAGTTTTATTGTAATACATTATTGAAGTTATGTTTGTATTCACTGAATTCAATATTATGAAAAGATACCCTTAAATATCATTTGCATTGCAGTGAATTTAATTGATTTGACGTTAAATATTTTTGTACAGTAAGTATCGTTTCATTGTTATAATTTGTGTTTCAATGTGGGTATTGAAATTTCCATAAGGTATGTCGACCCGATAAGAGTGGAGGTGCGAGACAATGTAAATATTATTGGATATAATTTGATATTTTATATTAGCTTGCTTGATGAATACTTTATTCAATCAACAACAAAATTATTTATTTTTTTATAGAATAGGCGGGCAAACGAGGTCGGAGCCTTTGTGCGACTACCTACGACCACGGATTGGTCGACACGGACCACGGATACAATGCATCGGCAGAGTAGTTATGTGGATACATTACTACTATGCCGATGCGTTGCCCCTCCCCCAATGAGCCACCGGCTAAGGCTTATCCCAAGTGTTATTTTATTTCAAGGGAAAAGCAAGTATAATTGTACGAGGGGTGATTGATAAGTATCCGAAACGACAAAGAAAAGCTTTAATAATCTATTTAAAACAATTTCATTTTTCAGCATATTTTCCTTCTACCTCGGTTCATTTAGTCCAGCGCTTCTCCAATGCCATTACACCAGTTTGTTGTTTTCTCTACCCCCTCAAAATACTCGTCTACGGGGCGACAAACACTTCATCATTGGATGAAAATCTTCGGCCACCTAACCATTTCTTGAGATTCGGGAATAAATGGAAGTCGTACGGGGCCAGATCTGGGGAATAGGGGGGATGCGGTACAAATTCGAACAGTAATTGATGAAGGTCGGCATCAATTACTGTTCGAATTATAATAACAATAAGTGGAATAAAACTTCTTTTTTTGGCAAAATGAGGCCGTTTCTTTCAGATTTCTTTACTAAAATTTTGCAGCTAGCTCTCATAATACTCTCCATTTATTGTTTCTCCTCCTTGCAAATAATCCACTAAAATAATCTCTCGAGCATCCCAAAAAACAGTCGCCATCACTTTGCCGGCCGACAAAACCGTTTTTGTTTTCTTCGCTCAGGTTTTCCGCTGTCATTCCACTGCTTAGATTGTTCTTTGGTTTCAGGAGTATAATGATGTATCCATGTTTCATATACTATCACATAACGCCGCGAAAACTCGTTAGTATCACGCTTAAACAGCGTCATACACCCGTACTCCTTTTAGTTAACAGTGAGCAAACGCGGCACCCATCGCGCGCAAGGCTTTTTCATACGCAAATGTTGGTGTAAAATGTTAAAAACGCGTTCAGAGGAAAGCTAGCTATCTCTGCTATCTGCCGCAAATTTAAACGCCTATTATTGAAAACGATTTCTTGAATATTTTTAATCATGTCGTTCAAAAATAGGTTCCCCAGCTGTGAATTGTACTCAACGCAGGAGCAATATTACCTAAAATATTGTATAGCTGTCTTTAATCTGGGTTGTTGTTTTCTCTTTTAAAACGTAAAACTTTACCATCACACGAATTTCGTTTCTTTCCATTGTTGAGAAAATTCACGACAGGGAAAGTTCTAGGTACCCCTCACACAAATTCTATCAGTTCGAATAAATTCAAATTTGGCGTTCTATTTTCGAAAAGGCGATAGAATGTGTATATAATGTAATAAATTTTGTTTGCCTATCTCTTTTTTAAGTTCATCGTTTCGGCCAGTTATCAATCAGCCTGGTATTTGACTCGAGAATATTTCTCTAGGTTCGATTTAATCCTTTCACAAGTATTATCGTTACCGTAGTAAATGGAAATTTACAGTACACGAGTTCTAATTAAACTAAGAGCTATACCGAAAAGGAGCATAGGGGTTCGTGACGCCTAAGGACTTGAGTGAAATATCGGTCTATAATACTGTCCGACACACGTCCGACAGTCGTTAAATGCTACACTCCAACAAAAATATCCTCGCGAGTTTTTGATCGTAATTCCCAACGGTTCGCTATGCTAAGTCTTAAATCTGGGCATAAAATTGTCGCGGACAAAATGAGAGCGTTCCATTTAATTAGATGCGACCACGGCGAAGTCAGACGAGTCAGGTTTGCCCTCCGCCCATATCTCCCAGCTCTCGTTTGTTTTAAAACTACCCGCAAAGGATTTTTACGAGATTACTTGAAACACGTTTTATAGGGCATCCCAGGAGATTTATTTAGACGTGGTTTGCGAACCATTTTTAATCCCTGCAGATTACGACTAAGTCATTAGTCCTGTAAAGATCAGATTTTTAGCTCATTATGTGAGAGCCACGTTCCAAATGCTTTCAGATTTTGTGTGCTTTATGAAATGAGACAACTTTAAGAAATCCAACCTTAATTGCTAGCTTTGGATTTGAGATAAGTTTCTTATATTGAGTCTTTTCTTCTTAAAATCTATTCTAATATATTACAATTAGGGAATAAGTATTCTTATAAAATAGGATGGCAAACGAGCAATCGTATCCTTTTTGTGACTCCACTTTTGTAATGAAGATTCGTTGCCCTCCTTTGCTCCTCTACTCAAATGGGCCACCGGCTACTCACTAAAACCGCAAGAAATGCAACAGCATAGCTGTCACTTTACGGCGGTGTCACGTGAGCGAGAGTTATCTCCCAGTTGGGCCACCCCATCTGGTTGCATAGCAGCATGGTACTACCTCTTAATAAAATGAGTATGTATTAAATGTAATTTAATTTCATATTCCTTTATACTAATTGCATTTTAAACGTATTTATGCATATATGTAGTACGAGTATGTATATTTACAAAGTTTCGAACGAACTTTCGTATACAAAATAGGCGTGTTGACCTGACCTGGACGAAGTTAGGAGATTTATGGGCGTCACCCAGTCAACGGCAGCATCTCTATTGTTATAAATCCTTATGTATGTATAGTTCAATGGCTAGAGAACCGTGTATCAAAACTATCAATAGCATTCACTGATTTATGCCATGGAAAAAAACGACCATGAGTCGATACGATAACAATGAATACCTATATGTACACTAGAAGATCGTGGCGCAAAATTGAACATTAAATACCTTATCCAAACGTTCCAGCTTACAAAATTTCATAGCAAAGTACTTGATAATAAAGGGACCAGCTCCGAGGGAGCTTTGACTTATCACTTTTAAGCATCGATGGCTACTGTTCAATTTTGCAGCTAAAAGGCACAGTGGATCATTTCAAGGTGGACAGTGTGACTGCACCATTATCGGCGCGCTTCTAGTGGCTCACGATATACCCGCAGCTACTACAAACAGTACAAACTATCATAACGGAGAACTTTATATTAGTATTTGTCCATCACGTCATATCGCCGACCCCGTATAAGGGCCCATTGAAACCACATGTTCACGTTTTCGTTGACGCGAATGCTTTGTTTCGCAAACAATATATGGACAATTAATAACATATAATTTTTCATCGCTATCGAGTACTTTAAGTATTCTTTTTATAAATAGATGTTTTTAGAGGTAGTGCCGAGCTGCATTGCATTCGAATTAGTGCGGCACAACAGGGGCGGTACCACTCGCTCACACAATAACACGGTAAAGTGAGAGCTGTGCTGTCGCATTACGTGCGGTTTATTGAGTAGCTGGTGGGCAGTCTCCCGCCGTGGTGGTGGGTGAAGGTAGAAAGGAGGCAGCGAATCTGTATAAAGATTATGCGGGTTTCGGTAGTCAACGAAGGCATTCGTCTGCTATTTGTCCGCAAATACCATTAAAAATATGTGCAATTCTATAGACGCCTGCGTTAGAATGTAAAGTTTTCATTCTGTAGCTAAATTTACTTTCGTTTTAAAATCGATATTGTTATTTTATATTGTTATGCGCAATATGTTTCGAATTGTATCCAGTCATTGCCGTACGTGACTGGCCCCACTGCAACCTAAAGGCCGGTGCGTAAATGAATTTTTCCTGCTTGAACCAATGCCATTATACACCGCTCGTACCAGTCAAGCGATGAAACTTCACATATAGTGACACAGTTATAACACATATGACTGACAGAATGACAAACTCACACACCGCTTACGAAAACGAGCCCGGGTTCGTATCCGTAACTTGAGTGCTTAGATTTGCAGAGATAAAATAACGCGACTTCAGAGAGCTCTAATAACAATAAACAAATCAAGAACACGGCTTTTTGCTGATTTGTAGCGCAAATAAACCCCTCCCATCAGAGGGAGGGGCGAGGAGGCGGGCCTCCTCTGATAAGCCAAGCAATAAATGAGCTCAATTATACTTACCGATGCCACCGCAAAGTATAACGGCATCGTGCGCGCGCCGACCCACTAGTGTGGGGAGGGAGACCGCTTCCCCCTTTTCGGCCCCAAAAATAATTACTATAGGGTACGCCCACAAACAACCCGGCACATCTCTTCCCATCTGCGGGAAAAGAGGAGGGTTTGTCCCCCTATCATCTACGTAAACCTGAAGACAAGTTTTCACTAGTTAGTCAAACTGTAGCGGCTGGTATCAAAAATAAAAATAAAAGTGTATCGCGGTCGAAGTGTTTCCTACTTGTAGGTTTATCACATTTATATAGAACAAAAACTTCAAATTCTAACTTTATTTTAAATATACTATTGCCAAGTTTTCAGTATAGTAAAAGATAGTTCCATGCTACCTTGGAGAGGAATTCTTAAGTATGGTACATGCATAAAGTGACATCTTTAGTGTCGCGATTCGTGCTGTTTACGAGTAGCCGGTGGCCCATTAGCTGGGGTGAAGAAAAGGAGGGCAACACAAGGGCATAATAACTATGCAGATTCTCATGGGCGTCGGTAGTCGTGAAAATGCTCCGTTTCTCCTTTGCCCCTCTATACTATAAAAAAAGGAAAACCATAGATAGTTCCCAGTAGGGCTGGGCTGACCCAGCTGCGTTTTAGCTCTGGCATAAAAATCTATTTTACCGTATTTAAACAAATTTTAATGAACAATAACGCCATTTGGAATGAAAACAAAATATCTGTCGCAAATAAAATAATGTGGAGGACACGAACGCTCGCCACAATGAATTGTGACAGGGTAAAAGCTTTGTTCGTTTGCAAAATTAAATTCTGAATGGGTTCCGTATCTTTGGAAGCGTTAATGAAGTTTCCTGTAATAAAAATTACTAGATCATAAGCGTTTAAAAGCATAGTCTAGCGTATTATAAGAATGTAAATCGCGTAAAGAAATTATTGTAGACTCTAGGTAGACAATGTAAGAACTAATTGTAGTAAAAAAAACTATTATGTTTGAAGGAGGTACAATTGTTCAACAAATTACCAGATGAAATAAAATAATGCGACAATTTAAAAATATTTAAAGTCAAATTTGAAATGCATATTCTATCATTTGGAAAATATAGTGTAGCTTTGTATCCAACGTCTTAGAATCAATGTTTCGTTAATTAAATAAATATGTATCCCATTGTATATGTATGTATTAGGAAAAATAAAATTCATTAAATATAAACTCGTATCTCAAAGTAACAGTTTATTTTGTCAGGCTTTAAAGTTTTCTTTATGTTATTTTAGATTTTAATTTATATCTATGCCAAATTTTACCCAAAGCGTTCAGTAATTTTTGCGCAAAATGTTCACACATAGAAACCTTCGCAAGTATAATATTGGTACGACCTTTTTGACATTGGTTAAATTCTATTACGCATACCGCTGTAGACCCGGGTAAGCGTAGCGGTTATGTGGGACTCACACAGCCACACTGACTACCCAATGACCGCTAATGATGTTCCATCTCTTCCGCCCGTCGGCGCCATGGAAAGGCGCTAGCATACTCACGCATGACTCACTCAGACTTGGCATGGCCAACTTCACTGACAACGGATGACCGCTGGAACCAGCTGGATTATTTGAGTATTTGCTTTCATCCTCCTACTTGTACCAAGCACCGATATACAATGAAGATGTGATAAAACTTATGCAACAACAATTCAATCATACCATTCTGCGCATTTAAAATACAAATGCATTCTCCATTCACATGGTGTCCGCGGAATCTCGGTGGATATCGGAATTTCCGAGCGGATTTATACGGTTCATCACGATGTGCACGAGGTAGCTATCGACGCGTGTATCCACGCAGCTGAGGCGTGTCCTACCCGGTATGAGTTCGTACATTTTTACGCCGTAATAAAAATCTTAAATGCGATGCAAGCCCCCAGTCGGGTCACGAAGCGCCCGAGGCCGCGTGCCGTCAACGTGGCTCAATTTACGAGCTACCCGTGTATCGCACTTGACCGATCGAGCTTTGATTTAAATATAATTGCATCATACTCTCGTAATGCTTCATGTTTTACATCACTTGAGCGTGCCTGATGTATTTTTTGTGGAATTGACTTACGGCGCCAGCATCGGTGAAGTCTAGAGTTTCTCTGCGCTCCGTTCTTTTGACATGAAGCGTATTTAAAAACACTCTAGTGCGTATCCGCATTTTTATGACCCGATATCCAACTCAGTCGTGACGAAATGGGTGGACGAAACTTAGTGAAAACTCAGTGTCATTTTTATTGTATAGGGGGCAACCAGCAATAAGAGTCTAGTCTGGCATGGAAATACTTACACCCGTTAGCGTTAGCTTCAATTTCGACGGGCATGGAAATGATGTCCTTTTTAGGCGGTATACCATAGCTGTCACTTTACGACTGTGTCATGTGACCAAGAGGTTCCTAAGTCGTGTCGTCTAAATTCGACTAGTATACAGATGTGAATGTATCCAGGTCACCATTTATCTCGCATTAAAAATGGTCTAATAATAATATATTATATAAATTATTCGCAATCTATATACTTTCATTTATGAAACTCGTATCGTGATGCTTGTCAAGACCTGACAGAAATACTAGACTTCGAACAGGCTATATTTTATGTGGATGTGCTCATGTGAGTTGAGCTCCTTCAACCGAACCGAACAGGCCACCGTTTACTCACAAAATGCCCGAAACGCGACAGCATAGCTATTACTCTAAGGCTTGTGATCGAGGACCACATCCCCGGTAAGCCCGGCTCAGTTCGACTGCTATGCAGCATGGCACCTCAGCTAGTTCTACTTTAAATTGATGTATGTCTTGTTCTAATAGCCCTTATTGACTGCTAATTCCCTTTTAGAAAATCCCACCTCATTTAAATAAACGTGAACAAAGTTAGATACAGAGATGAGTTGAGCATGCCATAGGTTGGATTAATTCAAAAGCAATAGAGTGAAATAAGTTAATTTTCAGGTTCACTACAATCTCCTGTATATAAACCCACCGGGGTAACTAACTTCCAGTTCAGTTGCACCTATTCAGGAGGCTATCTCTAGTAATCATGCCGTCTGTCTCAAGTTTTAGCGCCACGTGCGCACATTCATATTGATGGAGCTATTGAATACTCAACTGTATGTATCAGGTAGTTTGGAATTAGGATTGTAGCTTGTACCCAAACTGTGCCCCGTGGTTTCAACCGCGAATACGCAACCCCGATAGCGCACCCTTACATGTGCATAATCCCAAAGTTTCAAGCTCCTAGCGCTTGCAGCTTCTGAGATTTCGTGATAAATAAGTCAATGATGGCCTTCCTTTTTTTAATAGGCAGGCTTCACAGTAACGATAGCAATAACGTCCTTAAACGTATATTTAATGTTTTAACCAAACGATACTTTTAGGTGACTTGAAGCAATTTTAATGTTGAACATGATAAACTACTTAGCGCCCAATCAAATAAGATCGTAACTCACGGAGCCGCTACGATTTCATGTGTCCTCTGGTTTTTGGGTGCGATTTACTGCGTCTCGCTGCCGGGGGCCGCAGCCAGGCTCTGTAAAGGAACGACGCGATTTATACACTGTCGGTTTCATTCAGGATCGGGCCCACTGTGTTCAGTATTTATGTTACTCTCTCTCTGCCCGCGCGCAGCTAACAATGCACAAAATACATTTAAAGGTAACGCCTCTGACGCCGCTCTTGTCTCGTATTTTCACCAAATTCCATTTTTATCTGACTGATATATTTCGCATTCAATATTTATAAACGGCTCTCCATTTTACCGTTCTTTTATTTAAGAACACCATGTATAAGACCTGTTTGTGCGCACCGCTTGTGCATGGAGTCTTGAGGGTGTACTTAATCATATAGATCTGAAGAACTTCTGCATGTATTGTGAGTCTCCAAAGTGGTCTATATCAATCGGATCAGAGAATATGTCTTTTGTAGAATTTACGTAACGTTTTTAAATGAACAATTTTCAACAAAATAAAGTGACTAGAATTTACTACTTTTTGTGTCATCGTCATTAGCGCTAGTCTATCATCGACGTCCACTGCTAGACTGCCCCTCCATAGAGCGCCATAGACACACAGAGATCAGACTTTTTCTTATAAAATAACCGGTATCAATTGCGATATCCCTTTGATCCACAACATATTTGTTTTCAAAAATAATATATTTTGAAATTTGGGAAACAACAGTAGGACATCTTCATGCGAGTTCCCTAATGGGGTAGGTGGAACACACCGTAATCGTAATTACTCCGCTGGCTATTCTTCTTTAAGTTTTGTTGCTGCCTTTCTAAACATAAAAAAAGTTTTTGCTAAGCTTTACTTAGAAGATATAGGTTCGAGCCATGCCAAGAATACGTAAATGTCTCGAGACAAATATGCGTCCCTTGTGGATACGCGGCTTAATGATGATACGAGAGTTTATCGGTAGCCAATTTCACACCCCACGCAGGACTGCAAGAAGTCGCTCCTACTTTTAATTTAACTGCATAACTGGAGCCCCCCCCCCATCCGTTGGATTCAAGTTATTAATGTCTACCCAGCATTAGGATGATCTGTGTCCCAATGTTTATAATTTTTTTCTCGATATTGATACCATACTAAACTAATAAAAATCCTAGAAACAGGAGCTATACAAATGTTGTAATATTGTTTTCATTTCTTGTGACATGTGAATGAAGCTATTAAATAAATTGTATACATAAGTACCATTTACGTTTATCTAATCCAACGTCAGCCCATTAAAGCTTAGCCTATACCCCGGACTATTACCTCGATAAGAATGAAGCTCTAAATAAAGTCGCAATGTTTTACTGATTAAGTATCTCAAAAGTGTTTAATAATTCTGATGTCGTCTAGTTTTAATGGACGGTATTACTGCCACTTTAGAACTGAACTTGGCTAGCTATCAAATGGGTTATAAAAGTGTTATAAGTAGCCGCTGACAGCTATATTAAAGACAGTCATTCATCATTAAATGTCCCTTATTTATTAATTAATGTGTGACTGAGAAGCTAGTTTGTAAAAGGGTGTTGGCGTTCTCCATTTTCCCTTCCAGTAGCTATTTAAAATAGGCATGTGGGAAAATGATGTGTGTGTTTTATAGCAGCTATGTGCATGTTGTAGTATTGGTTATATTGGCGTTTATTGAAAGTAACTTTTGCTTTAGATGACCTTGTACTTTGTACTCAAGGAGATGATCTAGTAGAGTACTGATGGTGTTAGTTTGCAACATGTGTGGGTTTGTATCCACTGATGTTGGTATAAGTGGATGCAACAAATAAAAAGGTTGCATCCTATGATCCCGACTTATATAGATATAAAGTTGCTTCTTTAAACTCTTCTTCACAGTGCTTTGTAAGGGCCTTATAATGAAAGAAGGAAATGCTCAGTTGCACTTATTCTAAATTTAAACTGGCGTTTGCATGACTTCTTAATATTGTACTCGTACTATTGGGAGTCTAAACGGTGACAAAGCACAATTGTAAACACAGAGAGGCTGGTTATATTCATTACAAGGCAAGCAAACTTAATTATTTAACGGTATTTCTATACTCTTAGATCAAAAACCAGTTATAAATCTAAATTCGTTCGTAATTTGAATTAGAGCTATTATTAGTTAAAGGAATTTTATTATTCGTAATAAAAAAATACGCACACACTTAAATAAGATATTCAATTAAACAAATTTGTATAATATTCCAATTTCAATAATCTTTCAATAAAAATCAACATAGCATAGGTAATTCAACAACAAATGGCTGGAATGGCCTCCACTTGTCTAAATAATTTTATTTCGCATGCCGAAATTTTAGGCGAACTGATATTTATTATTATTATTATTATCTTATTCGGATTGTCAGAAGTGCAATTAATATGAAATGCTGACACTTTTGCGTGCCCATAGTATGTTTTGTCCAGACTAATCTCTGGCTATACCTACTGGACTGACTTTAAAGAAATGTTGCCCTGCATTTCGACGAGTGGCCTAATCCAGCTAGACAGTTTTATATCATGCCCCGGCTTCGCTCGAGAATAACGAGGCAAAATGATACACTAAAACCAGCCTCTATACATTTGTGAGAACCACATGAAAATCCGGTCACATACAGACAGACAGCTTTTGGAGACTTTATTTTATGATATTCATAGATAGATACATTTCATTTCATACAAGGTTTGAAACATTCTAGTAAGTAAAGTTAATATTTTACAGATAATTGCGCTATCCCAAATACCAGGTTGAAATCATTTTCACCGTCATCATCATCAGCCGGTTGACGTCCACTGAAGGAAGGCCTTCCTTCAGTGGACGTCAACCGTGGAAGACAGGCCTTCCCTATGTATTATTTTTCTTATTCTGTCAAAATGTTGGTTTGGTGTGTTCTAAAGTTGACAACGACGGTGAAAGACATATGTTTTTTAGTTATGTAACGTGAAGTTGGCGAACGTTAAACGGATATCGAAGACAATTGTACAATGAAATACTGCAGTCTTTATTTCCACAAAGCAAAGTTTAATCCTGTAAGAGTGCTCAAGAGTCTGAGATTAGTTCAGTTTGTAGTACGCTTGTTCAACCAGGACGGCTTAATGCATCTTCGGAATTATTTATGGCTAGAATTATTTTGAGTTTGCTAATGCTAATGCCTGTACAATAGAAGATGGAATTATTTTAATAAACTAGCTCTTAGGCTACAAGGTTAAATAACAATATATCTTTTTAATAAGGAAACATTGTGCAAGCGTGTTTGTATGAATTGAGCTTGTACAATAATTGTAAAGGAAGCAAGTTTTTTTTATAGAGTAAGGGGCAAACGAGCAATCGGAGACTTTTTTACGACTACCGACGTCCAGGAACATCTATGTAATTACTATGCCGATCACCCCCCCCCCAAATTGGCCACCGGCTACTAACAAACCGCACGAAACGCGACACTGAATACGTCACTTTACGACAGTATTATGTAAGCGAGAGGTACCTCCACGGCACTTCCGTTGCATAGGAGAATATCAGGTACTACCTATATAGCATGATGGTATGGCGAGGTCTGTGACTTGTATATTCCCTCGGCCTACCCCGTAAGAGCTCTAGCGTGAAGATACAAAAGGTCTTCCTAGGGTTCCGTAGCCAAATGGCAAAAACCCTTGTGGTTTTGTTTAGTCCGTCTATCCGTATATAAACTTACATATCTGTTGAGATATTTCCATAATCTGCCATTTGATGACAGCTGCGACAGCTAATGTCTGCGTACACCTTGGGCTTGTACCACTGTGATCTGTGAGTCCATCTTCTAGCACGGTACACAGCCATATATATTATGTCATCCTGAATTAATGCATCACTTACAAGTATATAACACAAATGTCACAGACGTTTCACTCGGAGATTGTGGGTACTGTATCTTTGCAATTTGGAAGGTGTATTTTGTAAACCGCTACAAAATGGTGTAATTTGATTTTGAAATATAAAATTACTGAGGGTAGCACTCCGTTCTTGTAATTGAGGGACGAGAATAATTTTTCAAGGGAGCATAGCTGATCTTTCTAGACGATATGAAGGTTCATAAGTAGTGATCAAAGAAAACAAATTATGAAGTGGTGAAAACTGTGGCCCCTACCACTCACCAAATTTTGAACTTCCGGAAAATTGTAAAAAAATTGTGTAGATTTCATTAAAAACTGCAAACGAAAATAGTTATTACCAACTGTTTGTGTCCCTGCTTGTTGTCACGACATCCTTTATCGGCAAGTCTCACTCGTTTTTTGGCCGGTTTCGTTCAGCAAAGAACCCACTGCGGTTTGGGGACGGTGGAAACTAGCCGACCTTAATCGATCACTAGATCAATCTACCGTTTTAAGTGTATCAACCCGCCCATGACGCACTCAACTCATTTATTTGACGGCTGTCACAATTAAGTCATACGCGGTGACCACTTATGAAGTAGTACGTTAAATCACATTACTATTTTTATATATTAATTTTTTCCGTTAACGTTTGGGCACACAGACTGTACTCTTGTATTGAGTTTAGATCCGACCCAGCTATGAACAATATACTCATCATAACGTATATAAAATATACTCATCATAACGTATATAAAATATACTCATCATAACGTATATAAAATATACTCATCACAACGTATATAAAATATCGCGCTCATCGATCGAAATAAAATAAAGCTATATTTTAAGTTGGATAAAGTTACACATATGTGATAAATTTTACTGAAATCGATCCAGTAGTTAGTGGTAGGACAAACTTCGTCACACAAGATTTTCTTATATTATGAAGTGTGAGTGCCTCGTGGTCTAGTGGTAAGCGTGTACAGCCACAGACGAGAGATCCCAGGTTCGAATTCGATTTCGATCCCGCTTCTAATAACTAGGAAAACTGTGTTACACGCCCGTTCCTCGGAGAGCACGTTAAGCCGGTCCTGTGCCTGATTTCTCTCCGGTCGTTACAGATTGCCGTTCCATCGGAATAGGAGAATGAAGGAATAGAAAGTTCACTTGTGTGTGCGAAAACACCTTTGCACGATATGTCTCGCGCAAATCTCTTCACAATAGATATGGCCGCTAATTGCAAAATTTATAACATTAGTTAGTTTGAACAGAAATATGCCTATCTTGTAGTTACCTTACGGATATAAAAGATATTAGCGACTAAGTAAGTATCTATGCTTGTCGTTTCGACCGGGCTACAACAGCTGTGGTCACGAGCCTACTTTTCTCAGACAATTATTTATAATGTTGAAACCTGTAAAATAAAAAAGTGTGTAACAAACGCATTTTTTTTTTAAATAGAATAGCAATCAAAACAATCGGGCAAACGAGCAATCGGAGCCTTTTTACTATTACCGACGCCCATGAACATCCACTTAATTACTATACCTATGCGTTACCCTCTTTATAACCCTCCAATGGGCCACCGGCTACTCACAAACCGCACGAAATGCGACACTATAGATGTCACTTTACGGCGGTATTATGCGAGCGAGAGGTACCTCCCCGGTCGTGCCGGCCCAATTCCGTTGCATAGGAGGATGTAGTGTCATGCATAATGCATGACACTACATCCTCCAAAAAAATCTTGAATGATTGGAAAATATGCTTGTCTCACAATATAACGTGTCATCCTTTTACCGCCAGTAACAAGGACAGGTCCCCCGCTCTTAGTAAACAAGCAATCTTTCCGATTCACTGAGCTCCGATGTTGCTCTCTACTGTCGAACTTTCACGGACCTTTTACTGAATTCCTATACAATCATATTGGTTGTTTTCGCTAAGAGCATCCCCGGACGTTTCTTTTACAGTTTAACAATATTTCCTTTTCGATCACTTGAAGTGTACGTATGCTCGGGACCACATTTGTTCACGATCGGAGATTTCATCATTCACATTTTCGTGTA
The DNA here is from genome assembly GCA_017140195.1 of Eumaeus atala. Classification (NCBI taxonomy): domain Eukaryota; kingdom Metazoa; phylum Arthropoda; class Insecta; order Lepidoptera; family Lycaenidae; genus Eumaeus; species Eumaeus atala. Next base: position 86,844 of record JAFELO010000603.1, on the reverse strand, counting down.
TGTCGGCCTTATCCTACGAATGAAGCACAATTTTTTTTGATTGATTATCGTATCGGCTTAAGTGTCCGCTGTACCCCAACACTCAGATGTTGTGTAATCTTCTCGTCGTCAATGATCCTGATGCAGGTGTGCCACGGTACGTAACCAAAAAAAAAAAAAAGGAAAAGGATAACATAAAGATTTTTTTATATACTATAGGTGGAAAACGAGAAATCGAAGCCTCTTTACGACCACCGACGCTCATGTACATCCGCATATATACTATGCCGATCCGTTGCCCTGCACGCCCTGCCCCTTGACGAGCAAAGGGGCCAGCGACTGAAGATGTCACTTTAAGTCGGCATCATGTGAACGAGATGTATCACCCCGGCCCACTTACGCTGCGATGCAGTCTGGCATTATCTCTTACTAAAATTTGATATTTGACTAGAGATGTGGACGATACACCATCTCTCTATGGACGCTTTTCATGCCAGAAAACATATGGTAAATCCTCAATATTTGAGTGTGGCCCCGTCGGCTAGATAGAGACGATTTCGCTGAATGCAAACAAAGCTCATACACAATGGGCAGTTACGCCAATAGTGTAATCCTGTCTGCGATTTTCAGCGCAAATCCCTCTTAATAAATCGCGTTCGTTATTTTTAATGCAGCGTTTGAGATTTAAATTCAATGGCATTTTTGCGAAGCAACGAATACTAATATAATTAGAAAGGGATATTTTTTCTCATCTTATGCCAAATGTAACACCAGACTAAGAGTCCACAAAACATTCAGGAGGCCTATACACGTGACTGTAAACGATACAACCGATTGCTAAAAAAAGTACGTACAGGTACGTACTTTTTTTTTCACACATTTAGGTATGCGTAAGTCATTATTTTACAGGCTATCTTTGCTCGCTCGGCAAAAATTTTAATCTATTACAACAGCTTTTTTTAAATTAACGAATCTGCTAATTTACCTACGATTTTTTTATGGTTTAACAAGCTCGATGTGGACTCGACCTGGAGTTTTCTTCAAAATACCATTTCAGATTAATACCTAAATAATAATTTCATCGAAAGAAAGGTGTTATATGACTTTTCAGATAAAAATAATCCAGGTATTATTCAATTTCGTAATCTATACTTACACAACAAACAACCAAACTGCACACATCTTATAGTACCTATTACAATATATAAAAAGCCGGAAAGTGAATAGAAAAATGTAGGAATTGCGCCGTATGTAAAAAGAATGGACTTTATCTTTTATTGTATTTTGACGCCAGGCGCCTGCGACGTAAACGAATTCAACATTTTACCTAGGTGTGTTTCCAGCCACGTTTTTCACAAGCGCTACTGTACAACCCCGGTCCCAATTACTCGTTGGAATCCTTGTCCACTGTAATTGGATTGGGCTGGCAACCGGACTTGTTGGCATTTTAATTGTCCTATTGTGACGACGTACACCGACCGCCGATCGTAACGTCACCACTGCGATAGACAACTGCGTTTTATTTCACATTACCTCCGTTAAATTAAGTCGAACTATCTAACACCTTGCTTTGAAATCCTTTCTTACTCTTTTGGTTAAATCATTGAACGGTAGGTGTGATGGCCATATTTCCATATATTAGGTAAAAATAACTTAATTTTGTTGTGTAACTATAAATGTACACATCTAAAACCTATTACAAAAGATCCCTTAATTTTTATTAATACAATGTAATTTTTTTTTGCATAATGTAAACAATATCAGTGCCAAATTTGTTTTTACATGTATATTGTTATTACAATTAGGAATATTTATATTCAGAAGCTGACTAAATTGTTAATTATTGTAATTGCTAATGATTATCATTATGTAAAAAAGCATAAAAATCTTGTAAAAAAAATCGGAGTTTTTTTTGTCGAATTTCATCCATTTGTCAGAAAAAATGTTTTCTCTGATAATTCCCACGGTGTAAAAAAGAATAGAGCCGATCTAACGCCAAAGCGTCAAATATTTTACGGACACAGGTTGAAATGTCCCAGGAAATCGGGATATAAATGGAATGACTGACACGTTGCACGGATCATCGTTTGAAGAAACATGGCGTGTTTATAAATTTAAAGAATTTTTGAAGCTGGTATTCTGCGAAATCTGTCTCAATTTTAACTAATCAACGAACGTGTAACCCGCATCTTGTGAAACGAGCGAAATAGTCAAGAGAAAGATGACGTTAAAGAAATACTGCTTGTGAATAATTCTGTCGCTTAGTTCTTTACTTTTTGTTTTGAACAAAACGCGACGCGGTGCGACGCAACTCGGAATATTTTATACAAATTTTAGAAATAAAAACAAGGCCAGAGTGACAGGTACACTTATTTGTTTTGTTTATTTTAGTTTTTATCTCATAGCCATCTCTGAGGCTCCGCATGTAGGAAAGATGAATAAAATATACTTCGCAGCCATCGACACGCCAACCTGCTCGCTCGCTCCTGAATGGGAAGTTTGGACGGCGTTTTAACGGAGTTTTTGAAGTTAAACATTCACTTCTATTATGCCTGCTGAATTGTTTGTGGTCGTCAATTTAAATTTCATGCCCTAGTTAGCCGCCATGAATTCTATTTTCCGTACCCTACTGCCTATGCGTATGTTAAATAAGAAAGAAAAACCATTTTTTATTTATAAAATGTAAAAGTTTTATTTACAGTGACATTTCATACCATCTCTCATCATCTATACTAATAATATAAATCTGAAGAGTTATTTTAATTTAATGTGCTTATCTCAGACACTAAGATTCCGATTTGAAAAATAGTTCATTGTTAGATAGCCCGTTTTTTATTTCTATAAAATTATTTGCCCCTATTCTTAGGGGGCAAACGAGTATCCACATTATTACTATGCATATGCGTTGCCCTCCTTCCCCCCATTGAGCCACCGACTACTCACAAACCAGACGGTACGTTTACGGCGGTATTATGTGAGCTAGAAGTACCTCCGCAGTCGTGCCGGCCCAATATCGTTGCATAGGTGGATGGCACTACCTCTTCCTTTATTGACGAATGCTAAAAAAGGTTGTATTATAGCATCACGCTTGGGTTGATCCACTGGGCGCTACTAGTGCATTAAAATACGACGCAAGATTACAATAAATATGTAAAGAAAGTTAACTAACTTGTAAAAGTACCTCGAATTTCTTCTATATTTTATTTATGTTTAAAGTATTATTCGGCAAAAAATTAAATTTGGAACACCAATAAATATTACAACGCCAAATAACCCGTTAAGAGGATTTCCTTGCTTCACTTGTATCTTATTCCCAATTCCGTTGTTAACATGGTCGGATCGCTCGACATCCATGTAACTCAGCCCTTGTTTTGTTTTTAGAATTTTTCGCGGTCTTTTAAATTTGAATTCTTTCCTCGTCTTCTACGAAAAGGTATCGAATACTTCGCCTTTGTATCACTTTTTGCGCCATCTTGTATTTTGCAGCGAATCAGACATTGTTTACGATACCTGTCAGAACTTTCGTTAGCATTGGTAATTCAGCGTGCTCGAGTAACATTGTTTTATTCAAACTGGCCTATTACTAGAAATTTCGATATTACATTTTTTGTGATTTGACCTTAGCTATTTGTATGATTAAATGAGAAGAAAACGTTTAATGTTGATGATGATTATCATTCATTTGATTATTTTATAGCATAGAGGAAGAGATAGTGCCATGCTGCAAAACACTACATTCGCGACACTACATATGCATACATAGCATTACATATGCAGCGGAATTGGTCTGCGGGAAAAGAGGAGGGTCTGTCCACCTATCGTCTCCCTAAACCTGAAGACAAAAAAGTCTTCGTAGTCAGTCGAACTGTTGAGGCTGGACTAGCGCCGCCAACCAGTATTAGGTCCCACCGAAAAAAAAAGCAGCGGAATTGGGCCAACACGACCGGGGCAGTAACTCTCGCTTACATAATGCCGCCGTAAAGTGACATCTTCAGTGTCGCGTTTCGTGCAGTTTGTGTGTAGTCGGTGGCCTATTGGGTGGGGATAAAGGTGGATAACGCATCGGCATATTAATTATGTGGATGTTCATGGGCGTCGGTAGTCATGAAAAGGCATCGATTACTCGTTCGCCCCCCTATTCTATAAAAAAGAAAGACAAACGAGCAGTCGGGTGCCTTGATAGTAACTGGTCACAAACGCTCACATATATCCGCATCACTAGAGGTTTCACAGATGTTACAGTACCCAGGTATGTTTTTTAAGAGGAACACCATTTATTTCTAAGTTAGCGGACTTCACAGCTTTAATCAGTTGATATATATTAATAGAAATATGTTTTTTTATCTTACCGTCTTAGACAAGATTATCGACAGACCTGAAGAGTAGTTATGCATGGACATACTCATGTGTTAAATGTTAATAAATTATTTGTGTGTTTGAACACACTAATCTCTGTAAAAATACAAGTAGCATTTGAAAAATATTTCTTTGTATGACATATGGTGACGTTAGAAACTTTACACCTTGGTGCTTTGATCTGGAGTACTGGAGATAAGTGAAATCACGAGGCGCCGCTAATTCCACATAAAGCGGGGTTTCATTTACCGTAAGGCTATTAAAAAAGGGGCCTTTATCAAGTCTCATTTGATTTGAAATTTAGGAGAAATCGACTTTATTATGTTTGTCGTTTATCGTTCAATTTGATTTATAGACCAGAAAATAGCGAATACAGTATCTATTACAATCAAGTGGATATTATGGATAATGTTTAATATCAACTCAAATTCTTAACAACCCTAGATGGCTTAGAAAGTTAATTCAATATTTGTTTTTGTGCGGTCATAGAAAAAAATACATAATCATTTTGCGGTGTGTCAAAAATAAGGGCAATTTTCCAACGAAGACATTAAAGCAAATTACTTTCTCTGATATCTATTTCTTTGTCCTGTTAAGAATTATTTTAAATTATTATACACGATGGTAGATCCCACACTGGTATGGCTCCTCTCTCGATGACAAGTGAGAACTATCGTGTAGTTTGTGGTTTTTGATGTGTTGGTCGACCAAAGACTCGGGTGAGAAGGCGTTGTCCTTGAAATCAATTCGAGGTGGACACGAGTAACAAGAGTTCGCTCGTCTTAGCCTTCAATGCATTTGAGCCGAATTTGGCCGGCATCAAAAGGCTCCCACTGACTGTTTTTTCCTCATTTACTCATTTTTTTTTAATTTAGCGCCACATATGTATAATAAAGAATAAGCATTTCTCTTCACTGGTTTTTTATTTCATATTTGGGACATATAAGCAATCGGGACCATTTATGACTAACAAGAAGAAAGTACTGACGCCTCTGTTTGATAATTGAGTCACATACTAAGTGACATTATATAGTGACTGTCTTATGTCGTAGTGTTGTAGCTGATATTGGATTTGCTTGCTCTCGGGAAGTACTCAATCTTTCCGATCTTGGTATATCAGATTTGTTACTCTACGGTACTTACAAACATGTAAACATAAACATAAACACTTCCTTCTGGTTCAGCCGGACAGTACGCCGTTCAATCTGATCATGGTATACCAGTCATGGTCTTTAATGGTACCTACTTACAAGTATCCATAGACAACTCCTTTTGGTTCAGTCGAACGGCAAAAAGTAAAAAGAGTCGCATTTTTATAACATAGGTAAGAGGGCCCTTGGACCGGTGAGTCTCCGATGTCATCGGAATAAAAGAAAAATCCCGGACATCCGGACTGTGATTTTTACACGTTAGCGGCGCGGTTGCAGAGTCCGACCGTGCCGTTTCACCCAGAACCGGATTTTCGGTGCATGAAGAATTTTCTCTGAGTCAAAAAAATATTTGAAAATAAACGAGCAGTCGATTACTACGTGACTATCGAAACCTATGAAACATAACGCAATAATTTAACATGTAGTAGTTATTTTCTCCATTACCATGTCATTTCAGTTGGTGCCTAGTATTATTTAAAATATCATAATAACGGCAACAGACCTGCAAGAATTCTTCTGGCGTCGTCACTTAGTGAAAGTAATATTCGTTTTCCCTCTACTTTAAAACCACTAACAATTTTTATCATTAAATTTTTGTAGATTTTTTTTTGCAACTCAGTGTACGTTAGTATTACTTTTTGCGGCTGGCCAATTTAAATAGAGAGAAAGAAAGTAATAACTGCGGCCATATACTTGTGGAAGTATGTTTTAGTGCATTAAATGTATGCGAATGATAAATGCAGTCTCGAGCTCAATTAGACACGTAAAATTAGAACTATTACAATATTTGTCGTTTAATTACTATGTGGTATTACGGTTGTTAGTCGTTTTTATAATATTGATGTCTTAAGTTTACGCGAATGTTACTCATTACAATAATCAACATCACTATCAGCCCTTATCGGTCCACTGACCGAGTGAGCAGCAGTGGCTGGATATAGGCCTTTTTTGTTGACGTGGGAAAACGCATTTACGCGCTCGGCACATGATAGTGCCATCTGTGCCGCCCTTGGTGGGGTGCCCCGGAACAACAAATCATCAGGGCACCTCGACGGCTAGCCAGCCTACTCCACCTCCACAGATGGGGTTGCCCCGCATTACAGGACAACCCCTTCGACTTTGGGACAGTGCAACGGGGGAGTTTTCCATCCTCGCCTCTTCTTATAAGAAAGAAGGGTACCGAGAGCGCTTCCTCCTCCAAATCTTTAGCCCCGTCCTCTTATAATAGGGGTACAAAGATCCCCTTCGTTTCAATTGGCTTCGCCTGGATTCACCCCAGGCTACTAAGCCCCACCGCCACGACAAGGCTTGAACCATGGTGGGGTGGACATTGGCCTCCCTCAATGAGCGCCAATACGACCGATCTCATGCTACTCGCTTCCATCCCGGACCGGCTGCTGCACGGAAATCGTCTTCCCACCTGGTGAACGGTCCATCAACACCTCGTTTTCCAAAACGCGGCCTCCACTCCAGAATCTTTCGGACCCATATGCCATCCTATATTAAGCGAAACATTGTCGCTTAATATAGGACTGAACCGCAAGTTTGCGGTAGCTCAACGAGCTACTGAACGTGCTATGTTGGGTGTTTCTCTGTCCGACTCATTACAATAAAACTTAATAATTAATTATTAGACAGCAATGATATACAAAAATATATTTTCAAGCGTCGATATTCTCTACATAATATATTGTAATGTGTGAAAGTTACGTCTTTATACTATTAACCAGTAGTTCCTTGCAGTTTTACCCGCACAACCCACGTACTCGTCGTAACTTGATGCCAGATGGTATTCTTCTAGCATAAAGTCTTCCTCGATAACTGAGCTATCTAATACTAAAATACTTAAAATCGGACCGGACTAAAACATTAAAATATTTCCTGAGCTTAGCACGTTGCGTAGAATTATTAACACATATATAGCTATACCTTAAAGACGAGTCTCCTTTTCCTTGTCGCGATTTATATTCAATAAAAAATTTAATAGTTTCACCGAAGTTGACTTAAATTTGAGACACATGGCACTGTGAATGATTTTAGGAAAGCTCTAAGGTAACATTCGAATAAATATTAAATCCACTTCGTCAACTGCGTGCAGTTCAGCATTTTGCAGTCCGTCTGATATCACTTAAGTTCGTTTTTATCGGACATTAAGTTTATAATCAAACGGGAATAGACTCGATATTTTTAATTAAAGTGTTCAAGCGACCGTTTAATTAGTTTTTTTTTTTTCATTTCATTATGTGGACTGAAACAAAAAGTTAAATGACAATTTTCATTATTTAAATAAGAAGCTGCGAGACCTCCAGTAAGTGGCAGGGTTTGTAATTTTTGTTTGTATTTCATGATTTCCATCATCTTGCAGATCATAATTATTTTGTTCGTTCAATGATATGTTTTAAATTACACCAAAAAATGTTATACAATATATTTTAAAAGTTTAAGCCGGGTATTCAAGGTTTTTTTTTTAAATTTGTTAAGTAAGCATTAGTGGTCATACTTACGAGCACTGACAGAGGATCTTTAGGTTTATGATCGCCACCTCCTTGATTCTGCCAATTGGAATTCGGACCTCTTATATTCTAGTGGTATGGACCCAGTTTGTTTAAACATGAAGGTCCTATTCACATAATATTTCCTAGGTAATGGTTTACTCTCGCGCTCTTAACTAATTTATGTAGGTATCTAAAGTCAGTGATGTGTCGCTAACGTTGGTCTGCTTGCCTTTTTTTTTTTCATTTCGTGAAGAAATGCATTTTGCACTGCAACTTGTCTCCGCTGAGATCCGATGGGTGTGTAGGACTCGTGAATGAAACGAATGCCCAGAAAAACGCCGCTGGTGCCATTGCCTATAATATGGTGCCCCAGATCTTTCAGCAATAGGGCAATGGCCAATCACACGTAATGGGCACTTTAAGACTTGACTTACCACTACTTACCCCAGGGTGTACCAATGCGAAGTGATTTTTAATTCTTACACGTAAAAAAAACAATGACAGATCTATGGAATTTCTCTGATTCCTATAATTATGCTACTTTGTTATTACTTCTCGAGTGCTTTTTCACCGCCATTATAATAAAGTGAAGTTCCAAATGTAGCTCGCGTGCTTTAAGACATTAAAATATATGATAGGTAATGACTTGGAAGACGAACGAGATTACAGAGTTTATAAACATTAATGAATTTGTAAATTGAAATGGGACGAAAAATTTTGACACATTCGATGTATGTGTTTATTGGACAATCAGACAGCGGTGTCAGCTTCGATGTGTTTACGTTGACCAAATAGTTATACTTGATTAGTACTCAACAAGAACTTCTTAGTCTAACGAAAGTCTAAGAAATATCTGGTCCATTGGAGGGGAAGAGCACTTACTTGCGTGACAATAATGCGATATGCGTCGGTAGTACTTAAGAGGCTCCGTTAATACAATGTTGGGGAAGGATTTGTTAAAAAAATATTTTAATGAGTAACGTGTTCCAAGTTCACGACTTCGTCTTCGAGAAATCGTTGTATTTGTTCGATAAGATTTAAAATAACTTTCGAAGTTGCTATGAGATTTAACTTTTAACTTTGGACAGAAGAAAACGACGAATGTCGAAATCATCTCGTGGTCAAGTTTTAAAAGAAAGATACATAATGTAATGCTTTAAGCATGGAGATCTGATTACCTGTAATCCTTGTAAAAGTCATCGCACAATATTGATCATATCGTTCGTCTACCAACTCTGATCTTTTCAATGAACAAATGAATAAATGAATATGAATTATGAATGGCTCACCTGCCTACTTAAACATGCTGTGATTTGTATACTCCGAGGATGCTGCCTGCAGCTGTGTACATATTAAGATATGTATAATAATGTGTAGTGTCATCTTTTTAGCATGATATTCTACACATATCTCGCGAAATATGACAAAAAAAGGGGATTTACAAAAATTTTAAAAAATAAATTCATGATAATAATGACTCCATAACATGGATTACCTTGTTGTTGTGTCATATTTTCTATATTTGTTTGGAACCGCTAACATATTGTCATATGTGCATATTTTGCAATTCCGAAAATCTTTATATATATAAAAGTGAAATACCTACCACGCTCTGATTAATCACTAAATCTCAGAAGCTACAAATTTAATATTTGGAAGGCTATTTAGGTTGCGGACATCTGCACAAAATTATGATTACGAAACTTCACCCATATATTAAACATTCGATAATCACTTGCCTGTTAAAGTTTTCGTGGTATATAAATTTGCTGATTGAATAAACACACTTCTACCAAAAGACAACATAGGCCCAGGATATGAAAAATGTTAAGTTCCTTTTCATCTCAGTCGACAGTTTTCATTGTATGAATGTTACATTTGAATATACCTTAAAATTTCTAAGAAAATTAGTATAAAATATATTATATTTCCGAGAAAATTGTTCCAATAATATATTTTTATAGAAGATAAAAAATAATTTGCTTCTTCCTGCAATTAGGATTAAAATAAAATCTACCCGTGCAAAGCCGAGGCGGTTTATAATGTTTATTGTAAAAAATATTATAAATTTCAAAAACACACATACTCTCTTAGCAATACTATTAATTATTTTTTTTTTGGTATGTATATATATATTTTTGAAATGAAAACTTCTTTAGCGGTAAATCCGTATTGTAAAATATAATGTATAAATTCGCGTCGGCAAACTTGCTTTACGTGTGGTACGTGGCAGGGTGTGGCATGTATGCTACATATAGCTAGCACGGTTCCCATCTCTGTCGGCAGCCCTGGGGCTGCCGGTTTTTCCACATTTTGGATTACAATAAATTGATGTTTTTATAACCATCCCTAACGTTATTTATCATGTATGATGTAGGGTTTTAATGGTAAACTGATCTTCCAAACCGCTCTTATATTTTTGGAACCTATTCATTGCAAACGAACAAAGGACCAGATCTTTCCTCGCTGTAACGTCATTATAAATACAGCGAAAAGCATTGAAGAGTTCCTAACTCTGCCAATTGATGCATTGCTGCAAATACATCAGATACGAATACACAATTAATTTAATCGAGTGTATTGATTAAATGTCAGTGGCCCAATTAAACGGTCGGAAGGTGCGGGCGTTAAGTCGGAGCGAGTGGGCACCGTGGGCGTCCGTCTTCGCGCCTTACTTGTACAGTCGAACGTGTAAATTGTCTCGTTTCGCGAAACTGATTTGTGATGTTATAACTTAATTTTAAACGATTAAAATATTTCAGATAAGTCTCATTACGTAGTTAGGCGGTTGTAGATATTTTTGAAGTGAAAATTCCTTTACACGTGAATTTGGGCCCATGGAAACTGTTATACAGTTTTAATATGTATTTTTAGTGGTCAGCCCACATGAGTAATTCGGCCTTTTTTAAAGTATAACGGGACAAAGGATCAGTCGAGACCTTTTAATGACAAAAGGCGCCTATAAACATCATAATTATTATACACTTTTTTTGGTTTACCATCCACGAATTGTATATGCCGGACCTACTCTAAAAAAGAAAAATGAAGGGACCTTCGTTTTGCTCTCTACTTTGCTTCTCTTTATTAATATATTATTAGAAGTTTGTTGTACGCACTTAGGTACTATCACGTCATAAATACGTTTCATGAATTAATTATCCTCGTTAATTACTTCCCACTTCGTCGAGATTACTTCAACTGTATGTGACACTATACATATATATCGTATTTGTTGATTGTACTTTATTGCCATGTTTATTAAGAGAGATAGAGGGAGATCTTAAGTGACAGTAAATTGAAATATTTTTCTTATAACGGTCAGTAAGACGCGCGCGGATTTGATTATCTCATATATAGATAGGTTAGATAGGACGCACTCGTTAACATGCGAGTATTTAACGATCAATGCTGTCTTCCTTTTACAGTATACGTGAAACTAGCAATCGGAGCTTTTTAGTTGGTGGATGGGTTCACCCTGGGCTAATGAGTCCCACGGTCATGAAAAGGCTTGACTTGAAATAACATTACATCAAACTAATTTTAAAAGTGGGCACTATACTAAAAGGAGAAATAGGTTGTTATGAAGTTTATGAAATAAACAGAAACATATACTGTGGCCATCTTAAAAATATGTATAAAATGAAAAGTTTGATTAGTTTCGTCACCATTATAATTATTTTATCTATTTTATTTTTAAGTTGCCATTTTTTATATTTCCAAGTAATATAATATACTAAGCCGTTTAGCCCTAGAGCCTGAGAAACGTCGCAGTCAGTTAGACTGTATTTTTTTTTAATGTGACCTGAAATGATCTGCGGGTTAAAGTTCATTTTGCACTTAACTCATTCTTAATTCTCAGGCAAATTGCATTTAAGCGAACGGGCGATTCGAGTGCTTTCTCGAGAAACCTCGTTACGATCCCTTGATTTAACTGTCTTGACACTTATACATTTTTTATTTCTTTTTTGTTAGCATCCTTTGTTGTAAGTTTTGTTCAACAAAATTAGTTAGTGGGTTAATTTAATCGGAGTTGAATCACGTACCGGAGTTTCGTGATTTGGAAATAGCTGAATAATGGTTCTTATCTATGGAATTAGTATTATTTTGCTAATTACTCAAAAAGAGTTGAGAGTTTATTGTGTTTGTGTTATTTCAAAGTTTATTGATTGAAGATATACATTTATAGTTAAGTGGGAGGAACTATACATATATACAT
>JAFELO010000603.1:59765-71740 GCA_017140195.1 Eumaeus atala | reverse complement strand
CTACAGATATAATTGTTTTTGTGAAAAGGCGAATTTTCATATGAGACTGTCTAAAGAATTTCAAATTCTAAATCATAGTAAGCATATTTCTTGTATGTCCACGTTATTCTGTTGAGAAATTAATTAATATTATTGATCGAACGATTGGTCGAAATCGACGAATAGGGAATGCCTATGTCAATGAACATCGCATAGCACTCACTGTTCAGAACTTTTCATCACCAGCTCAGCCGGACGAAATAAGGACTATAATTAAAATACTTAAATATCAGATTAGCCTAAAAAATACCCTAGACCCCATCATCAGATTATTTGATGTAAGGAACCAACTTTCAAACAAAACAATCTAAATGAACGTTACCTTATTTAAAAAGTGGTCTATGAGCAGATTGGTTCCCCGTCATTGCGTTAGATTTGATAAAGCTCAAACCTTTACTGGAGAACACACATGCCTTTAAAGGATGATCCTCGGAAGCCTCGGGGGGCTATTAAAATAAAGAAGAACATCAAAATTTAAATAGAGATGATGACTGGATTCTGCCCTATATCCAGTAAAAAACTAAACATAACACAGCAAGATATATAAGTACCTACAATTTGCGTTAACCAGAACAACTAAATAATTGTAATTCTTTGGGCATTTCTAATAACTTACGGCATCTGAATATCTGTCATCTCAGTCCACCCGTGACCATGTTTGCTGCAAAGCTTCATTAAATGTTACGCTACTTAAATAATTGAATAAACCGCGATAGAATCCGCAACAGGAGTTATATTGTAATTAGCAATTTTCGCGTAAACTTAAGGTATTCACATTCACCTAATTAAAAGTTACAAAGTAACTAATGTATAAAAACAAAAGAATTGAAAATATCCTCGCTTTTGACGTTGGACAAAATAAATATGACTTTTTATAATAATTTTCCTATATACTCCTTATCCGCTTTTAATATTCACTTAAATTATTCACATTTATTTTAGACTGAGATGACATTTCCTTAGCGCATAAAACATTAGTTTTAATTATTACTTTTGAAATTTTTATACAAATGAAATTTTATGAATCGCATCTAATCTGAGAACTTTTCGAAAATCAATAACTAGTTTCGTAGTATTAAAGCTTAATAGCGGTGCGTATTTTGGAGTTGCGATACGGTGCACTAAACCCCTAGCGGGCTTCATTAAGAAGCCAGTCGCGGTGCCATTGTTAACGTTTTTAATTCATGTGTCCGATGCACGCGCCTTTCCCGTGCCCCTAGACTGCTGGGAAATCTCGCTGGAAAATTAACGCCATAATTTTACACTTTTTTCCACCCCCCGTTCGCGAAGCGCTTCCATTTTATTTATTTCACGCTCTGATCGCCACGCAGCGTTTAGTTAGAGTTTTCATTTTATTCCGTTTTCAAAGCTTTCTTATTCTCATATTAAATTTTCAGTATGACCGACTATGAAAGTTTTTATTTTCTACATTCCTATTGTTGATAATATTTTTTCTGTGTTAAATAACTAGCATATTTTAAGTTTTGTAGTTTAGGTTTATATAAATATATTGTTATGGATAATGAAAGCGTATCTACTAGGTTTTTGCTTAACCTTATAGAGATATAAAGAAACTAAGACGCCAAAACTCATGACTTTTGGTCGCTCTTATTTCGTCCAGTCGATACGTTATTTGTTTTGATTGCCAGTACTCAAATATGGTTCGGCTGTCTGTTACAACTTATCGCATTAGAAAAGCGACCGATCTTAATTAGTTTTCGTGTCTTTAAAGGCGCCTGGCGCGATAAGATCTTGGCTTACAATGGATTTGACACTCTTTTCTTGCCTAGTTTTATACAGACGTATTCCGGTGTAGTATGGTAAATTGGCTCCTTTGTACTGCTCTGTATCTTGTTCAACATCGAAATAATTTAGCTCCAATTTATTCAAAAACAATATTTTGATAGCCGTTCCTGTCGACTATTGATGATTGATTTATTTATTGATTAGGCTTTGTTTTAAAATAAATTGAAACATGACAGATACATTAGGATTCCTTTTTATTTTGTTAACCAAAACAAACGTCGTTATCATCGAAACAATCAAGCTTCTCACCATTTTAATTATTATTATCATCATTATCTGCACCGTAATCTGATGTTAACGCTGATGATGATCTACTACTTATTACTGTATCCCCATTACATATGGCCACTGCCACTATAAGCATCAAATGAATTTAAAGTGGATATAAAATTATTTTTATGTCCTAGCCGTGTGTGAAGAACTACACAGTGACACTTTATATAACCATAAAAAGTTGCAGTAACTATATCCGCAGTGTGTGACGCCCTCTAAGGTTGAACACAATTTAAAAATTCCAGATTATATTTAGGGTGACGTCGTTTGCAATCATTATACTTCTTCAATTCAAACATGATTATGAATAATGTTTTTAAACCTATAATCTTTATTCGTCATCAGCTTTGGTAATTATATATGGGTGTATTTACTGGATGTTACATTAGTAATTGTAATTTTAGTTCCAGGTATTTGGGAAAACAATATTTTTTGTTTGCCATTGTAAATTATTTTATAACTATTTTCGAGCAACTCCATAATTTGCTTAATATGATTTTTCGGTGGATTAGGTTCTTTATCGTTGTAATGTATAAAATGATTGAATTTGTAACAGTAACCATATTATACATTAAACTAAAAAAATGTTTTTTTGGTAGCCATGCCACTAGCCAACGGCCATATGAAACTTTTTGTGTAAACAATGTCCTACTCTAGAAATTTAAGTACAACAAAGAATAATTCACATCACCACACGTACAAATGACTGACTTATGCGATCGACCAGTGCGCAACATATTTTTTATTTAGTTTTTTCGAGGAAACTCTTTTATGAGTTTTCACCAGACTTGGGTTGAATCTGATGGGGTGTGTCAGAATTTGATCCTTGGAGCCCCTACCGATGTAGAGATCGCGCTATGAATTCTGGTTCTGATTCTGGCCCCTAATTTTAATTAGGAATAAGCTTCGCAACGCCTTCGCCAAACTCCCACCTGTCGCATTCTGCGCAGAGCTGTTTCCTCATTTTCCGTCGTTGCGAGGCCTTTTTCTGGGACACAACAGTCTCACATAAAGAAGCCGTCGCCTCCCAGACCACGCTCGAGACCTATACCTCCTAGCGCCGCTACTAGGTCGTGGTGTGCTACGTCGTATTCTCGTCACACTCATGACAGCTTCCATCTCCTAGAGGATCCGACACAAGTTTCGACATTTCTTTAGTAAATATCAATTTAGAATTGGTGGAATTAGGACGTGTTTACACCCTTGCCTATCTTTTTGGAATCGTTATGGTGTCTAAGTTATATGATCCAATTATAGTTCTTTCAAGTTGCATGTCCACCGAGTACTTTATGTTAACGATGAACAAACCGTCAGTACTACGAAATTGAAACTCGACCGAGTGTGAAATGACCACGCCGACTTCCTGTCACAACTTCAAACGTATCTAGTGCAAGCCTGTGAAATTTTAACGCTTTTACTGATCAAAAAAAAATTTTCAATCCTTCAAACAAATCCGATTCATTGAGTGCCATAGACATTTGTTATCGATGTTGGCAGTTATTGCAATTGAAAATGTTTTTATTCTGCGCTTCATAATATTTTTGCAGTTTTAAAGACACGATATACTTGATAACATAAACTATGGATACAAAACCTTGGCAAGGGTTATATCAAGGTTTTATCACGTCATTATATCCAATTCCCATTGTAAAATAATAAGTGACACCTTTTTTTATTTAAAGAACCAGAATATATCGTTAAAGTGGTTTTATTGTTGGTTAAGATTCTATGAAATTAAAGGAGATGTATATCTACTTTGAACACTTTGGGCAAACAAAGTTATGCATAAATTTTATTTTTAACATAGCCTGACGTTACTCTGCATTACAGCTTGTTTGCACTCAGGGCGACAAAACAAATGGAGCGTCATGTGAAGATGGGAGTGGATGATCTGAAAGTCGTTATTAATGCACCGAGTGCTTCATGCCGGCAAATGGTGCGCGCTTTCACCTGGGGGAGCAACAGTTGGCTTATAGCTGTCCATGTCAAAGGCAACGAACGAGTGAAGCTTGCATCAACAGTAATAATACGAGCTATTTCTTTACATAGCATTACAAATATTTAGAAAAATTGTATTCTTATAAGTATTTTTCATATATTCAGTCAATAAATAAGTCGTTTCTTTTTCAGCTGAGCAGTTTGAATTAAATAGAAATGATGTTTATATTAATGTAAATTACGATATGGACATATAATTTTAAAACCCAAACGATTTTTCTTTAATTATCAGCCCTCATTGGTCCACTGCTGGAGCTAGGCCTCTTTCAATGAACGCCAAGACGACCGATCTCCTGCTGCTCGCATCCATCCCGGACCGGCAACTGCACGGAGCTCGTCTTCCCACCCGGTGAACGGTCGATCCTTCTTTTTCCTAAAAGCGGTATCCACTCCAGAACCTTACTGACCCATCTGCCATCTGTTATTCTTAGTGTGTGACCAGCCACTTAAGCGAGCTTATTAGTCGCGTGATATGGGATACTTTAGTTCTCTACCTTATGACTTCTTTACGAATTTTGTGGGACAGAGAAGCACCCAACATAGCTCATTCAATAGCCCGTTGAGCTACCGCAAACTTGCGGACCAGTTCCGAATTAAGAGGTCATGTTTCGGCCCCGTATGTCATCACGGGGAAAACGCACTGGTTGAAGCTCTGCGGTATAGTATTTTTTTTCTGTATTTTTCTTTGGACCACGCTTATCTTATATCTGAGTCCCCTTATAGAATACTGTTACTCGACAGCGATTGTTATTGGTTGCCCCAAGTACCCCTCTGTAGCGGTGTGCCGCTTAATTATACACCATGACGGAGTCGCTGAACAGACGTCTTCACTTCCCTCCATAATGGCTTGCAGATTTCAATTATGGCCACTTTGCCCCATTAACATACAGAAATCTTGTTCATAGTTTGTGTGATAGTGTAGGCAAAAAATTCGTCACCTGGTGTAATAAGACTACTGACCCTGTTGATATCAGTATTATCGTAGGTTAAGGATTAAGGATATAAATTGTTGTCCACTTACTGAGACTGATACCTCTTACTGAACAAACTTTGTATGCTATAGGCACATAAGATAGTGTTCATTTACCCCATTAACTATTCGTATCTAAAGTAATAACTACTGTAAGCTTTTCATAATATTTATTAGCTGCAGCTAATCGTATTTTAGCTTTGGCCTTCTATTCGAAAACGACATCGTTATTCAGATAAAGTAGCTCATGTACCAGTTGTTACTTCTTAATTTCGATTTGATGGATAACGTTTTCCATTAGCGGCGGTTTTGTTTATGTTGATTTTTTTTCTTCTAATCGAGCTTGTGAGTGGTGCACCGGCGATGACATCAATCAAAGCTGGCTTGTTACAAATCAATCGGGACGAGCGATTTTGTCGCGCGACCAACACATTATGAGGCTTATAATTTCATTCGTATTCATCGATGTCTGGAAATTTATTATGCTGCACGTTGTTTTATATACAATATTTTAAGGGTTATTTTATAACATTTTAAAATATTAAGTCATGTGCATAGTATTATAATAAACTCTTTACTATTTTCCTATAATTTATTTTGTTTTAAGGATGCGTGGGGGAACACTCCTGGGTAGGTGCTCCCTCCTAATTCGGTTTGATGAGATCAAACCAATATTTTTTTTGCAACTTATTGGTGGTCTTCTGAATGCAAAGTGAATAACGAATCATATATATTTTTATTTATATATAAATACAAGAATACTACGAAATTCTATTAACATTCACAACGCGATATCTACTTCATGATGCTATAAATTATTCGAAGAATAGTTTACTAGTTAATAGTCGTAAATTGCCACGATTTAGGCGGTAATATGATATGAGGCTTACGAATTGTGGCACATGGACCAGTAGTCTTGAAAGTGTTTAATCGCATACTGTGGCGTCGATTGATCGTGTTATGTCCAGCTGTTTTTATCATTGTAATTACGTTCGGAATAGGCAGAGACATAGTGAAATATGTCTTTATTGTGCCTAATAAATTCATCTGTTTTTTCATTTGATGAGAAGTATTTAATTACAATTGTAAACCAAAATAGACAGCTAAGTAGCATTTTGATGTTTTATAAATTTTCAATGTCACAATCGTTCTCTTATACTTTTTTGACATAAATCCATACTGGCAAGTCACCAACTAATAAAATTATTGTAATTAATAACCAATTACATTCTTGCAATAATTCAACAATAAAATGACGTTTGTACTGGTAAGGGGTAGTGATGATGGCATCTAGTGCCAGGAGTGGTAGTGGGAAGTGTCTCTCACTCTCGTGATACCGACGTAACGTGACATCTTCAGTGTCGCGTTTCGTGCTGCTTGTGAGCACACGGTGATTCATTGGAGGGGAGAAAAACGTATCGGTACAGTAACTTTGCGGATGTTCATGGGCGTCGGTAGTTGCCAAAAGGCTCGGATTTCTCTTCTGTCTCCCTATACTACAAAAAAATCGTTGTAATTAATGGCCAGAGAGATTCTTGCAATCATTCAAAGTCAAGTTTGACCAATAAAATGACGATATCGGAAAAAAATTTGCGTAGTTAATTTCTCTGTCAGTAACGTTTTTAATCAACAATATCTTTACTTAAAACACCAGGTGTAATAAAAAAAATAGTTTGCATATTAGTTTTATTACAGCAACCACGGCCAGGCCATTACTGGCCGCGCGCGCAATACAATTGCACGCCAGGCCTTGCGCAGGACACCAAAATTAGCATCACTTATGTTTCCGCTGTTAACATTCGCCGCCTTCACATAAACACTGTCGCTGCAGAGAAAGTAATGTTTATACGTTGTCCCATTGCGGCGCCATGTTTTTTAAGGAGCTCGGGGAAATGTACCGGATGGTAAGTGCGTACTGACCGTAACAACGATTAGTTAACATAAACTCGATGAGGAATTTGTTTAGTTTTCGGAACACAATTGGCAGTTTTGATATTAGTTAACTAAGTAAGGATATTTCTTAAAGGTTTTGACATTGTTGCATGTTAGCCTAATCATCGGTCGCGACGGGTAGCCTTTCATAACGCTGACCTAAATTTAAGCAGATTGTCGCGTTTTATTTAAGAGTTCGACTGCACTGCTATTTTGTCTAAACGTGATAATACTGATAACTGTTTGAGACTTTCACGTTTGTTACACATTTTGTAGTTATCTAACGGGTTTTAACCCGATACACAAAATACTTATTACAAGATACTAGCCAGGTTTTCGTAAATAGCTTGCTCGACGTTTCGACCGGGTTACACCAGTCGTGGTCACTTAATCGCGTTATAACCCGTTAGATAACTACAAAATGTGATACTACGGTTCATTTGCTTCCTCTATTTAATACAAATAATCTATACTTGTTAATGAATTTGCAACTGGCATACGCTTTAATGACGTGCCCATTGATGTATGAAAAGTCGAAGATTAACTATGGATTTTTTAAGCATAACAATCCCTCCCAAGCGTCCATAGAACATCCTGCTGAAGTTTCATCACAATCAAAGTAGTGGTTTCCAAAAACAATCTACTCTATGAGCACGCAAACATTTAAAGTTTTTCAATTGAACACGACACTTTGGATACACAATGTGCAAAATTTCATTAAAATAGTTACAGTAGATTCGAAGATTAGCCCAGACAAACATCGTGACACGGGACTTTTATATATCAAGATATAAAATAATAATACTTGTACATTGTAAAATATTGAAACCATGCCATGCTTCTCGGGTTTAAAATTTAATCGTAAAATATTCCATGTGTTGTTAAAAAATGATTGAAGCAAGTGGGGGTTACATTAACGTACACTTTTTTACAATGTCAGAATCTCGTCGTAAAAAAGTAATTTCTTTTGACATTACTCACCGTACCCCCTGCGCGGTCGCCATCTTCATCATTCATATTTATGTACATTTTACGATTTGCGTTTAATGAAAGTGTCCTTTAAAATTCTTTATACTCGGACTACCCGCGTGTAAATTCATCGTAATGAACGCAAGTAACGGTAGAACCAGAGTAACCGATATTTATGCGCTTTTGCAATCGTTTGGTTCATGATGGCAGTCCTGTAGTGGCAGTTTGC
This sequence comes from Eumaeus atala, assembly GCA_017140195.1. NCBI lineage: Eukaryota > Metazoa > Arthropoda > Insecta > Lepidoptera > Lycaenidae > Eumaeus > Eumaeus atala. The sequence goes on along the minus strand of JAFELO010000603.1, from coordinate 63,524 downwards.
GCTTACTTTTTCATTTTAGACGCCAACTAGTGACTATATATATATATAAATAAATAAATTTATATTCCGTTTGACATTTATAAGAAAATACTAACAATAATATTAATAATACTAAATACGTGTGGCCTTGTAACACTACGTTGGCACTACGTACGGACAACGGAAATTAAAAAAAAAAAGAAATGTTACAAGTTTTTTATTTCTATTTCACACATCTATTTCAGGATCATAGGATTCAAACAAATAGTACAAAACGTTAAAACGTTACATAAACTAGGGCCACCTAGTGAGTTACTACCATAGCACGTACTGTACTATAATATCATCAAAATTGGACAATCGAATGTAGTTTTGCACTAACAAATGTTAATTCCAGCGCCCCCTGCCGGTTTAACACTGTAACATAAATCCAAGAACATGTTTTGGACATCAAACCAGAAGCTTAGTTATAAAATCGATTAAAAATCAGACTAGTATTTTAGAGATAAATGCGAATGTTGGTTTGCACAGACACATCCGTGAGTATCCCCAAACGCATAGGCCGTCTCTGGACATTACGGTAGTGTGTAAAATATAATTAGACGCTTCAAGCATTACATTAGGTTTCTAAAATAATAAAATAAATGTTAATAAATAAATAAAGAAAATCCTTTGAACTAAAATGGAGACAAAAGTGCAGTACCCAAAATCATTTATCTTTTGACGATTCATAATTTCCAAATATGACAATGCTCCGGGCATTGACATATTTGGTATTGTTACGTACATAGTTTGACACAGATAAAGTAGCTAAATTGACGCGTCAAGCGTTCAATTTAGTTAAATTGTCAGTATTCTGAGGCGCTCATTACCCCCATACCTTTATAATTTTTTCTTATGAAATAATGTGAAATGAATATATTACCTATCTATTCTAAATAGAGATCAGTGAGTTCGATTTACTGTATGGGAAATATAAATTCAATAATTATTTGTCGTCACAAATAGGTATTGAATTTTGATGACAAATTTATATCAGGAATTAAAACTATTTTTTCATTTTATTTTCATTCGTAGACGCAAAAATAGACACCAAAAATTTTTAAATAAGAAAACTATAAGAAGTGATCATGACGATGCGAACTAACTCAAAAAAAAGGTCGCAAAAGAAAAATTCACGATCAAAAATAAATTATATTTGGTTTGAAAATTATAGAATGTCGATGTTTTAAATGTAGTAGCGATGCGTGAAATTATAGAATAGACGTGCGATTTTCGCGTCATCCAAGGTATAAAGGCAGTAATTGTTACGCACCGAGTGGAACTAATACGAGCAAAATGAAACGAGAACGAAGGAGGATCGAAGGAGAATAATTTACTCGCTATCATAGAACAAAAGGGCAATTCTGGGTGGAACAAAAGATGCCCCGGAACGGTTCCACTCTGTTCTCTGGCCCGATGTTGAAAAATCGATTTGTAACCGACGCAAGATCAACTCATTTCCTTTCGGGGATTTTGTTTTAGAACGTGTTTGTTCAAAAGCGGTCGGTGGTAATTTATTCTTTATTATTAATTTATTTTAGACGGAGGTGTTTTGAATATTGACGTTTCCTATAATTGCAAAGGAGCAGCCGGAGACTTTTGACGACTAGCGAAGCCTATAGATACATTATTGTTGTCATGCACTTGCATTGCCCTTTCTTCCTCCTCCCACTCAATGGGTCACCAACACAAAATGCGACATTATACTATCTCTTCGGCGATGTCATGTGAGGGAGAGGTACCTCCCTGATCGTGCCGTCCCCATTTGATCGCAACATGGCACTACCTTTACTAAACTTATTAAAAATAACACATATGCATATACATGTTGAAGCTTGGCCTTCGATCTTCAGGCAAATCTGCAAGTTCTAATTGCAGTGATTCCGTAGATTTCAATAGTCATTTGCGAAATATTAATTTGCTCCTCAATTAAGAAGTAAAACTTTATCCTTCATATTATTTCAATACATGTTGGGCACCTTCATCAATATTCAAGATACTCGTAAGAAGGGAGTTATAAGATCATTGACAGTGAGCGAAAGAGAGCTGTAGCTTATTGTAGAAGCTAAATAAATAACGCATCATTAGTTCGCTTCACGTACACGATTTGTAAGTTTCGTCGTGTTCGATCATTGAAATAGAAATAGATAATATTTTTCACGGTGTCAAGTATCAAGTGTGCTGGCGGTGTGGGATGTCAATTTTCAGTAAATCGACGGGTAGGTGACACAGGGGTGGCGCGACTTGGTTAGGGTTTGTCACATAGACGACTTTGCGGGGCTTATTTTATTCATGTAAGTCGTAAAAATGTATACGGGACTTGAGGAAATGTCTTGCGTTTTAGCTTAAGACTCTCAGGATTTTGTTTACCAATTCTTTGTATTTTAAAGTTGTTGTTTTGGTGGTAAACGAGCTGCATTGATGACTACCGACGCCCATATAGCTCCGCATAGGTAATTGTTATGACGCCTGCATATTACGTGGACAACATGTGATTTTATTTTTGTAACATTAAAAACAGTACGAAATGCACCAGCATAGTTGTTTCAACCCCGCATGGCACTGCCTCCGCCTGCTTAGATATTGATGACCAGGTACAAAATATAGTGCGAATTTCTTGCTTATGCTTGTTTTCTGTAGCGATAGGCTTTGATGACCTTAAAACAACTAAATTAAATATTTAGTTGTTTAAATTGTCGTCAAATGGGAAATAAATCGTAATTAATATAGGCACTAGTGTTAATTCGAGTTAAAACTTAACATGGAAATAATCATCATCATCAGCATTTATCCGACAACTGCTTGACATATGCCTCATACAGTGAACGACAAATAGAGCAGTCTTATGCCACTCGTATCCATACTGGACCATCGGCCACTAGTAGGTTTATTACTAAATTATCGCCGTGCTTAAACGTCTTATTAATTTTTTAATAGGAAATTTAAGCAATTAATTTAATAATTCTTACAATATGATCTTTAATTTTATAAATTTATCAATTTTAATCGTTTCTTTTTTAATGTCTTCTTTAATTTCAATAACTCTGGGTTGATAAAATGTATTTTTTGTTAACATCTGTTAACGAGGTCCGAAAAAATGACACTGATCCGTTAATTTCGACTGCGTTTTTTATGTTGCCGACCAGGTGTTCGGGGTATATAGTGTCGCAAATAAACGTCCTTATTACTAATTAAATAACAGATTTAAGTAATGTACTATTATTATATCTACATAGCTGTGACGTGTGGTGAAGGAGACGTCTCCGACAACTGGTGCTGGGAATAACTTGGACTGCCCACTGCATATTGGACTGCCCACTGCACTAACGTGTCTATCCGACAGCGGCTTAGAATACCAAAAAAAACATTCTTTATTCCATTTCCTTTTAAACCTGTTTTTGACTTATGATAATAAGTCGAAACCGGTCGTAAATGTAAATTGAAATGAATTGTGGAAATAGTATATACATTTTTTTTTATTTATTTAAGTGTTTACCTGAATTTCCATCTTAAGTAATAATACATTCAATCCACTATTCTTTATTCCAAACCTACACAAGGTTCGAAATCCAATAGATTAAGAGGTAGTGCTGAATTGTAACAGAATTGGGGAGGTACCTCGCGCTCACATGATACCGGCGTAAAGTGACATTCACAGTGATGCGTTTCGTGCTGTTCGTGAGTAACCGGTGGCCCATTGGGAGGGAGGTCCAAAGAAGGGTACCGATGCATTACCCT
>JAFELO010000603.1:0-58029 GCA_017140195.1 Eumaeus atala | reverse complement strand
AGATGCAGTGCCATCGACTGACAACTTAAGGATATATCTGCGTCTATGGTGCGAAATGTGTATGTTATGCAATATACTAGATAATTCAAAAATATATAAATATAAGTTTGGTGACTACTTCTCTATTAAATACAAATACCCTATATATGTGTAGTGAACGTATATGTGTGCTATTGGAAAAGGGAAACGATCAAAAGCACGCGTCTATAAAGATGCTTATAACTGTATTGAAGTCAAGTAGGATCTCGACCTCCATTACCTGTTATCGTTAAATCGAAACAGCGTTTGTTGTTAGGTCCCACAGTCGTGGTGTCGAAAACAAAGTACCGTGCATTGTCCAACACATTCTAACAGGGATAAGACTACTAGCCTATTAAAATATGGCGTATGTTTATCCTAACACCCTGTATGTTTATCCGCTGCTAGACTTACTTTATGGCACACGCATAGATTTCTGATTATACTGTACTAGGGATATTGTGAATTTCTTCACAATACCCGAGGGAAGTATCGAGTTTAACCACCGACCTATATTTAAATGGATAGCTGAGACATACGAGGGAAGTAAGAAAATATAAGGTTAAAGAGTAGTCAGCGCCATAAAAGCTAAATTGATTTTTATCTCGTATTCGTTATGCTTTAGATAATATATATGTTGTTCGGCCCGGGATGGATGCGAGTAGTAGGATGATGCGGTCGTCCTGGTGTCCATTGAGAGAGGCCTATGTCCAGCAGTGGACCGATAAGAGCTGATAATGATGGTGATGATATAAATGTTGAACCGTAAATAGTGGTAGGTGCGTTTTGTCTCCAGTAGTTGCTACCATTTAGTGATTTAATTATGAAAAGTCATACATGTTACAATTATAATCTTTCTATACGTGTCACAATTTAATTGTGAATTTGTCTATCATAACCCATTTACTCGTTCACACGTCTGTCTAGAGGCAATGTTTTGGCATTGGACTAGCTACAGTATCAGCTGTCGATGTATTGAGATCAGTGAGTTCAGCGATAAATTCGAGCGGACAGCGCGTGACGGCAAGTCCAAATTATGCCTCGCGATAAAACTCTCGTGCCTCTAGTTGTTCAGGGAACTCTCAACTGGGGCATGCCCGTACTATTTTCTATTCATTATTATCGGATTACCGGCGAGCCGATACGCCCGCCTGTTCGGTCGGTTCGCACGAACTAGCCGATATGTGTATGGACTCTTTTCTAAATCTTACGTGATCGCATTTTTTTATTGTTACAACCTTTTGCTTCTGACTTATCCGTTGTTAGAAACAGCTTTCAAATAAATCCACTTTAAATACTTTACACTTATATATTTTGGGAGATAATTTATACTATTCGTATAGAAAGTGTCAACATTTTATGAGTCGATGCGATCCTTACAGGACTCCCACGATTGAAAAGTCAGTATTTGTCACGTTTTCGTAAGTTTTGATATTTTTATGCATATGAGAAATCTACCGTGTAAACGACCTACGTCCACAAACATCTAGACGATCGGAGTGTACAGAGGTGTGCAGGAGTTTTCGTCTCGTTTCCTAATGGACCATCCAGGCACACAATGTTCACGATGTTTGTTATGTAAGGCACAGGATTAATAAAACCAGTCGACATCCTGACAATGGCGTCCAGTATGTAACATAAGATTACGATTGCATAAATTTAGGAATTGCGCAAACTTAACATTTTTATCCTTCACAATATTTGCTCCATAAGGCACGGCATATCGGTATCTCCGAATCTGACCATTGTAAATAAGACATCGAGCGGCACGATGTCGTCGCCAAGTCTACGTTCCATCCATAAATCTCATTAATGAGCAACTGCGATCGCACGAGATTAGATAGAGGGGGCTCGCCCGTGATAGTTGAACTTGAGATCAATTGCCAAGAAAATTTTGCCTTGTATATCAATTTAATTAACGACATCCGACTCGAAGGACCAAAGTACAATCTAGGAAAAGCCTTGTTATGTTGTTTAAGCAATGTAGACCTCAATCGTGCAGTGACTGCTGCATCTCCGATCTTGAAATTTACGCCGCATCTAGGTCTACCAACAGTCGTCGTTATTTAACTCTGAATGAATGAGAATATCTGGCTGGACATCCGTCTCACTAAAGCATCGTATAGATACGACTACTTTGAAAAGCTGTATTCCATCTTTTGTGTGATTCTGTTACTGACAGGCATTTGCCTCAGTTCTTCTTCGCCTGGTATTGACGTGTCGACTGGTAGATGATACACATTTTAAAATAATGTTCCGCATTTAAATTTGAAGTACGTTTTATTTGGCGTCGGTAAATTAATACGCGGAATACAAAACTGTCTGTTCTCATTAAATTTTAATTGACTCTTCCTTAATTAAGTATAATTTTATTTGGAATCCACCGTTATTTATGAATACGCAATATTATTAAATGGTTAATGTAACACTGTTATTTTTTGATTGCATGGAGAGATGTTTTACATTCATTAAACGTAAAAACTATCGTGTTGCGTAAGTGAAATTAACATCCTTAGAACATTGGTCAGTCTTGTGGGCTAGTGGTCATGTTCAGCCACAGACGAAAGGTCCCGTGTTCGAATCCCGGGTCGGTCTAACTTAATAACAAGAATGACCAGGTTTTTTTTAGTTTTAATCCCCCGTCCCTTGAAAAGCAAGTTAGTAGTCGGTCCTGCACCTGACTACTCTCCGGTCGTGTTGGATTTCTGTGTCATCTGAATAGAAGAACGATGGAATAGATTCAATGAACGATGGAATAAGTTCAATACTATCGTCTACGATAATTCAGCTCCGCTTGTGCAGGAAAACCTTCGCAAAATTGTGCGTGTTATGAAGGGAAGATGAACAGAGTGGGTCATCTGGAAGAACTCGTCTCCCTGAGAATTATTTTTCTATTGATGGTCTGGACAATCAAAACCATTTTAAACGCCACGGGATACTTGATATTGAATAGATATTGAAATATTTCATTTTTGTATTTTACGAAATTATGAAACATAGATTATAAAATTAAACAGATGTGACACCTTTTACGACACTCAGGAGGGAAATGTGACGAGAGCTTGATATTAAAGAAATTAAATAAAAACCAGCACGCTATCTCGGGAGAGCAATTTAAAAAAAAAACTGTCTCAGTGAGAAATTTTAATTAAATTATGACGCTGCAGCTTATCTTAATTTTACTTAGTAAATCTCTCAGACACGAGTACTTTTATGACCTTATCATATACTACAACTCACACTTTGTAGCACAAATCTTTTGGACCAAACCGCTAGCTAGGGATTTCACGCGTCATACCAACTTAGGGATTACTTAGATTAGTGTTAATCTAACAAACTAGTTGTATTTCAAGGTAACGACGACGTGGAGGGAGCGCAGGGCGCTTAAGGTAGGCCTGTAATGGTAATCCAGCTTAAGAGAAAAGGATTACACGTGAAACCGTAATGCCGTTATAAAGCCGAGTGTATTTGATGTGTGCGTCTCGAGTTTTAGTGTTTATTGCAGTGTTATCACTTGATGAATAAAGAATATTTTTATACAATATCCACAGTTTATTAAATATAATTTTTACATTTACGACCGGTTTCGATTTTTCTTCGCCTAATATTACTTGGTTGTCTCTAAAACTCTTACTATGTGGTTACCTGGACCGGGCGGTCGGTAGTCGTTCGTACGACTGACACGTCTTTGACGTGAGGTTTTATCTGCAGTTTCGACTTCAAATCCACAGGAGATGAGAAACCGGTCGTAAACTTAAAAAATGTATTTAGTAAATAGTGTAATTTGTCTGAAAGTAGTTTTTATTCATCAGGTGATATTATGAATTTCCATCAAGAAGTGATAATAGACTACATCAATTATAATGTTGTCCTTTTAATTTAAGCGTAACATTCGAATCAGAAGTTTTTAGAAAAAAAAAATGTAGTTAAAGAGAAGAGGTTCGCTTAGCGTGTCTCGATTTGAAATCTCTTAGTAGCTGAAGGCATTCGAATAAACTATTTAAAAGTAAATGAGGAATTGAAACCTTTTGATGAGTATCGATGCTCATTCATATCTGCACACTTGTTATGCAGACTTATCCTTTCTTCCTCACCTGCTACCGAGAACTTGCAAAGTAAAATAAAAAAAAATCAGTGGTATCATGTGAGCGAGGGATTGCTTCTTTTCCGCTCGTGCCTGTCCAATTTAAGTACAATGCAGCATGATACGTCACTCATGCGTCTCGATCAATTATTCGCATTGCGCACGTCTATGAAAGATAATCACATACAGCTCAGAGCATATCTACTAATCTATGTAGATAGAAACGAAACCCTCCAAATGTTGGTATGTGCATACTACTGTCCCCAATTTGATTATAATTTTATTTCTTCATTCGGTATGGTATGGCCAAGGATTATATATAGGAATATGTTTGGAACATTGTACGTGTAATGTTAGAAATGGGTTGGAATAAGTTGAAAGTTCGACCACATTACATTACACATTACAACGACACCAAATATTTATGACAGTGACAATGTCAATGGGCAGAACAGCCAGCCAAATAAAAGACCAAACACAACACTTCAAAGCTATAGTTCATTGAATATATTATCACTTCTTGATGGAAATTCATGTTAATTTGAATAAATAAATAAACTTAATATACTTTCTCCACAATTATTTATTTTTCAATTTACATTTCCGACCGGTTTCGACTTATCATTTCATTTTTCGGTTTCGACTTATCATTCATCATCATTCGGTAGTTCATTAAAAAAAATCTACAATTAAAGGCTTAAGTAAATTTTTGACCGGCTTAAATTAATAATGTACTCAAACAGTTAACTGTAGACATTATTTACTGAACTTACCATCTTGCAAAAATATTCATATTTTGTGTAAACAACAAAGGTGTATCAATGAAGCAGCCGAAACATCGGAAACGCGAAATATAAAACTCAACATGATCCGTAAATTTTGTTGTAATAAAAACACCGATGGCAGGACATGTTTTTTTCTGCTTTTTAATATTTTGAATGTCCCGTCTAGAGTCAAGATTTATGAACCTATCTATATTCAATAAGTTCACGAAACGTAGACGGCGTTTAATTTAACGCCACTCTTTAGGCGAGTAAGATATGCCCGACGGCGACATGTTAGCCGACAACCTATTGTTTGCAAATCGTAACACTTGTCCTGAATAAAGCTATGATACTGGTTTTGACAAAAATACTTTCCGGCGAAAACACGAAATATGGTTACGTTACACGTAGGTAGGTGAATTATAAGAAAATTTTGAAGAATCCCTATTCAATAAATGTGTGTCAAGTTGTATTGTAACATTGGACCCGTCATGATAAGCCATTTTATAGTATAAAAGGGCAAAAGAGTAGCTATAGCATTTTGGTGACGGCGTTTATGTTGGCCGCCCCTCTCCTCTAATGGGCCACCGCGAACTTACAACCCGCACGAAAAGTGTCAGCATAACGTGCGACTTCCACTTTATTACCAATAAATCGAAATGGTTAGGTGGCCGGAGTTTTTATTAAATGATGCACTGGCGCCGTAGACGAGTATTTTGAGGGATTAGAGAAAACATTTTATCAAAGTTGTGTAACGGCATTGAAGAAACGCTGGACTTAATGCATCGTGGTAGAATGAAACTACGTTGAAAAATAAAAATGTTTTAAATAGATTGTTAAAGTTTTTCTTTATCGTTTCGGATACTTATCAATCACCCCTCGTATGAGATCCAGTTGGAGCAAGGCGGCCAATTACAAAATTTGTTATTAAATAATTATACAAGTTACAAAAACTTATAATAATAAAAATAATAATAACAATACATCTTTAATCAAGAAATCACACGAAGCGCGACGGAAAATGACATTTTACAGCTCTATCTAGTGACCGAGAATTATCTCCCCTGTCGTGCCTGCCCATTTCGGCTCCAATTCAGCTATACTTCTTACTTAGTTAATTAATGTTGAAGTATATAGTCAAGACGTATTAATAATAATGCACCCTATAAAATACATTCTATTTTGCCATACTACATAATTTTGCTATACGGCATAAAATTAAATTCAGTAATAGGTATTACTGAATTAAGCAAGTAGGTTACTTGCTAGGTTGCTGTCCGTCTAAGTTGTATGAGCAGAATATACAGACAGGCAAAAATCAAGACCCCTCTTACATTGTTATAAGTCACCTGCGTCAGAACTCAAAATGAGGGTAATTTTCATAGCACGTAAACTACGCGCCGAAACACTTACAACATGAGTGTCGTAAGTGTTTCGTGCTCCCCACACAGCCTGAACGGCCCGATGGATTTCGTTTATATTTTTTTTTTACTTTTCACTTTAACATCCTCCTATGCAAAGGAATTGGGCCGGCACGACCAGGGGGCTACCTCTCGCTCACATAATACCGCCGTAAAGTGACATATTCAGTGTCGCGTTTCGTACGGTTTGTGAGGAGCCGGTGGCCCATTAGGGGGGCAAAGGAGGGCAACGCATCGTCATAGTAATTATGTGGATGTCGATGGGCATCGGTAGTCATAGAAGGCCTCCAATTACTATACCATAAAAAATAGTGGCATAAACTTAAAACATCAATAAATTATATAAGAATGTCACTATGTCACGTAGTCACAAATCACAGCATACATAAAGCACGTTTATAATGGATCTGAAACTTATTATTGTAAAAATATAACTATCTTAAACTTTTATACTAATGACGTTTGCAATACTCTAGCAAGAGGTAGTGCAATCACGTTTTCTGCACTGTGTCAGTTTCCGGTGGCACATTGGATCGGAGTAAGGAAGTAGGGCATTACGTCAACGTAACATCTATACTGTTGTCTAAAGGCGTAAGTAGTTATGAAAGTGCTCTAAAAGTTCGCTCATCCAAGGGCATAAGAGTAGTGCCCTCACTACAGAAAAAATAGTAAGAACGGTATGTAAATATTTTTATGCCTACTGTCGGAATAAATCAAGGCTCGTAATCGCTACGGGATGGTCGGTATCGGACTTATGCGAAGTGCCGTCCGGATGGGACCGGAGACGTCTTCGGACGTCCTTAGCCATCTGCCACGTCTTTCGACTTGCACGCTGGTCGCCTTTATACTCGTACCATGAGAATAAATAGAAATGTTGTTGAACTTTGAGTGAATACTTTGTTTAGATTTTTGATACGAAAAATTTTACATACATTTTTACATTTATACTACTCGTGAGCAGGCTAGATCTTTGCAGGGCAATACAGATCTTCAACTTACGTTACCATAATTTATTTTAATTATAAATGTTAAATTTACAAAAGTGAAAGTGGTATTTGAAACTGGTTGCACACAAAAGAAAATCATAAAAATTTAAATAACGAAACAATCCCCTAATAATTTTAAAGCTTTTTGCGATTAAGTTGAAATAAACATTTTTTGTTTTTTTTTATAAAGGCAAACGAGCAATCGGAGCCTTTTGATGACTACCGACGCCCGTGGACATTCGCATGATTGTTACGCAGATCCGTACGAATTGCGATAGCGACGTTGTTACGGAAGTATCTTGTGAGCGAGAGGTAGTTCCCCGGTCGTGCCGGTCCAATTCCGTTGCATAGGAGGACGCAGCGTTATGCACCATGCATGGCACTACCTTCTATTATGTAGCTCTACTACCTCTTCCTAACAGAGACCTCTACCTTTTAAAGAATGTTCTCTATTCATGCTTAGATACTTAGGCAGAATGAACAATTCATTGAGTATGTCTATTCTTTGGCAAAATATATTGATTTTCTTAAAATAAAGTAAAATATTTGATACCGATTATTATCATTTAGAAGTTAATTAATGTTAAATAATGTAGTATCGTATGTTTTAGGTACATTTAGGTATTTAACCTTTTTGCATTATCTTTTTTTCGTAAAAGATCAGTTTATCCGGTCATCCACCGTAATGGATCTTTAGTGTACTTTTATATTCCAAGACATGATGCAAAAGTGTATAATGTAAGTTATAAAAAAAATCATTCTCTATATGTAAATAATACTTGGAGCGGCGGTGCAGCTCAGAAATGCAAGCGATTCTAAATAAATCATTTGGTATCTGTCTTATAATCACGGTCTAGAAGTTGGATGAAACTCGAGTGGTCCGCGGAAATTAGCGAGTGCGCGATGCGATAGCGTTGTTTGTACAGAGGTGGCCCAAGTTATAAGCGATCATAATTTTAATTTTTTTTTTTGATAAAATAAACAAAACAAGTTTTTGGTTATATACAATCAAACGTACAGTCATTCGGAACTTTTCATGGCAACAAATGGCAATACAACATCGTGTTTTTTATGGTATAGGGGGACAAACGAGAAATCGGAGCCCTTCTATGACTACCGACGCCCATGAACATCAGCTATGCTGATGCGTTGCTCTCCTTTTCACCTCTCTCCCCACCCAATGGACCATCGGCTACTCACAAACCATGCGAAACGCGACACCGTAGATGTGACTTTACCGTGGTATCTATTGACTGAGAGGTCATTTGAAGTTCTTACATTCACATGCTATACAGATGCGCTGCACGCCATCACATCTATGTAATCAACCCCAATGGACCATCCGAAGCGGCCACATTTTTTGCACGAATGAAACATACTTCCCCGGCCGTGATTACCGGATTAGTATGCAAAGCTACAATGATGTATGAGCTTTGATACTAACTATAATTAATATTACTTCCAGCTTGGCAGCGACGGTCCTTCTTTGTAATGACGTGAAGTGACTGCTTCTACTGCTGTCACTTTTTGTGTTGTTAATGCTAATGGAGAAATATCCACTGGATGGCCCACGGGGTGAGTGGGATGATACAAGGGCAGCGTATCTGCCTGACAATGACAACTGGCTGGCTCAGTTGGTAACGTGGCGGTTAGACCGCGTTTTACGCCAGAGGTCAAATTCCGCCTAAGTCATGGATATTCACATATGTATTTTTATAATAAAAATCTTAAATATATAGGATTTATTAAAGATATAAAAATATTAAATGTACTTCCGTTGTCTAACACCTGTAACACAAGTCCTTACGCTCATTACCACAGGACTAGGCAAACGTGTTGTGATAAGTCCACAGATATTATTATTATAATCATGCGAATGTCCATGGTTGTCGATAGCCATCAAAAGGCCCCGATTTCTCGTTTGCCCCATATGCTATAAATAGGAGACGGTGGTGGACAAACTCTCATTTTTCCTGTTTGGGCGAATACGGCGGCAATCAGTACTTGCTTGCTCGAGGCATTTTACTTATCAGCTAAAGAAAACGCTGCATGCAGCATGAGCATTTAATACGAAATGAGAAGTACCAAGTAAAGAAGCAAAAGAGTTAGCAGAGAATAAATATATTTCCATTCTATTCTGAAAGAATAAGCATGAAATCGACAATCTTTTCGCATTGCCACCGCCAAATTTCGTCGCCTGAGAAGGCGCACGATAATGATGAGATGTGCACATAATACGTCTTCTCTTTTATAACTTTTACCAACACAAGCGCTGATCGTGTCGTTGCATTTCGCTTGCTAATTATAAACAATAAACGCAGATCCGATGATGCGGAAGCAGTTTTCAGCACCAGTATAAGTTATTATTTTATAATTCACAAGCAGCGCCCCGCGCTTTCATTCGCGCAACATGGAAATATTCCAACGACTGGCTCCCCTATTTCACCTCCTTAGAGGTTAAATTTGTTAAATCTTCTTTAGTGCTCTCTTACATAATGAATGGACCTCTATATCAAAGTTTTAAGTTTCTGGGTCTTGCCTGTGCGTTGTCAGTAAGTCAGGAAAGAAGTTTCAGAATCATCCCTCTCTATCCATATATTTTTATATATGGATAGAGAGGGATGATTCGGAAGATCACCCTCCTATCCATATATTTTTATACGTGGATGGGGAGGGATGATTCTGAAGATGCTGATAGTGGTTGGTGTGAGTAAATTACCTACATAATATTATCATTTTACTTCTATAATTTATGAGGAGATTGTGATTACACTTCACCAAAACGGTTACGCGTATAATGTGTTATTGTATATATATGATGTAAGTAAGTTTTTAGACGGACTTCAACGGGCGCAGCAATTGCTACCAACGCAGGGAGCCCGAGCTAAAAGCTAACACTTGGGACCCACAACGAATTTATTAGGAAGGAAATAGGACGTGTGCGAAGTTTATCGTATCTCTGGTCAGTTTATACAACTCGGCAATAACCCTAGGTGGGAAAGCCGAGTTGTAGTGAGGAGTAGCGTTCCTTCAGGTGAAGCGGGTGCTTTTGTCTTTGCTCCCATAATATAGAAGTGTCACAGAGACCCCACCCCCCAACGGGCCGCCGCTCCCCAGTCATGCCGGCCAAATTCCGTTGTATAGGAGGATCCAGTGTCAGTACAGATGCGTTACCCTCCTTTCCTCCTCCGCACCGTAGGTCACTGTGCAACACATACCATTCATAGTTTATTTCGGCCTGTTCATGACCTGATCTGTTCAGTCCCCAGTCTTTCTGCTACAAGGCGGTGTGCGGAAAAAAAATGGCGGCCAACTTACTTCCCTCACGTTCACCCACTCAAGGTTCACCCACGACCACGATCACTCTGTCAAGAGTGAAATAACTATAGGAAATAAACAAGAAAATACTTCATATAAAACTCGAGTAAGCGTCTTCATGTGTACCATATATTTAAAGCCCCATTAGCCTGTTATTGTGAGGGAACAAAAACAAACAATAGTTTCATGACGGCAGCATAATCCCTGTAATATAGCTGAGCCCTCTCATCCTAAGTAAATATTCAACCTGAGTTTACGTTCTCCAGTAAAAATTGCGGAATTCGCGTGGCGCAGGGCCGTTCAAAGGCCCCGGTATTCGGTGTACAATGAACAACGGTAAATGACCGATTGCATCGGTGGACAATAATATAAACAACTGATTAAAACCGGGCCCCGCGTTCACAAAAGGAGACATTACTTAAGGGCCCAGTTCCCGCTGCGTAACTGATAATGGCAGGAAGTGATAGCGGGGAATTGTTGCACTGCACTTGAATGGATACGAACGAAATTACAATGGACCACGCATTTTACATTTGCGAACTTATTATTTAGCTGTACTGTATTCTTGTAATCTAATTCGCTCGTTATAAAGCTACCTCTAACGGTTTATATTAATAAAACTATTCGCGGTTTGGTTTGATACTTTGCTTTACCAATGCGAATTGCGCCGGTCCAGTTACGTTGATCACGTTTACAAACACGGGATGGGGTATCAGGTGTGTAACGTAAAAAGTTGGTGATACAAGGTCTTTGTTGTGTAAAGCTACGTAATTGAAACAATTTAAGCGTGTCTCGCCATCAAACGTTAAACTTTGGTGAGAATAACTACACTGGAACACTTGTGTAAGAACTTACGAAGTAAATGAATTTAGAAAATGTATTTACTAAGAGTTATATATCAATTGACATGATAAATTTAAAGATATATAAATAATTTAATATATTTTTAAATTTATCATGTCAATTGCGCAATGCATGCGCAGTTGTCCCGACATGACAGGGGAGATACTTCCGCTCACCTGATACCGCCTCAAAGTCGGAGGAATGCTGTTACGTTTTGTGCTGTTGGCCCTAGTGTCTAGGTGGTGATTCTGTTCGTCTGAAGGAAAGGGGGCCATATTATTTACGCGGATGTTTATGGTCGTTTGCCGTCACCAAAAAGCTCGAACTTTTCGTTTGCCCCTTGTTTTTTTAATGACTTTTTCGTCTGAACATGAAAATGTATAAGTGTTTTGCGCACTACATATTTTTCTTTTTTTCAATTTTGTTCATATTTGGAACATAATATTATTTTACATTTTGTTTCAAAATAAATATTGATTCTCTATATCACAACCGAGGTACGTGATTTTTAAAAACAATGGTTTAGCGTTGGTATTCTAAAGTTTAAGCAGCCACAAATTTACGTGTGCCTAAGTTTTATTTCAAGTTATTGATATCCTTACTTAGCGACTTAAAAGCGAATACAAAATTTTATTAGCAAGCGAATATGATACAAAATGTATAAATCTGTATGGTTTTTCTGTTTAAATATAAAATGTTCATGCTCGAACATAAACAGTAATGGCCGAGTCATATTGAGAGTCCCAAGTCCCTAAAAAAGTGAAACTTTTTTTGATTATTTATTAAAATATTAACGATGTTTCGACTCGGTTACAAATAATTTGTCAGGCTTGTGATTTTATTAAGTTCCATTGGATTCTATTGAGTTAATTTAGATGGAAATCAATAACGTTATTAAGTATAGTAGCTTTGGCTGTCATTTAAACGTTCGTAGATTGTTATGGCTATCGATGTTCACTTCATTTCATGATTTAAATGTCTTCGTAATCGGTACTTCTAAAAATGACTTGTGTAGATTAGCTGGACACGGTAAATGTAACAATGCAGTGGCGCAAGAGCTGTGGGATACGATAGGCGTCTAGGGCTCGTGAATTAACCACTGTCTCTGGTTTCCCCGTAACTGATCTGGCGTGATGATTATGATAAGTGTGTAGGGGATGGGGGTACATTTGTGTGTATGTATGTATGTCATTGTCAATGTTCGATGTAAGTACATATAGAGGAAATTTTCAGGAATATAACAAATTATTTAAGATACTTTGAAGCTGTGGCAAATTTAGAATTATGTAATTTAATTAAGATTTCAATTTTAATCTTTTATAGTTTACATCGAATATTTATACAGACGGGTTTTAATTAGAGATAGTATTTTACTTGTCCTAGACGGTATTTAATTAAGCCATAGAGGACGAGCTAACCTCTCGATAGATGATCAATATTCCAAGTACAGTCTAGCATCGAATGTCCACTCAAAATGTTATAACAATATAGGTAAGAATTAATTATAATTGAATGGAATATTAGTTTATTAGCTCATGGTCGTATGGTAAGCACATTCAACCTCAGTCGTGTGGTCCTGGGTGCGAGTCCCGGGTTGGTCCAAATTGTTATTGGGATTTTTCACTTTCTAATAGCAATCTGAAGTCGGGAAGTTAGCGATGTTACACCCCGTGTCTCGAAGAGCACGTTATGCCTGATTTCTCTCCGGTCGTATTGGATTGCCGTCCCATCGGAATAGGAGAATGAGGGAACAGGGAGTGTACTTGTACCTGCGCATACCCTTGTGCACATAATTGAGACGACCGCGGTGGCTGAAATTCGGCAACGCGGATATTCATGGAAGTTTACATCACAATATACTATTTAACACTCGCGATATGAAAAAATATGAGGAGTAAAATACCGGGAACGTAGCGCAGAGCAGAGCTTACACCGCTTACGTCTCTTGCGCAGATTTCGCTTCAGAACAATTCCTTTTTAAAAAGTTAACTACAGTCGCGTATCGGGGCAGTTTGATTAGCGACCTTATACGATCTGGGTATATCCTAAATATTTGTAGGAAGATTTAGTGCCATGCTGCATAGGAGGAGGTAGTGCCATATATAGTGAATGACACTACATCCTCATATGCAACGGAATTGGGCCGGCACGACCTCTCGTCCACATAATACCGCCGTAAAGTGACATCTTCAGCATCGCGTTTCGTGCGGTTTGTTAGTAGCCGGTGTCCCATTGCCGGGTTGATGGATTATGTGGATGTTCATGGGCGACAGTAGACGTGAAAAGGCCCCGATTGCTCGTTTGCCTCCTATTCTATAAAAAAAGCACTAGGCCTGGTAGCAGTGTGTAATCTCATTTTGCAGTGAAAGCGAAATGAATGGCAACACTGCATAACAATTATGTCCTTCTTGTACTATTAAAAAGAAATAAACGTCCAATTGCACTCTAATTGGAATACGATTACCGTGAAATTTCCGACCTCTCGGATTCCGATTCGATGCAAGTAAAATACAGAAAATTACCAATAATTATGAAACTCATAATCGCAATGTGCCGGTGGAACAAGTAACATCGGCAAGATAATCGATGTGTGTCCGTTCGTTGCTTAATTAAACACGATACGCCCGTTGTCCCGATCCAATAAATGACTTCAATTAAGCTAATCAACTGTTCACTGATTTACGCGCGTCCCACCATCCATAACACGAGAGTAACCCAATTATGTCGTTTTTAAATGAATATTTATTATACACCGTGGTTATCTTGACTGTCGCTATCTTATCAATGAGTAAAAGTTTTCGCTATACTTAATACTAAATTTGAATTATTTATAGCCTTGATAATGTGTACTCGTTGTAGACAATTTGGTGTGCTGTTAAATGACTTGGACATCTTGACGTTTATTAAAACCCTGCATAGGATTTAGATTGTGAGAGGCCTATGTCCAGCATTGGACCGATAAGGGCTGATAATGATGGTGATGATAATAATTAGAAGATGACTATAAGGCAATAATATTTTATTCATAACTAAGCAACATTACACAAGCACTTCCTTGATGAATGGAAGTATATTTTTTCATCATTGTCATCACCATCATCATCATTATCAGCCCTCATCGGTCCACTGCTGGACACAGGCCTCTTCCAATGAACGCCAAGACGACCTGCTATTTCTTCAGTGAAACATTTGTACCTATAAGTGGAAGGACTTTCTGACCAACGAATCGAGTGATCATGTTATTTTAGACCTTTTTTTACAATATTAGGAAACGAGCAGATGAACAGTAAGAGCCATTTGATAAATTCCAGCACCCACAGACATCTGCATAGTTGTTATTTGTTACGCAGTGTTGTCCTCTTGCCTTCTGTCCTCTCCCTGTTACTTTGCGAAGTATTATATAAGCGCGAGGGGCCTCCCCGGTATAATGTATAAATAACCTCAATAAATTATGTCGTTATTTATATCCGACTACTCGTTTTCGTTTAAAATAAAAGAAATGCGCGTGCGAAATCAATAAACATTTCCAGAGGAGCTGTAGACGAACGCCTCGACTTAAAACCGACGCCACGTCCTCTTAGCTGTCGCTTCTTATCTTAATTTATTAAGAATGTTAAATAACCTATTGATTACTTACGTTCCCCCGTCAGTTAAAACAGCGGTATGAGCCTCGCTTAATGAAGACCGAGACAACATTTCACGGTAATTCAAAGCGGGTTCGCACTTCATGTTGCGTACAAGTAGGGCTGCCAACTTGGCACCTTGATACCGAAAAGATCAGCCAGTTTGTCCCAAAATTTGATTACACTGGAAAATTGAAATTATTATTACGGACTTTATGTCTTTTTAGACCTAGGACCACACAAGTGTTCTTTAAATCGCTTTCGAATAGTGAAAAGTGCGTGACGGCTTGATTTGAAAAGTCTAACTTTTCACTTGGCCATATACACATTTAATAAGCCTAATATCCGGCTTTATTCGGACGCCTGGCAGCGCTAAACCTGCGTTGTTTATTCAGTTCGTTCACAAGTTCGACATCTCAGAACTTTGATTACTTCGACATCCTTCTATGGCTGATCAATTACATTTTTATGCAGATCAAGCTGCTATGCGTGAATGCGATTGTGATCCTTAGCCAATTTGTTTATTTTATTTCACAGTGTGTGTAAGTAAGTGCATTATTTGTTAAGAAGCAGTACCATGCTGCGTGGCATCTCAAATGGGCCGCTAATTATTACGGCGTCTTATGCCGTCGTGAAATTTCGGAGGCCCATTAGACGGGAGGCTTAAAGAAGGGCAAAACACGTCTGCAAACAATTATGTGGATTCTATTGGTGTGGACAGTCATCAATAGCTCCGACTGCTCGCCCCCCCCCCTATTAAAGTACATTTCCTGAAAAAATTACAACTACGAAAATCTCTACAGGGAGTTCATCATTCATTTCAATCCATTGGAGTTGTTTCACCGATTTTTTGTGGTTTTGTATTCTGGCAATAGTTACGTATTTTGTGTAAGTCTTACTTCTCATATAGAGATGATTATTGTTATATACTTATATTTGTTGACGCGTTACGACAGGATGACACCTGGAGGGCTGTGTGACCATCTTAAGAGATGGACTCTAGGTGAGGAGTATTGCGTGTACGATGCCAAGCTGTAACACATCTCTGAGGGTCACACACACAGCTAATGGATGTCGTATGGGTCTAACACGGACATCGGCTGTCATACTGTCATCACAACATAGACTATGTAAATATATTGACAGATTTGCAACAATTATTTAATTAAACTTTAATAAATACATACTATGGAGAGACAGGAGGGAGTTATTGGGTGTCACTCCATAAAATCGTACATT
Organism: Eumaeus atala; assembly: GCA_017140195.1. Taxonomy (NCBI): domain Eukaryota; kingdom Metazoa; phylum Arthropoda; class Insecta; order Lepidoptera; family Lycaenidae; genus Eumaeus; species Eumaeus atala. Next base: position 41,733 of record JAFELO010000603.1, on the reverse strand, counting down.
ACATGAAAAGCACTCGAAAGCGGTTAATGATATGTTATTGTAGACAATAAATAGGTGTTAAGGTATATTATCGAACAATTTTTATTTTGAGATGAAATTGCTTAAATCGAATGTACACATATCGCGTTTGTCCTCAGAAATAAAAAGGGACAGCAATATAGGTACGGGTAACATATGAAATTGTTTATTGTAACACTTATAAAAGTGGAATTTAGCGAGGTCTAAACGAAAACATGTTAAAGGGATTGTCGAGGAATCCCATGTCACATAACGTGGGTACTTTATCGAATGGGCTCGCCGAACGCGCCGTCCGTTCAAACTCTAATTCCGTCCATTGAATTCAAATTGAAGAGTAAAATGTTTCATGTCCTAGCCGGTATCGAAACCAAGCGTCTAGCTAATAACATAATGCCCCTGGGAATGGGCATATGCGAGGCTAAAAAATACGCTCCCATATTTGACTCGTCTCATTTTGTATTCGTATTTTGTTATATGAGAGCCTTTTGTTTGCTAGTGAGTTGTGGCACAGGGTAGTGATGTGACCCATGGAGATAATATAGGCGGTGGTGGTGGTATCGAAGCCATAGGCAGACCCGTGACTACGATTGTCTGTCTTGGTTCATTGGGAAGGAAGATGAAAAACTCGCATTGTGCAGAGAAAAATGAATGAAAAATAGTGGGTAGATAGTGACGTCCGGCTCAGTTGGCCGCGTGGCGGTTATTCCGCGTGTCATGCCAGAGGTAGCGGGTTCGAATCCCGTCCAGGTCATGGATATTTAGTGTTTACATGCCTATTACATTTTTCATAAATATTTCATAATACACACCAAATATATTTTCATTGTTACAGGTACTAGCTGATACGCAAGTTCTTACGATTCATTTCAGTATGATCAGTCCATAGTCCATATTAAATATTTTTTAAGTTATATACTGAGAAATCCTAGTATAATAATGAACACTTATCTTCATGAATATTGCACGTATGCAACATATCCACATGGAGACCGCACTGTCGCGTGGGTTTTACAGCATTTGGCTGTTTAGGCCGAAGCAATTCCGGACGAATTGAAACGTGGTAATGACCATTGTAGGCGCACCGCATAAATGCTCTTATTTGCATCAAAACGTGCTCGACTATAAGCCCGCTTCGTGTTCAAATCGATCCGCAATCTCACCAGTTACTTGTTTCATACATTGTCTATGTTTTAACCACTGAACTAACACATTGATTTTAGAATTTTAAAGGATCGTTTTAGATTTTTTATAGTTAACAACCTCCTAAGTTAACAATGGGGAGCAGTTGTAGTTGTTTGTTAAGTTTCTGTCGACATCTATAAACATCGCCGCTTAAGTATAAGTAGATACTTCGCATTGGTTTATTTTCTACGGGTAATTGAATATAATAGAAGATATTTATTATCGAAATTTCTCAGACACACTGTTTTATATAAGGAACATTATACAGATACATACACATAATATGGAAACAAAACAGTAAAGTAGGTAAAACAAAGGATTATAGACGTAAAATTAAAATAAAAACTAAATTTAAAATGCATTAGAGGAAAAAGGAAAGAAGGGAGAGCTACATAAACTTTATGCGGATGTTTGACCATGGGTTGGGATGTTCGTTTGCCTCCTTATTATATATAGAATAGAGGTACAACACACAACATAAAAAAGAGTTAGGTATGCCTACCTACCTCCTTTAGTAACCGAGGTCCCGTTGTCGGGGCTTAATCAAATATTGCAGGCTGAAGTTACCCTTCGGTATCCGAGGTCACGTTTTCGGGGTTTACTCAAATGTTGCAGGCCAAAGATACCCCTCGGTATCCGAGGTCACGTTTTCGGGGTTTACTCAAATGTTGCAGGCCAAAGATACCCCTCGGTATCCGAGGTCTCGTTGTCGGGGTTTAGTCAAATATTGCAGGCTGAATTTGGCACACATGCCATGGAAGTTTCACTACAATGCTACAGCATGATCCTAACAATGCGATGGAGACGCAACGGGTCCATGGAGACTACGCTCGGGCTTCTCTGATAGGTCTTGGCAAACAAGGTTTCAAGTTATTGTTAATAACCTCTTGGTAGTGCTATGCTCCATTGCAGTCGAATCAGGCCGGCACTACCGAGGATGTATCTCTCGCTCGGTCATATAACTCTGTGTCATATACACTGATTAGTGAGTAGTCGGTGGCTCATAGTAGGGGTGCCCAACTTTCCTCCTCCCCTCCTCCCATCAACATGACAGTAGTGCAGATGTCCATAGTCGTCAAAACGCCTTCATCTCGTTTGTGTGTAAAAAACCTCAGGCCTAGATAATGATTTTGTAATTAAATTTAATGGTTTTTATTAATATTCTTGTTTTATCGTAATTAAAATCAAATGGAGTAAGATTATTTCTTTTATGTTACAAAGGAAACGGTCAAGTTTTAAGTACGTCATGAAAGATGAGAACTTACGTTATCTGTGATATCTCATACGTACGGTTCATCTCAATTTAGATAAACAATCTTTGAAAAGATTATATGGATTTTATCCATATCATTATATGTATTTTAAGATTACAATTACATTTACTTTTATACTTTGCTTTCATTACACATTAATTTTGTAGTTATCTAACGGATTTTAACGCGATACTTAAAATAATTATTACAAGGCACTGGCTGAGTTTTTGTGAATATCTTGCTCGACGTTTCAACCGGGTTACACCAGTCCTGGTCACGAGCCGACTTTTTCACGTGTCACAGTGTTAGGTACCCTACTCCCCCGAAACGACTTTTTGCCAAATTTTATATGAATATTTAGTGCGCCTGACAATGGGCTAAAATCTATTTTTCATACGCCTAAGTGACTGGGGCTGTCCAGCCGTTTCGGCAAAACGAGGTTTGCCGTGTCAGCTAAGTATAATAATTGTAGTACTTTCTAAACTTATACATAGAAAGTTGGTTGTTGTTATGTGTTAAATGTAGGATATTTTTTGTCTTTTCCGCCGGCCCTCCAGGGAGTAGTCGCTCCGGGATCGATTGACAGGAAATCTGAGTTTTGATTGATATGTCATACATTTTTTTATAGTATAGGTGTTTTTTATAGTAATCTTTTAAATACTACCGACGCCAATAGGTTATGCCTGTGGGCGTTGTCGTCACGCAGTGTGTTTCCAACCTTTCCTCCGTCCTCCAATGTGCCACCGGCTACTTCCAAATTCTCCTGACACTGTGAGAGAGAGTTTTCCTGGTTTACGTAACCAGACGTCCAAGTTGGTAGCAATGCAGCATGACACAACATCTTACTTAAACAATTGTTTCAACAGAAGTGGAGACTAAACAAGCTGTTACTGATGATGATGATTATGTGAACATGTCAAAAGGAATCCTAAGGTATTTTTTTACGAAAACCAACAACAAGTATTCCAATAAAAACGTATATTATTTATTCAATTGCGAACAAAAGATTGTGTATTTGAAGTCCATCGTTCATTGTACCACTCAGTTTCGTATTGTCAGTACGTAGACGTGAAAACAAGGGGGCGTGAGTGGAAAAATCGTGCAATTTTCCGGATGCCGTTAAAGCTAATACGGCCTTCCGAGGCGGCACTCGATTAATCTCTGTCGACCGCGATGAGTCCCGACTGCTTCGTATTAAGCTGGGACCAAGTATTCTTGAACTCCGATACTTCAAACAACGTTCTTGAACACCCGAAGAAACGTGGAAAAGTAAAGTTCTGGATGTTATGGCTGCATAGATTCCGACGATTCCCTTTGAGCGCGGAACGGAGAGTGATCAAACCTTTCCTCTGTAACAGAAATTATGAGTTCACTCGAATGCTCAGACAAAAATGCTTTGGGGGGTATCTAAAATAATGCAGCGTGAAAATGCAATGTAGGGAAATGTGATATAGAAATGTGGTGCTTTTATCTTATGACGGTATTGGTTTCCTTATTTTCGGTTGTACATTCGGGGTGATATAAAATATGTTTTTACGTATGGCAATATTGTTGACATATTATGTTTTTTTATTACCGAAACCCATAGAAATTTGTATAAATCTCATGCAGATGCGTTGTCCTCCCTTCCTCCTCCGACTGCGAGAGTTATCATAATAATCTCTTTATTGTTGTTTGGCACAAGGCTAAGGTATCTTTTATTAAATACGAAGACGGTCGATCGAGGGCAACGATCGACGGCAATTATAACATTAATGCGGATGTCTATGGGCATTGGTAGTCGTCAAAAGGCTGCGATTTCCCATTTGCCCTCCTGTCTATAAGAAGACTCTATACTTAATTAATTGGTCATTAATAGTAACCTTCAAATGCGTATAAAAAATAAAACGCATCGCACTCTCCTCTGTAAAGCGAAGTAAATAATAACGCTCGAGTCGTCGTGAAGCGATGTGCTGCAAATGCACAGTGGAGAGTTATTGCCTGACGAGTTACGCCACTGTGTGATATATCACTTTAAAATTCAATACGAGAGTGTGCGAATCAAACAATATCATACACTGCTTGTGAATGATAATAGACATTTGTGTAGTCTTATGTTGGAAATATAATTGGCCTTACAATTGTAATGTGAAAACGTTCATTTATGAATATTATATAATATGCGCCGCTTATATTATATAATATAAATGTTAAAACATAAATGGTAATCAAAAAACGCTGGAGTTTACGTATGTAAATTTCTCGGCGATAATAAGAATAAAGCGTAACAAAGCGGCGTGCTGTCTGCCCAATCGAAAATAATGTACAATATGCGATTGGGCGAACAACCCACCGCATGTTCATCTTCATTTTTATGGACTAAGCAGGTTCCTCTAAGAACAAACCCGGTCATGACGTTTCCCTTCTGCCCCTGGAATTTTCAGTGGAAATGAAATTCCTTCTTGACTAGAGTAGATAAACATTACTGTATGTAGGCTTTCTAACACGGTAAAGAACTATAGTGACTCAATATAAATTTTGTGTCATTATATTCCTGTATCGGACGAGGACAGAGCCTGTCGATGCTATTTTATAATTGGCAGTTCTGCCTGTGACCCATATTATTTGTGACGCATAAGTTGTCTGTGTAATGTCATATTGTATCTAAATAAAGCTACTCTAACACGGTAAAGAACTATAGTGACTCAATATAAATTTTGAGTCATTATATTCCTGTATCGGACGAGGACAGAGCCTGTCGATACTATTTTATAATTGGCAGTTCTGCCTGTGACCTATATTATTTGTGACGCATAAGTTGTCTGTGTAATGTCATTTTCTATCTAAAAAAAGTTAATCCAACACGGTAAAGAACTATAGTGACTAAATATAAACTTTGAGTCATTATATTCTTGTATTGGATGAGGACAGGGTCTGTCAATACTACTTTATAATTGGCTGTTCTGCCTGTGACCTATATTATTTGTGACGCATAAATTGTCTGTGTAATGTCATTTTGTATCTAAATAAAGCTATTCTATCTAGTAGGTACATTTCTCTTTCTAGATAATAATTCTGTTTCTAGAAGTTAATCATTATAGTAAAATGTAATTCTTACGTTCCGTATATAATTTGTGTTATATACTTTATTAATAACTAGCAGTCCATTCAGGATTCACGTGGACATTACACAAAATATGGCAAAAATTAATTGGTTTACAAAAATACAAACATGATAAATTTTACTTTTGGCGACGTAAACACATTACCATAGAAACAATTTCTCCTCATGACAGAACAACTTTCTTTTGGGACAACTAGTATTCAATAATTTCTGCAGCTATATAAGCGTATACTTTGTTATTTTTCCACTCCTGTGGTTACATTATCGAAGTTTTCATATTGATCTTCTTCTTCAGCGAATATTCGCCCACTCGAATCATACTCCCATGTGGTACGATTGTCCGTTTCCCTTATGCACGTAGGTCCTGCTGTGGCTTTTATGTCATCGGACCTTCTGGTAGGTGGTCTGCCCGCACTTCTCTTGCCTAACCGAGGTCTCCACTCTAGAACGCGCTTGCTCCGTCGGTCGTCGTGTCTTCGGCATACGTGGCCAGCCCAAGCCCATTCCAGCTTGACGACTCTTTGACCAACGACTTTGGTGCACTGTCTGATGAGCTCGTTTCAGACTCGATCGTACATCGCAATGCCCAGCATGGCTCGCTCCGTGTATTAAAAAATGATAAATAATCTATGTTCATCGGAGATATTGAAGGATTGTAATAGTTTAAATTGGTTCTGTATTTTCGAAGTTTATTCAATGCAAACAGACAAACAATCAAATGTTTACTCTTTATAACATTAGTCAAGATTTGCATAAATTTGACATTCTGATTGTGAGAATATTCTTTTAGAATAGCACATAAATGTCTGGAGTAATGGCGTCGTATTGAGAGAAATATAATAAGCTTAGACGCTATTCAGTTTCATTTCGCGGTGGTCATTGTTGGCTAAACTCTCCCGGCATCGAATTCGCAATACCATGACTAAAAGCTTGTAAATATGGCGTTTAATCGTCTATACTTCACAATTTGCTCCTGACATTATGCAGTAATAAATGGACAATTTAAATGCGGCGCAACTGAAATTAACGGACGCGGGATTAAAATTTAAACTTGTCGTAAATACTGACTAAAGTATCTATGAACTATTTATGTGCGGTGCTGTGTTGCTTTAGTACTTTACACCGATCAGTGAAAGATAATTTTATTTTAATCCTTGACAGTAAGTGTATTGTTTCCACGCTGCCGTCTATCTATTAAAAATTTTTGTTATTTCGTGTTATTAGTATTTCAATATTTTGTTTTCGTGTATTGTATATGTAGAGTACCTATAACGGACGATTATTCTATATTCATTGTATTTCAAGCCGGGACAGGTAATTCAATTAATGTCTTTCGGTACCGGCAAGTCGAGCAAAAAGCGTCACGGCCGTACCATCCTTTCCTCGAAGCCATTCAGGATTATCTGCCATCATTGATTTGTTGTTCGGTTGCAATATTTATTAATTACAAATGTTGCTTAAAATCGGAAGTAGATAGTATTATATTTTGATGCTTAAATAATTTTTATTAAGTGGTAGGGCCATGCTGCATTTCAGCTGAATAGAACTGCTATGACGCCCACATGATTCTGAGCAATGTGAAGTCTAGGTATATGTAGTTTGTGAGTTTCCGGTGGCCCGTTCCATTCCATTCCATTCATCCGGTAGGGGAGGGACGAAGGAGGGCAACGCATTTACATAATTATTTTCTCTCTGTTTGCACGTTTATACCTCCTATAAAGCATAAGTAGAAGTTAAGTTATTTAACCCGATATTAAATCGACTCCTCGATGTTTTTTCGTATGATGAGCGTTGTAACTGTGACGTATAGTGGGAAATGGGTTTCCACTTTATTTTCATGTTACTACAAATATAAAATCTCAAATATCCTCATCTTCGATATGACACTAGTGTAGATTCTCGAGTAGCTATTAGTCAAACAATATCGTAGCCCGGGAAGATGGAATTGTAGATTGTCTTCACCGAAGTCAGAGAGTAAATCTTGTTGAAAATATCTGCACGCCAGATAAAGATCGCGCGGAATTGAGCTTACGATTTATTTTCTCGCGTCTGTATAGAAGTTGAATGAAATTGTTCAACGTACTATGAGTTTTGTGTCCGTCAATAGAGCTAAGAAAGGCTTGATTATTGATGATTGGGATGGATTTGAGTTGCATCGCTTTATATTGATATGGTCGTTAGAAACACGTTATAAGATTAAATGTAGGTGGAGGAAACGTGTATCAGTAGCGTGAGCAAGTTTGGTGTCATTTATTGTGATCAGTAAAGTACATATAGTTATATAGGATAGTCGAGTAATCGGAGCTTCGAGGTGAATAGGAGAGTCTGTAAATCACGTAGGGAGTAGTGCTGCATTTGACTGGCAAAATCAGGGAGGTACCTCTGGTTCAAGAGACCGACGTAAAGCAAAACCTAGGCTATCGCGTTTCGTGTGGATTTGTGAGTATCCGTTGGCGTATTCGAGAGGAGGAGGGAGGAAAGGCAACGCATCTACATGACGCCATTAATACGGATCATGAATACCCGGTGTCCCATTGGAGGAGAGGAGGAGAGGAGACCAACGTTAATGCGGATGTAACTGTGCATCAGTAGTCCTTCAAAACTCTGCTCGTTTGCCAGAGGGCATACTAGAAAAAAAAACATTCGCATTGACTTAATACAGGCGTTTCGCTTTTTCGCTACCATTTCATTCAATAGGCTACCGCAAACTCATACACCACACGATACGCGACGTCATTGTATATGTAATTTTGCAATATTCCGTGTAAGCAAGACTACTCTGTTTCGAGTACGTCTACTCGTTTACCTAATACTTCTACTCGTATACAAAGTCCATACCCAGATATAATTTGTTTCACTTGCGTATTGTATTGTGTTAATTGACTTGAATACAAGACTTTTTTATTTATTATATTTATTTATGCGATCGCTAGCGCATTGCACGATTTAATCTCGCCACAGCTGTATTATGCACGAATCTTGAAATTGGACGTCAAATTAGGCAAAGTGGTGGTGTCGCGGTGTCATGCGTCTGAGTGACGGGTGTCCGGCTGTGATAAAACAGGCTTACACTATCCTGGAACCGGTCGTTGCTTTGTATGTTAATGTGTATCCGTGTACTAATTTTATCCTTAACGCGACAGATATGAAAACTTTAATTAAAAGAATTCAATAAAACAACCTAAACCTATTTTGTAGCAGTTTTTTCGCCGTTTTTTAATTTTTACGTTTCATTCGTTATGTTCATTGGTAATTGCGAAATGTGACCATGGCTGCTGCAAAGTATCCGCAACGTTGAGAACGTTTGGATGTTGGACCGATGATGACTTTTACGTCAATGCGAGCATGAGTAAATTATGGGATGAATATGACACAGGTCAGCATTGTACTGAGGCCATGATAGACTGAAGGTGCACAAATATAGGCATAAGTTTCAAACTAAATAAATATGTCTGTCTGAACCACAGAAAAAAAAAAACAATTTTGTCCCTTGGTCATCACTGTGTTACCGCAAAAATTCAACAGAGAATTCAAACTTTACACAAAACACAAGTATATGCACTAGCGTGTACCAAATCCAGTCAATCAGATGGCAAATTAGACGAAATGGTGGTCTCGCAGTGTCATGAGTTTGATTGACGGATGTCCGGCTCTGGTTTAATGTGCTTATGCTATCTCGGGACCGGTCGCTGTTTCGTGTTTTAGTGTATACCGTGTACTAGTTATGTCCGTGACGTGGCAGATGTCAAAAATCACTGTACGCTACGGTTAAGCCACTTAACCGGCCATTGTAGCGGTTTTGTACAACAGCATAGTATTCTACTATTTTATAGTACTTTTCACTATCACTTTATAAGATAGTAGTCATGATTGTAGTTGCATTGGGTCGCACGACCGGGGAGGTACCTCTAGCTCACATGATACCGCCGCAAAGTGACAGCTATTCTGTGGCGTTTCGTTTGGTGTGTGCGTTTCCGGTGGCCAATTGAAGAAGGGGCGGAGAGTAGAGCAATAGTACTCGATTAGAATACTCGGTATGTTTGTTTATTTGACCTAAAGTTTGACTTATTGGAAAAAATCGTATTGGAATATTTTACATTCATGATGTGTATTTATTTAACAATAATTAACATAAGAAATTAATAACAAAACACTGTTTCACTTTTTATTCTTTGTAAGAGTGTGGTCGTCTTCTTTTTTCGCTCTAGCTTAAAGCTTCGGGTGGACGCTACTGTAGTCGTAACTTCTAGGCTAAGCTCTATAATGTAGAGCTTATACACTTAAACCGGAATTAAGTGATGTCGGGTCTCGACTTCCGGGTCTGTAAAACTTTTAGTGGTAGTCATGGATGTCCAGGGGCATTGGATTTCGTTTAAAAAGAGCCGAATCACAAAACTTACACGTTTCTCTTGTTACAAGGCCAGATGTGGGGTTAAGTGCATGCAAAAGTTTGCAACCACTTTCTCTATCTTCATCTCCTATCTAAGTCATACATTGGAGATGATGAGCATAAGAATGGATAAGAATGCACCAGTTAGCTCAGGTGGAGAATATAATTGCACGGTCGCGGGGAATGCTTCTATGCATTGCCACTGGTCAGCGAATCAATCCAGGGGTCGTGAATACTCCTAACGTGGAAAGTCCACGTGATTTACGTCGTGTACTTTCACCGATAACGTGTTCTTTTTATACGGAGGCAAACGAGAAGTTGCAGCCTTTTGATTACTACCGACGCCCATAAACAGCCGCATAGCAGTTACGCAAATGCGTTGTCCTCCTTTCCTCCTCCCCTGGGGGACATCTTTAGTCAATAGAACACGGGACGGCGATGACTGACAAGATACATAGTATGACTTAGGTATTCAACATGATTTTTTATCCTACGAATAACACCAATGCGAAAGTTTATATGTAATCTTGTTATTCTATCACGTCAAAACTCGAACGGGTTTGATTGAAATTTGTCTCAGACTGATGTGGACTAACTGAAGAATATTTGTCGAAAAATGGTATTGGATTGATTGTCCATTTATAGGCACTGCTGTTGAACATTGATAAATAATATCGACAGTATTAATTGATTCTTTTTATAGTGTAATGCTGACGCAAATGTTATGGGACAAATTTCATAGACATTGAACTCCTAAACACATACGGACATAAGTTCAAAACAGATGTATCGAAATGACGTCATTATATAGCCATAAGGGTCGAGATTGAAATTTGAAGTCAGCAACTCGAATTCAATATCTTTACCCAGAGTTTGAACGTTTGGTGTTAAACCTTCTATCCTGATAGCGTCGGTTCTTTTGGTATAAGGTCGATGTAAGGTTTATAAACACATTCCCTCTTAGTTGTATTTATCAATACGTATTATATTGACAATATTACTGTGCCAGTATCAATATCTTTCATTCCCGTGGTCCAGGTTCGAACTCCGCCATGTTCCAATGAGTTTTTCCAACTTCATTTTTAGTATACTATTATTTAGCTACAAGGACAGGACTCAATATATATTTTTTTTATTGTGACGCGGGTAAACCCCATCACCCACCCCGGGTGGTGTGTGGGGCTCGCTGCACATTATAGTACCGAATAAACAATAAAACCTGTGTGTCTCGTTTGGTGAGGTGTCTCGGAACTACAAGTCATCAGGGGCGAGCAGAAACCTCCACAGAGATGTTATGGGATGAGATCCGCGCCCCGTTGCCTCGTACGTAAAAGTGTCTCCTCCTCCTGAATTTGTGTCCCCTATTTTTATCGGATAATCCACGTAGTGCAATTGGTTTCATCCAGAGCGTCTAGGTTCATCCCAGGTCCCAGTTCCACCGTCAAGAAAAGGCTAAAACCGTGGTGGGGCGATTCAACTTCTCTACTCTTCTTGAGCGAATGTAAGACGTTTAGTTTGAGTTCCTATAAACACATATTTCTATTACAATAAAACTACTTTTATGGATTCTGTCGCGGTTTATTTAATTATTTAACTAGTCCGACGTTTTAGAAGCTTCACAGCAGCCATGGTCACGGGTGGACCGAGATGACAGATGTTTTGATGTTCTAAGTTTTTAAGAGTGCCCGAAGAATTATAATTTTAGTTGTTCCGATTAACGCAAACAGTACGTATCATATCGAGTGCTCTTGAGGTTGTTATGTTTACTTTTTGATTTGATTATGTTCACCACTGGGTCCCAAGCGGAGGGAAGAACCCAGCCATCTTCTCTATTGAAATTTGGATCTTTTTTAATCTCAATAGCCTCACGGATCATCCTCGGAAGAATCGCTGTTCCCTAGTGAGGATTTGCGCTTTATCAAATGTAATGTAATGGCAGGGGCCAACGTCAGCATGCCCACAGACCGCAACTTTTCCAGAAAATTTATTTGAGCAACGAGTAACAATGGAGTAAACTTAAGACATCAACACATTTCTATGTTATTGGGTGACAAATGAACAGTCGGAGTGTTTTGATGACTGACGCCCATAAATGTTTACACAATTACTATGCCAGTAGACGTATAGTCATAGAGCTTTCACCCTCCCCTCCATTTAAGTTGGCGCATATAACACCGTCTCCAGGTTTACATAATACTAGTGAACACGATAAATATCTCATTAACCTACCATGAGACTCGCATTGTTCAGATGTATATCGACTAGCCGTGTTTTTCGAGATGACAAGGTCTTCCCGAAGCCTTATTTTTGCTTCGTAAGCTGCGCACGCTTGTATGAAACCTCTGGTGTTGCAGATGTCTGTGGGTGACGACTGGATAACCCCTATTCTTTAAAAATGTTTAGAAATTTAATGCAAATTGGCATTACCTTGTCTGGCCATAACTACATCTACATTTAATAATAAAAAAGTATTTCATTTTAATTTGGCATCTGTCTTTTTTGTGCGATTGTTCATTGTGTTTTATTCTTATTTTAACGACAGTATATTGTACAGTTTTTTTGCGATATTAAAATGGTTTGGGTGGTAAAGAGAAAATAATCGCTGTGTTGTGTAATGCAATCACATTACATAACACAGTCGGTATGAAGCCAAATGCAATTTTTAAAACACCCCATACTATAAAGGCATTACTCGAATGTTTGTGTTCCGGGCAATTAATGTTTACTATGAGAATTCCACTGTCTATTACAGTGAAAGCTCTGGTCCTCCACGTAGTGTTCGTACGAAAAAAAGGTTGACGGATGAGAATTTATTTACAATTGAGCAACATTTCAATAAACGAAATGACCGTATTATATTATGCTGAAAGCTCTAAGGAAGCTTCCCAATTAGTAGACAGCGTGCAACGTGGGCATTATCCGTCTTCAATGATGGTTTGGAGGGGTGATAGCTACGAAGAAATAACTGAACCATATTTTTGTGAAAGAGGTATCGAAACATCGGCACAAGTGTTAAGCCCCTGTTATTTAGGGGCTTAACACCGTGTTCAATATCCAAGTATAGTCCTGCCAGCAAGACTCGGCGGAGGGTAATAAAATCGGTCCACTCAGTCTTGTTTCGCCATGATATTTCGAAGTCCCTAAAACAGTCCGTACGATTGGCAGTAAAGAACTTCCTTATGGAAAGTGTGTGTGCTTCTTTTAATAACTGGCCTCATCGTTTTAAGGACTGCATTGCCGCAAATTGACTTCGAATGAGCTTTCTATATTTTTAATTGATTTATACTTGTGTATAAAAATAACACACTGTGAAGTAGTAAACGTTATTTGCAATTAAAAAACATTTTTTTTCTTACAATATTTCTGGCAAGACTAAGTCCCCATTTCATATCCTATAGAGTCGAATTTCGGATATAATGTTCACCACTATGCTTTGTGATGCGTTTAAAGTAACGATCGTCCTGAATTCGCGAGTGCGATGCTGCGAGTAGGTACTAGTGATGAATGAGAATTTAAATTGCGACGGGTATAAATTCACACACGTGAACAATTTGTCGTGCTGTGTAAACAATGCTCGCGGGTATAATTTTGTAAAGTAAATAGTGCCTGTAAAGCATATGTTGCTCTTTATAAAATATTTTTTACGAATATTATTTACTATTTGCAGTTTTTGTGTCCCTGTTACATTAGGCACCGAGCCAGATGCAAATTTTGTCAATCACTTCCTCAGATTTTTCATATCTCGTACGATCCATAGAGATGTAATAATACCTAGTCTTGCTATAAATATTGTAACACAGAAAAAATACTTTTTAACTGCAAATAAGATTTATAACTTTTGCAGTGTGTTCGTTTAATACAAAAACATAAAGCAATTGAAAATTTAAAAGGCACATTCCAAATGGTCTCCATTGGCTGTAGCCAACAAGAGCTGTAACTACAAGAACTGTATTGTAATACAGTTCTTTAAACTTTGAGGCCATTTACCAATAGAACCACCCACACTTTCCGTGGGGAAATTATACACTGCCAATCGGATGGTTTGTTCTAGGGACTACAAATTATTAATACGTTTAGAGCAAGCTATATTCTCTAAAACCGACCCCTAACCATAATCGAGTGGGTGAGGATCGGGACTAGACAACGGTCAGCCTTCTGCTCTGATGAAGCCCACAACATTCGCTTCCAACCAAGAGTGAGTGGACCGACTTTATTGCCCAGCACCGAGTCTTGCTGGAAGGAAATACTGTAATTTTGTTTCTTAAAGTGTATCTCAATTGTAAAAAAATCTTATCCGGAAACAAAACTTTTCTGTGATATCCCTTTGCGTACCGTTCCAGTAGTCCTTTGATTTTATCACCCTTCATCATCATCATTATCAGCCCTGATCGGTCTTCTTCCGGCCACAGGCCTCTTTCAATGACGCCAAGACGGGTGATCTCCTGCTACTCGTATCCATTACGAACCAGCACGGAGATCGTCAGAATTTCTTCGAATTCTTTTCTTAACTACTTTGATCACCTTTTTCGTCACTCGAACACTACGTGGAGGGTCAGAGCTTTCACTGTCACAAACCCACACCATTTTAATATCGCAAAAATTGTACAATATATTGGCGCTAAGATAAGAACAAAACACAACGAACAATCGCATAAAAATGACAGATGCCAAATTCAAATATGTTTTTTATTATAACAGTTTTTATGGCCAGACTAATTATAAAAAGATATGATCGTCAGCCGCTCCGTTGGCCATCTTGATGTTTAATAAAAGCCTTTTGCAAAATTTGCAAAATTGCCTATGATGAACTGTAGACGAAGACGGTCCTGATGTAAATTCTATATTTAATGGTTTTTTAAGAATAATAGCCACCAATCCGCCACCAACCCTGCTAAAATGCGAAAGTTTTTGAGTAATATATTTTCTATCATAAAAAAATTAATGGAAAATATGTCAAGCTGGTGCAAGCGCGAATCACTGTTAGTATCTTACATATAAAGGAATTGTTACTTAAGTGTTGTGTTTTACAGTATGTTAACTAAAAGAGAATTTATGAGGAAACAATCGTCACTCTACACCTTAAAATCACAATAATAATATACAAAAGTATAATAAAATGTATAAACTGTACATTTATTTTCCTATTATTCGTAATTTGAGTTATCTATAAAAAAAAACTCGTATCGACTATCGATATTATAAATCTACGTTGTACACAAATAAGACTGAACATCTCGCAAGTGTACAAGACACAAATATTATAATGCAGTATTGTCTCCATGTTTTTGGCGAATAAGGGTCCCAGTTGCATATTTTGAGCCTCGCTGGCTGGCACGACGGTCGCGTAAACCGATAAGCCACCTGATTTACGACTTATAAAGCGACACTTCCGCAGGCTTAGTTGCAAGATTTATACAATGCGTTCAGCAGTGACAATTAATGAGTCATCTAGACGGGTTTTACGTCATTTATGCTAATCATTTTTATTGATAAATTTATTTTCTATTTAACTACTATCCAACAGGACTACAATCTATGGATACCGTCAGTACCGTGACTGCCTATTGAACTAGTCCTTACGACATGTTCAACCGTAGTAGTAACTCGTACGCTCCCGGGTTCGAGTCACTGGTTGGACCAAATTGTTGGGATATTTCAATCTATACTAATAATGTAAACCTGTAGGGTTGATTTGTTAGTTTAAACACGCAAATCTCAGGAATTACTAGCACGAAATGTATAATTATTTTTGTGTTGCTTAGTCCATTTATCGAAGGAGGTTATAGCCTATATACTATGACGGTGGGACTAATTGGACCCGGCTAATGCGGGATAAAGTGGGTGGATGCTAGTTACTAATAAAAGTCCGAAGTCAAGCAGCAGGCGTTGTTACATACAAGCCACCGGTCCTGCGTTGATTTCTTTCCGCTCGTCTCTTTTGTCGTATCTATTCGTCAGTGCACTTGTGTCTGCGCTCGCGCTTATGGACAATAACATATCCTGGGCAGTCAGTCTGTCAATTTGTTTAGGAGGACATGATTTATTCTTTTTACATTGTAAGGGATAATCCTAGCTGCAGTTAACAGTATAGCTGGAACTTTATGATGTTTTATGAACGAAAAACGAAAGCACTGCAGTCCAATAATAAGTGCCAGCCCAGCACAACCATAGTAGTAGTAATCTTCCTACATATATTATTTTCCTGCTGAAGATTCTATCAAGAGGCCATGATGGTTGCCACTGTCGATCCCGTAGTCGATAGATAATGTAGTCAATCCCAAAGCTCCGTGCCGTTCCACTAGACGTCGGGTTGGATACAAATAGGATACAGGCCTCTGATAGTATTTTGTTAGAAGAAATCCCTATTAGCCGCGAAGTTTGAACAATTTTAATCATGCGAAAATCACGATGACAAATACACCGATCAAATTTAAAATTTTATAAAAATAAGATCTGGTATTCAACAGCCTTTGCTCTATCTAAGAGTTTGTCATTTATGGTTTTTATGAGATACCACTATTGACCAAGAGTCGTGTCCCACTATTGACACCTTGATTTAATAAAGTAAGAAATAACTCAGTTATAATTTGTTGGACATATTTATTATGATGTTTAATATTAATAAAGTTAACGGTATGTATATTATTTGGGTGTATAAAGGAATGAATATTCAATCCAGTTTGTACAGCAATAAACTCTTTATATTAGCCATAATGTGTTTGTATATTTACGACCAAGTTGTGCAATCCTATATGAGTATTCTAAAATATGGTGACATTTAGTGGGTCTACAATTTTTTTTTTGGTTCGTATATTAGGCGTATGCCTATTTGGTGTTTTATAATAGGGTATGATAACTTTGGACAGGATTTTATGGGATGGATTATATTGTAAGTAAATAAAAGAAAGATAAAATGGGAGGACTTAAGACGAGATCATAGAAAACAAAATTGAGAGTAGGCAAATAAGAATATAGTGAGGAAGATAGACGTTGGATCAAAACTGAAAGTGTCATGCAAAAAGCAAAAAATTATAAAAATAATGTTAAATTATGCGAAAGATCTCGAGTCGATATGATATAAACTTTGCCAGCAAATAATTTTTTACTGTTGTAACATAAGGTACATGTTAAAAACTGATACATATTTAACAGCGTCGCGTAAATTCTGAGGAGCGTAAGAGGTCCTCACAAAATGGATTCTATAATGAGAGATGTTGTAAAAATCACTGGTTATACTACGATTTATTGTCAATAAATATATATGGCCTCAGCCTTCCGCCTGCGATTCTCTCCTTTGTTGGTTTTAGTTTGGAATCTTTTCTTCTGTTAAGGAAATTGATTAACATGTATTCATTCATGCGCATTGCGTTTTTATTTTCACTTGCTTACTAACGATGTTGTTTATTAAAATAATTAATTTGTGTGGCTCTGCTAAGCACGAAATTTGTTTCACTAAAATTTCAGTGAGTTGAATCTCAGTGTTGGATGCAAATATTTTAGATACTGGAAGACTCATAAAAATGTGCAAGATCAGCTGTGCCTAATGTGTTGGAAAATACATCAAAGACAGTTTTATTGCTTAATAACGTTTAGGTACTGATAGCGCTGATTTTACATGTTTTAGCTTCCGTGGACAAAATGTATAATTATATTATTATAAATTTATGTCGAATGCGCGATTTATACTCAAAAGATCTGTTGTCAGGTTTGTGTGTGCTTGTTCATTATTTATAACATTTTGATGCAATAAATATTTTTTGGAATTTGTTAATAAAATGTAATTAGGTATGGTATAGAATTTCACTTATTTTACTAGGCTAAGCTACCCTGTGTTAAAGTATGATCTAAAAAAACAGACTTCAGTTTGCATTGTGATAGACAAAGATAATTCCAACAATTTATGTATATATTGATTTATAGTTCATTTATGTATATTGATGAACATACTTTATTGTGTGATAGATAGAATTGCTTCTTAATATAACACCTGGTCTAGACGACATTTTTTTGCATTTCAATCAAAATAACAGGTTTCACTTTTTACATTCACGTAAAAAACATACATTCATTTTTAATTATCCAAAAACCAATTTCGCGCTGAATTTGTTTTAATGCCAGTGAAAAGATTTATGTAACGTTTATGTCGTAACAAAACTCAGGTTGATTTTAATTATATGTTAAATAAATTCTTCTACAGTTTTTATTGCACAAAACATATAAAATCGATAACGATGGAATAGGAGGCATGCAACAATCTTTATTTTATCGATATGACTAATCCCATTTCGGGGATCTTTTGAATATCTGATGAGCCTGTCTGTCGGTGTCTGATGTGGCGATTTCCAAGGTGAAGCCTTTTTGTGTGACGTGCGTCAGAATGGAGACGTCTGCGATGCGGCGATCAGATTTCGGTACCTTTAGTTTGTTAGCTTATTTACGAGGCAACGTAGCGTGAAATGCATAAATAGGTGCATACGAAATTAGATGCCGAGTTTTAGTTTCTTTAGAATATAACAAGTCGTGCAATGGCGACTTGTAGTGAGGTAAGTGGGTCTGGTTTATGGCGTTTTACGGTTATCGGCTTAGCTACTGGGATCTCGAAGTCACTGTCACGAGTCAGTTATGAATACTTTTCACAATATTTAACGGCGACAAGTCTTATCGGACATTTTTCGTTCTATTTTTGCTAGTTGCTGAATTTGCACTTAAATTTATTAAGTGATGATTTTCTTGGAGGAGTCCGGTGTCTTATGAGGGACTGGCTGGAGTGCCCTGTTGCGGAAAGATCCTGGGCACTTCAACATAGACGGCCGCTGGCACCGACGGCTTTTTAGTGGCCCCTATATATATATATATCCCCGGATACAATGTGCGCCCCCCCCCCCGGCAGGCGGCAGTGCGTATTGAAAAATTGATAGCAATTGAGTCATTCCTTCTACCCTGTTAGTCCTATTGTTATAATGCAAAAGGAAATATGTATATTTGATACCACCAATACCCTGTATATTTATATTTGCTAGCAACACCCCGTGGTTTCAATCGCGAACCCCTGGTTCCATTAGCCGTAGCGCCGTGGTATATATCCGTCCATGATGAATTGACTATTCAACACAAAAATATGCGATCGTGCAAACTAGCAAACAGATTCTTCAGTTTCATTTTTTTTCTGCTAAAATACTGAACTGATTTTAGTGATATTGGGCACAGATATAGATTAGGTACAATGTGGAATAGCTGTAAATGCATTAAGTTCCGAAAAAATAAAATGTTCTAGGATAGATACAGAATAAAGATAGGAAATAGCCAACTGCTCGTTTGTGTTCTCTGCTATAAAAATATAACAGGTGAATCTGATAATGACAGCTTGTACTTTAAAACCTATATTCTAGATGTAGATATGATAGGGATATAAGTACTCTAACGATATATAAATACAATTATAAAACAGTACAACATGAACTTATATCATTGATTTCAATACAAAACAAATCTTATCTTCAAACGCAATCCTAAAAGTCGTACCCGATAAAATTATTTTAGAAATATTGGTAACAAAATTTATTCGGCTATATTAATGAACTTGTTCTCTCTTGTCAGGTTACAGTTTTACACGACTGCTCGAGAAAATAAAAAAAGGAGTGTTACACTCCTTTATTATTTTCTCGAGCAGTCAATCGGTCGGAACAATAAAAAAGCAATGTATGAGCATACATACTTATATAAAATTTATTATTTTATTTTTTGTAGCATAGGAGGCATAGGAGGAGGAAATGAACAGTTGTAAGTGATTACCATCGCGCACAGACAGCCCGCAACACCAGATCTCGCAGATGCGTTGCTAGCCTTTTAGGATAAATAGGCTGTCTTCTTGAACATCCCTATGTTGTACCGGTCCGGGAATACCGACGGTAGTAGCTGATTCCCTAAAGAAGTAGTGCGTGGGAAAAAATTGCGCCACTACTTTGAACTCGCTTAATAGATGTGGATTTTTATTGGTGACACGGAGAAATGCATTTTTTGTGTTGTCTCGTCGTCGTCGTGAAGGAGACTTGTGGTATATAGTAGTGACGAATACCCAGAAAAATCTTCGCGAGTGCTCTCAGCGCCGGCTTGGAAGAGATATCCCGGAACTGCTAATCAATCATCAGGACACCCGGCCTCTATTCAGTCCAATAAGGGACCGACGCGGTCACCACCGAGGGGGTTCTCTTGGCTGTAATACCCTACCAACTATGGTAGGTACAGTGTAGAGGCGTGATGGTTTCGTCCCCGCTTCTTACCCTATTCGTGAAAGCGCCTCCTCGTTGCTCTCTACTTCCCTATTCACATGGGTGTACAAAGAGCCGCTTCATTGGTCCACTTGGGTTCGTTCAACGTATTTGTGTTAATCCTGGGCTACACAACAACGAAAAGGTGTGAACCATATTGCAGAAGCGTCTCCATAACATGTTACAATGAAGCTAAGAACTAAGCGCGAAATAAGTTGTCCAAATGATATTAATGAAGACCCCAATTCTCTTGTATATTAGGGGAGGGTAAAAAAGAATAGAAGAAGGTGGCACTTTTACTTACGGGCAAGGTTCGAGGAAGGGATCTCATCCTATTGCACTTTCCCGCTTTGGACAATCCCTCTGTGAAGGTGGTGTCGGTTCTTTAGGCGACTGAGTAATCGTCGAGGCACCCTAAATATTAACAATTCCGGGCCACCTGACTATAGGCGGCACTAATGTCACTCGAGTTGGTGCTGCTATCGCTACACACCACTGGATCTCACTAGGACCGGAAACGGCGTATGAATACGTTAACACGCAACACTAAAAAAATATTGGAATAGTAGTCTAGGTATCCTATGGAAATATCACATAATCAAACATTGGTCGGCAAACAGACAGGTTCGTTAACCTCACCCTCGTGTTCTATAAATTTTAGCCCTTTTTAAAGCTAATCAAGTAACAAATGGACGTATCAGCAAACTGACGAGGTTACTAATGTCAATACATAAGGGTTGCGCTCCCTATGTGCTGCGCCCATACGTGCATATGTGATGTCCGCGGCATATATATTATCATCGATGTGTACATCACTATTGGGAAAATTATGTTTGCCGTACACGACTCGGAAAGTGGGTTGATTAAGTTAATTAATGATAAATAAAGCGGCCTCTCAAATTTCGCTAATGTGTTGACTGATGGCTAGAGAGGTGCACTGCAAGTGATACAGTGATTTTGTAATCGATAATTGATTGCGAATCATCGAGTGTTTGTGTTGTGACATCACTTCGATTCAATTAGCCTAAATTAATTTAACTTATCATCGTCAGGCATTCGTCGAGTAATATTGATTACCTTTATCAATAATGACTTGCTCGAGACTTTAGCCATATCATGAAATGAAGTGATTTAACGGTTACCTAGGTTTTGTGAAGTAATCTTTCAACTCGCTTCCTATAGAGAATTCTAATGAACGTTACTTTTTCTTACGTGAAGTGTATTTCTTTGATGCTGGTCTTCTGTCCAGGTATACTTGATTTTATGTTATTGGCCTTCACATTTCACATAATCGTTCCTCTCATTCGTTTGATAATATTAAAGTTTTAGGAAATGGAAAATAATAAGTTAGTTTAACACTTATCATTGTTTTAACATTGTCAAATTGTCCTTACTCACATAATTATAATATCATATTCTAGAATGCTCACAATTCTAACCTACATCAACGTAGATATTAATTAAACTAAGAAACGTTCAACGTACACTCCGAGGCACAGGGGTTCAGATAACACGGCTAACTCCCTGACTCAGGGCTGTTATCAAAAATTGAAACACAAATAACACTTTTTAGTCCGATCCCAAATTCGAACCTGGGGCCTCACGTCTGTCATTATTAACCACAAACAAGTGGTCTGCTGGACCCACGAGGTTATTGATAATATAGAACTGGAACCAGTAAATGTTAGCAAATATAAAAATGTTAGCATCGAACCCTAAAATGATGTTATAAATTAAATTAAAAACTTGTAAAAATGCCAATCAATGACCGTTTTCATCAAATTAAACTGAGATCCACCATGTTAAAACAAGCTCATAATTAACAAGAGGCACATTCAAATCAGCCCATTGGTCTGGAAGCTACGATACCACACACACATAGGTATACGTTTGACTCATTGCCGATGTATAAAGGCTAGTTTCACTCGCTACTGACCAATTACATACGTTACTTCGCTATAAATGGCAGAGGTCTGCGGCGCTTTTAATATCTGATATCTGATGTGTCGCGTTGCATAAGATCATTGGTGTGCCCGACGGCGAAACAGATGAGGGATCTACTTTTAAGCGGACATTTAATGCTCAGTACGAACAAATTCAATGGTAAATAAAAGCCGGATGCCCTTTAAAACTATCCGAAGTCTTTGTTTGTATGTTGTTTCAGTTTTTATTGCATGCATTCAGTCTTAGAAATCTGATTGCATTTCTAAAGTTTTGAAGTGGTTATAACATATATACATTTTCTTCTAGAATAGGAGGGTAAATCAGGAATCGGTGCCTTTTAACGACTACCGACGCGCATGAACATCCACATAATTGCTATGCTAATGCTTTGCCCTCCTCCCACCCCCAATGGGCCACCGGCTACTGCATGAAACGCATGAAATGCGACACTGATGATGTCCTTTTACGGCGGTATTGTGTGAGCGAGAGGTACCTCGTGCCGGCCCAATTCCGTTGCATAGGACGATATAGTTGTTGCATATCTGCCAAGACATTTACATAGTCTATATTGAGATGTCAGCTACGACGGCTGATGCCTGTATTAAATACATACTATATCCAGTACGGATCCGAAAGCCAGAGATGAGGGCACCCCGGTTGTCAGTGATGTGTTATAGCTCACACACGCCATCATACACGTAATACTCCTCAGCTAGAGTCCATCTCTCGGATGGTCACGCAGCCCTCTATATGTCATCCTGACGTAACCCATCAACACATATAAGTATATAACAGTAGTGTCAAGCATTATGCATGGTACTGCCCAAGCTCCTTAAAACTAATAGATAGAAGGTATTTATTTAATACTTCCCTTATGAATTCAATCGCTTGATTTTGTCAAATTGTTTAAAACTACAAAGGAAAAGATTATTTATAGGGTGTTTTAAATAATATATTCATGTATCAAATATTCATACTAATGATATAAAGAGGAAGCATTGAATTTTTACCTTCGTGAAATATACCTCGCGAAGCCAGGACGTACTAATATGTTGTATTTTCGCTGCAAATCAAAAGTCAGCTCGCGTCATGACTCGAGCTTAGACTAGTCCATGGATCTCGGTGATGTTACGGCGGTGACATTCTGATGGATGGACGTCCTTTAAAGGTATCTCGAGCGAGTTAATTATTTCTGTCTATTTGTAGCGAGGAAAATACTTAAAATTGCTGTTTAGTTGTGATACTCGTGAAGCTAGCGTGTCGAAAAAAGATTATCAATCTAACATGTCCCTCTTGAAGGCCACGTAGACAGTCTTCCAAGCCCGCTAGTCTAGCGACCTCTACTTGTGCGTGATAAGTAATTGCCCTATCATTTCCTCCCTCCCAAGCAGATTGTCACCAACGCCCGCTAGCAGGGCTTGGGAGGTAGCTCTGATACTGATACGGTACTTGCTACGCCCATTGTATGAGCACAGGATAGGCGTGAAACACATCTACTCAACAACCAAAACATATATGGGAATAGGTAAACATTAACGAACAAACGGACATGGAGAATTTCACTGCTCGTTTCTTCCTCACTATAACAAATCAATGTAAGTATGCTTGACTAAAATGAACCAAAATAATAGAAGTACACGTTTGTATCATCGCATCAGTCGTTAGGAACAAGGTTAAGGTGTGAAATTATGTTTTACTGTTTTATTATTATCATTGGCGGTTAGTATATAAAATTTTAAGTGAATCATATAAAATACATACAATAAGGTTTATCATGCAAAACAATCTATGGATTTAAAAGCTTTTTAACATTTTTTTTTTACGAAATTCTATAATCTATATGAAGCTATATTGGTGATATTTCATATTCATCAATTCTGTTATAGTTAAAACAAAATCATTAAATTTGTTGAATGACGGTATTTCAATAAGATGTTTGCAAATTTTTGTACGTGACATCATCGCGTCCGTTGAGTTGCCAGAACTTTCTGTTATTCATTAGCATCCTCGGTAAACTGCCTTTAGGGTAAGCACTCAGTTGCACGTTAGAAACTTGCAATGGGAAATCTAAGAATTAATTTACAAGAATAGGTTACTCACCATATTTTTACTTCATCTTCGCCGCTGTCACTTGAACTGTAATTTAGTGTTGTTATTGATGTAATCGGATTGGCCATAAATATGTATATTAATACGATAAGAATTTAAAATAACGATTGGTATATTTGCATTGAAATCCAATTATACATATAAATATTCCGGCGTTAGTGAAACACAGTTTTTTTTTTTCAACGCGTTAATTTATCAAGTGATTTAATTTTTGGTTTGGTTTTAATAACCCAAAGCATACCCCGAGCAAAAATTCAATTTCGCACGGAGTCCAAATGTGCAAGAAACGCCCAACGTGGTTGAACTAAACCAAGCCTGTGCCTTTTATCTGCATATTGACTTTTATCTGGTCATCGCATGCAATCGCAATAAAACTGTCAAACGATATACTCTCGATATGACAGATACGATATCTCCATTAACTCGCACACCGTCGTCACGGAGCGCAAACGAGCCCATATGAAAAGATCAAATAAAACACCAATCACGAATTTCAACGTACCTACGTAGGTACGTACTGCAACGGCTGATGAAGGCACAACGGACGCCCTCATAAATTAAATGCTATCATATTTGTTTTTTGTACGACCGAGTAAATAAAATTCCGATTGACGTAGCGTAATTTTGCACGAATGTAATCAACAGTTTTATTCGGCGATTCCTCTGCCTTGATTTCGAAGCTGTCTGTCTGTCGCGCGACCGTTCCTCGTTTGAATATTTTTCGCGTCGGCAACATGACGTTGATTAAATTGAACATCTTGTATAGATTAGGGTACAAGGGTGTGTGTTATGGTTTTATTAGAATAGCCGGGTATTAATTCGACTTTGCAATACATTAGGACATTCCCTAGTTGGGTGCGAGTTAATGTTTAGGTCAGTAATTAACAGGCGGGATCAACGACCACTCAATGCTAATGGGCTCCGTCAAAGGGTTAAAGGCGTCGAAGCGCATCTGTCCGAATAATAGGCCGAAATTTTGTGCTCTGCCCGGCCTGCACGCCGCGACCTCGTCCGACCCATGTCAAGAAGACCCAGTTGATTAGCTTGACGAAATAATTATTTACTTGGTTATGAATTTTGTTTCTTTTGGTGCGTTTGTGGAATGTGATGTGAGTAAATTTTTACGATGCTCAACATCGAGAAAACAAACAACATAACAGGATGGTGTTTGCTACTAGACATCCCCAATATGTTGTAGTAGTGCCGTTTAGCGAATGCCTACGAGAGCGTGGAGATACTTGAGATTTGGCGATTTTTTTTATTTACGCGGAAAAACCACCGCGGGTGCTATCAGTGGCGCCATTATTGAGGTGCCCGGAACTGCTAATCGTCTGGGCACCTCGAAGGCTAGTCAGTCTCCTATGGGCCCGACACCATCTCCGCGGATGGAATTGTCCCGCACCTCATGACGACCCGCCAACTTTGGACATGCAATGGGGTGAGTTTCCCACGTTCCGCTTCTTGCTCTTTTGTCCCCTCTTCATCTAAGACGGATACAAAGAGCGCCTCCTACTCCCGCTCTTCAGTTCCCCCTTCTTATAAGAGGGGTTCAAAGAGCAGCTTCTGGGTTCAATTAGTTCCGCCTGTGTTCATCCAGGCTACTGAGCCCCACCGGCACGACAAGGCTTGAACCATGGTGGGGATGCTACGTCTATCAAGACAAAGAAGAACAACTTGTATCAATATAAATTCATTTTTTAACTACAGTTGCAAATGTGCTGTTAGTTCTCATACGGACTTTATGTGCACCGCGTCACCCACGCACAACATTGTATCTCAAATTGGTTACCATTTATGGTGCCTGTTATACATTGCAGAACATCGGTTATTATTTCCGAGGCCCTCCTACGAGAGCTTGTAGATGCTAGCAAAGTTAGCAATTGTAGCGTTAAATTAATATTACTGTGATATTAAACGCGTTACAAAGCTGCAGTGAATTTATATTTCTGTTACTTAGTTGTGTCCGGTAGTGAAAACTGCTAACTTTGTTAATGAATTGGACTTCGTATGTATTACTAGCAACTATTAGAACACTCAAACTGAAATATGGTTATTATTTATACAATAATACTATTCTTTCTAATTTTACTTAATTTTTAAACAAGCCAAAAACAAAAGTCACGAATGGCACGTTAAAGTAGTTTTATTGTAATGAGTATAACATTCGCGTAAACTCACATCAACTTTATTATTTATAGTTTAAGTGTTCAAACCAGCAGCAGCAGCAGTCCGAACATTTTTTTAATAGTATAGGAGAACGATCGGAGCCTTTCAACGACTACGCCTATGAACATCAGGAGAATTATGCCGATGTGTTGAGCTCCTTTTCAAGGGCATTATATTTGTGCGGATGTCCATGGGCACCGGTAGTCGACAACGCCCCCTTATACAATATTAATCATAAAATACCGCAGCTACAGTTACGGGGGTCTGACATACATCTCGTGTTAAAATAACAGAGATTCCTGTTGCCTGTGGCGATGTTCAGCAGATGGCCGATAAGTTAACGTGATCCTTGATAAGAGAACGTAATCATGCTTATGAAACTCTCCAGCCGATTTGACCTCTAGTCAACATCATATCAACACCAATAATGAACATTCGGGTCTGACGCGATTCTTGGCAATTACTTATTATTATTTTTAGGATCTAATCTTAGGAAAAGTAGTTGTTTGGCGTCAGAAACGATGATGATGGCAAAGAACTTTAGACTTTAACTAAAGAAGTTAGCCAAATTGATGTCAGTGTGTCAGAAATTGCGGATGGTGGTTTCGTAGGAGATATAGTATCATTCGATAGAAGTTCACATCGTAAATTCGTATTCGGATTCGAATAATTGGTATATATACTGCTGTAAATTAATATTCAATGACAAATAACGGGCTGTTTCAATAATTGAGATTCATTCGATTGTCCGTAGATACATCGATTTAAATGGCGCAAAATATATCTGTGTGATGCCTGTGGTATCATTCTGAAGTGTACATACCTCCCTACTAAGCAGATGAGCAGTATATATAGATATATATTATAAAAGCGACCTCTCCTTTCGTACCGGCCCACTTCGGATATAATGTAGCCATGCCACTACCTCCTACAAAATTGCCTTATTATTAATTTACTAAAGTAGACCATAAGTGAATATAAAAATTGGAGGATCATATCAGATACGCGATAGCTAAACCATAGCTTCACGTCGCGTCAGTACTATAAGAATGTAGTACTTCCCCCACCGTGCTCGCCCAATTTCTCCGAAATTATAATGTTGCAACTGCTCATAAAATTTAACTTAAGTCAATCAATTGAAATCGGTAATCTTATTATGGCGAAGGCATTATATTTTTCCACGGTGGCGTGCTAAGGACCGCTTTCGAATAAAGTTTGGAGATCATAAATTTGGGTGTATCAGCAACATAAACAATGTTTATCTACGCTCCTCTTATCTGGAATTGAAAATTCCCGTCCGATTTATTAAAACTTTAAATTAAATTACTTTTATAAAAAACTTTAAAGACTCGTAAAACTGTTATGTTTATGATTTTGAAAGAATAATCTCCTTGTATACCTAATGTATACAAGAAGAAGAAGATATTGTGAAATGATGGGGAAATTGTATGCATGTGTAGATTTTTCATATTCGCTTTGTAATAAATCATATTACTTATTAGGAATTATTAATATATATATTTTTAGAGCACTAGGGGGCAAACGAGGAATCGGAGCCTTTTAATGACTACCGACGCCCATAGACATTCACATGATTGTTAGACGCGTTGCCGTCCTACCATCCCCCCCCTATGGGCCATTAGCGACCTGACGTAAAGATTCCATTTCCATACATTTTTGTACCAAACTGTATAACTACGTTCCACACCAGACCAGTGCTGTATCTATACTAATGTTATAAAGAGAAGAAATTTTATTGTTTATTTCTTCAGTTGCGTTGAATAGTCTCCGTAACTACTGGACGATTTAGAAATTATTTTACTATTAGAATCCTACATTAACACTGATAAACATAGGCTATATAACATTTCGTAAACTTTTTTTCTCTAAATTTTTATAACTAAACATGTGATAAAATGTCGATGTAAATCCTACGATCTCAGCGGCAGAAATTATTGACAAGTAGCTTATCTGTCGTAAATTGAATTATTTGTCATGTGGTAATGTGTAATTTTAACAATACCGAATTAAAATGTATGTGTGTACATTTTTTAATCAATTAATATTTGACATATTTTGTGAAATATCCGTGCGAATCCGGGACGGATTGCTAGTGATTTTATAAAGCGATCAGTTAGATCTGGCTACTAGCTGGATGTTATAGATACACTTGTATAAAGTTTAAAAAAATTGTTCCTGAATGCAGTATTCGGATTTCAGATTCCATAGCCTACGACCGTCCGCAGACTTATGTGAACTGTACTGATCTGTAGTGACAGAACCTATCAGGTCAGCTAGGTACCTTCCCCAGTAGCGGCAGCAGGAGATAGGTCAGCTAGGTACCTTCCCCAGTAGCGGCAGCAGGAGATAGGTCAGCTAGGTACCTTCCCCAGTAGCGGCAGCAGTAGATAGGTCAGCTAGGTACCTTCCCCAGTAGCGGCAGCAGTAGATAGGTCAGCTAGGTACCTTCCCCAGTAGCGGCAGCAGGAGATATGCGGTAGACACAACTCGTCTGCCCACCATACACATAAAAAAAATATTCCAATATCTCTAAAATCCGTTTCGTAAACAATCAAGGCAATCTATCGATTGGAGAGGTCTTGATCCGTATGACTCTTGCTTAACCTTGGACACCTTGAGTAAGCGTAGATATTAAAGAAAAATGTATAAAATGCACTTACCTTTAGACGATCCGTTGCTTCTAATTCCGCCTAGGTCATGGAAGTTCAAATATATATACATATTTCCGTCGTCTAGGACCTGCAACTCAAGTCCTTACGGTACTTAGCACAGGACTAGGCTAACCTGGTGTGATAAGTCCACAGATGATATTATTAAGACTACAGTTATTATTATCTTCCTTGACGTCATTTTAAAGAGGACTGATGACCAGAATGAATCCGTATCAAATTTAAAAGCGTCACCAAAATCCGTTTTTAAAAGGCTTTATATGGTATTGTGGTATTAAACCTACGCAGTCATTCAACGGCTCTTATTTATCGAGTCTGTCCTTTGTTAACACAAAGTGTAAACGACCTATCTGGTAACAAATAGTTATTTATCAAAATTAACATGCGGTGCTACGTTCCGCAATATTCCGAAAGTATTTCGGGAAGGGCTTGCGATCGAAACTTGGACTTTGAAGTGTTCAGTCGTTTGTAAATTCAAAAGACCGTGGCAATATTGCTCGGCTTAGATCATAAAGCAAAAATTCCGGCGCACCACAAAGCCGAAATTGTTAAAGCGTTTCTAAAACTACCGACAATGCGAAGTTCGCTGGGTGTATGAACTATGCTAACGTGCAAAGGTTATTCGCGACTAGCACTCACCGATACTGGAAGAGATAGGAAACTATAACTTTGTAGTTGAACGACTCTAGAATATTCCTCAAGTTCTATAAGTTTTCAGACTCAGGTAAACTGGGCCAAATTGAACATTGCGCCAATTGTACATATCATAGAAATACCGATATATTATTCAATTGTGTGTGCCTATTATATATTTTTGACACACCTTATAACTTTGTCGAACTAATCGCGGTACACCTTCGGTTTTATTTCAAATTTCATGACATACTTAATGATCGAGGTCACCCTTTATGTGTGCCGAATGCGTATAAATAATAAAATTAAATAAGTTTATCTATTGTAAGAATCGATTAATGTAAATCTACTATATTTTTTTTTAGTAATGTTGTATTAAATTTAATTTGATTTTAATAATATGTAGAATGTGGTAATTTAATAATAATGTAGGTTTAATCATATAAATTATTGAGGTAGAATAAGTATCTAGATGTTACTTACAAACAATGTGGATTAGGTCCGAAATAAAAGGTCTATTTCATGTGCCTTTTTTTTCATCATTTTAATTATGTTCGATATTTAAATCAAAATACCTGCTTGTGCTCAAAGTCATCGCCTCATACTGCCTTATGCCGCTATAATTGAAGGGCCCCAAATTTACAGGGCACAGAATACCTCCGGGACAGGCTGGCCAGACTTCCTCTCCTGTGCTAAACATAATAAATATCAAAGTAATGTTATTCATTATTCTGGCTAATGGGCATAATTTAAGTTATCTTTTTTTGGTGAATTAGTTTCTTCTTTTACAACTTCTAATACAGTGGAACTTATTTGTCAATTCGTCAGTAATATCTAGGCTTCTTAAAAGAATATGTCTCTTTGTAAGAGCCTAATATGGCTAGTGTAATAGAACCTAAAAACATGAAGGAATAAGACGTTCTCAAGTAACTTTACTACCTTTATTACCCGACTGCGTCAAACCAGAGTTCGTATGTTGAGCATATAGAGTATAAAGCTTTGTTTTTTCTTTTCGTTTCGCAACCGGGACTTGACAATTTTAATTAAGAAGAGACACTTATTTGAAAAAATATTGAAAATAGTTGATCTATTGCGCGTGTAACTATAATAACCTAGTACATAATAAAATTACATTTTTTTTGTAGCATAGGGGGGCAAACGAGTATACAGAGCCTTTTTACGACTACCGACACCCATGGACAACATCCCCATAATCACGATACCGATGTCTAGCCCACCTGTCCTCCTCCCCTCCAATAGACTACTAACAAACCACATGAAGCGCAATGGCGAAGATGTCTCTTTATAATATCATGAGAGTGAGAAGTAAGTAAGCAGCACGGCAACCTCTAACTTAATTATTGAAATTTTCTCTTGCTACTTTGGAAACAAAACCCACAAGCACACCCACACTTTCCACATTTCTAATATCAACTGTTCTAGAGTTTGTTAAATAATATTTGGGAAAATAATACGGCCCTTCTAGTGCACTCAATTTTTTAGCATGTCTGTTGCGATTTTCAAAATATTTCGCCACAAGCGCGCTCTCTATGAATTTATCGGCCGAACGAGCAATTTAAATATAAGTACGGGCTGGCAAAACACGTCGTAGGTTGTACGGTCCATGGAGCATTTTATTAACGTGCATATAATAGCAGCGGCGCCCCGCAGCTTCACTCGCGTAACTCTAATAATATTTGTCGTAGCGTGATGGTGTATAACCTATAATTTTCCTGGAGAACTGGGCTATCTAACATTGAAAGGATTTTTGAAATCTGATAAATACTTCCTGAGGTTCGCACATTCAAACAAACCAACTCTTTAGCTTTATTATATTAGTAATAACTGACCCGGCAAACGTTGCTGGGTTGGGTGAACAACCCTTACCACTTAGGGTATGAAAATTGGGTAGTAGCCGATTCTCAAACCTAATCAGTATGCATATAAAGTTTGGTAAAATCGGTAAAGCTGTTTCGGAGGAGTAAGGTTATTAACATTGTCAACACGAGAATTTTACACATAAGATAGATTGGCCATTCCTTCATTCCACTATTGGGCATCGGCCGCTTTTTTTACTGTCTACAAAAAAGTAGGAGGTTTACCATTCGACCTGTGTGTTTGTTTCGCGATCAGGCAGTCAATTGTAATTCGAATTTCAAAATGTTTTTTGTTGGAAAGGGTGTTATACTTCCGAAATCATTCAAACAAACAAACAAACTCTTGAACTCTTTGTTATATTAGCATAGATTGACCATTGCGACATAGCACTGTGGGGCATCAGTCTTTTTTTTTTCAATTGTCTTCAAAAAAGGAAGTGGCTTAAGCACAATTGGACCAGTAATACGTATTTTTTCGTAAACTTTCTAATGTTATATGAATACTAGCGTTCTCTCCACCACTCTCCATCACACCATCTCTCACTGGCATTGGCCGTGAATAACAGGGGCCAGTTGAACACTAAAACCTTCTTTTCGGATATCGTTCTATTCAAAGGTGGAAACTGCATGGAAATCCGTGCAGTAGATTATGAGAAAATCCATCACACATGGATTGACAGCTTTCGGAGACTATCTTATAATGGGTATAGATAACGAACTAACTTCAACACGCAACGAAAACTAGCTTTAAAGCTTAGGGATTGTGACCATTTAAAAATTTTCATAATTCTTTTATTATTCTAAAGTTAAAAAGAAAACGTTATGTACATTGGCGTCTTCCTTTCCGCAAATGGAACCAGAACCAGAAACCAGAAAGAAAAGAAAGGAACCAGAAACTGAAGAACCGCCCGAAATGCGACCACATGGCTGTTACTGTTACCTTATTATTTGGATTAATAGACGCGAAATAACGGGCATTTTCAGCAGCTATGGATTTCGTTTGATATTTTATTTATATCTTTGGCTACATTACAGATTTCTCTAACGTTTTAGAGACTGTAATAATAAAAGCCTGTGTTCATCAGTAATAATTTGGGATTCAAATGGTAAAAGAGATTTTTCAGATCGGCCCAGTAGTTTCGGGCCCTATTCAATACAAACTAACAAACAAATGTTTTTTCTTTATTATATCAGTATAGATGTGTTTTAAATTTAATCTGGTCGATGATGGTGATGGCGAAGCATCAACAGCAAGTATTCATTAAGTTTAAAACTTTTGTAAGGTACGTTTCCAGCGCCAAGTTTAGTTTGTATTTGGGTCTAAGTGAATTTGCAGGTGCGCTCTTAAGTTGAATGCCGGAGGAGCGTAATCCGTTTGAAACACTCGTAAACTAATCGTGTTAGGACTCGCGCTAGGAACACTAACTAGATACCTGTGTAGACTAGCCGACGGTTGATCTTCCTATTGTAAATACAGGGTTGTATGGATACTCTATAGAAGCAATGTGATTGGTATTATTTTTTGTTGTGTAAAATGTAAATGAATGGTCTTTTTATATGAGGCAAACTGAAACGCATCGAGATTGTGTCTACGAGTTTCTCCGTATACATACTAGCAGTCCGGCCCTGGCTTTGCATATTTTACAAACTGTGGCAAAATATCATTGATTTACAAAAGTATAAAATTATAAATCTCAGTGTCGGCCTCGTGAATGTTACAAGTTATAATAACAGCAAATTCAATTTATAACAGAACAACGGATGTCGGGACAGCTAGTTGTCAATAATTTTTGCAGTTATTACTGCAGAATTAGTTTGATATTACCATAATGGTTACATTTCCAATAATGATCAAAACATTTTAGAAAATGTTTTATAGCCTATTTTCATAACTTATAGGATTCTAATGACAATTGCATTAATTAAAGTATAATATTAGTAGGATTATAATGACAACTGCATTAATTAAGGTATAATGCAATTATTATCATAGTTTCATTGCTAGTTCTCTAACCTTAGAACTTGAGAAAATAATATATATTCTATTAAAATTATTTTCTACGTATAACAAGTCGGGGGGGATACTGTCGCTTGTAGGTCCGAGAGGCACCAGCACTGCGCTCGTCGGTAGCTTCATGTCGAGAGCATCATGACCAGGGTTACACATAACTAGTGCTGCCATCTACGCAGTGGTACGACATTTTTTTGGCACTCATACCCCACACTCATTTGGAAGATTTTTATTTTTGCAATTGCGTTTGAAATTTCATAAGTAAGCAAAGAACGCCTTAACGTTGGTTTACGGTATGTTCATGCAAAATGGAAACTGGGCCATTGATGTTAAAGCAACAATATAGTTGGTTGCAGTGGTTATAAATTGGCACCAGTTCGGTACCCAAGCAGCCGCTTAAGTGTTTATTGTGATTAAGCTTGCTATGTTACGGAAGAAGGTAACGCAGTGCGTGTCTTTTTAACGTGCGTTTTCTATATCTGTTTAAGGTAGTTTTATAACTTGAAATAAATTTGAATCGAAGGTGTAATTGTGATTGGTTTTTATGAAGCCTGTAATTACGATACGCTGGCGAATATTACGTTTTCCACAACGTACCGAATTGTTACACTTTTCATTTGTTATACGCGGATATACTACTTAAAATAACACTTATATTAAAATATGCAAGGAATAACATTACTTTGTAACTTTCCACGAGAATATTCTCCGTGATGACGTTGCCAGTTCAAACATAAACAACGCCGGTTACGCTGGAAGAAATTCTTGAAAATTAAACCTATATTCGTTATTCTGTTATGTTTTTCATTACATTATGTTGTTATTCATTATGTTGTTCGTTACACACTTATGGGTAATGTAATTTAAACCCTTGAAGATATTGCTATTGTAATTTAGTTAAAGGTAGTGCAGTGCTGCACTGCTGCCGAATTGGGTATGACCAGGACTAATTGTTTGTAATTAAAGAACACGCCGGTATTATGTGACCGCGAGGAGAAATGCCGCCCGGCTAGTGTCGCGCCGCTCCATATCGACCACGATGCAACGATAACAAATTCCTGAAACACACGTGCTTAAGGGCACTTTTTCAATACGACAAATTCGCACTGATGATGTTGACGATGCAATATAGAGTTGCAGGCCGATAGTGAAAAATAATAATAATCCATAGACTTAGCACACCACGTGCCAAGTACCTTAAGGTGTTTTACAGGACAAACGACGGAAATGTAGTATTTTTTTTCATATATTTAAGATTTTTGTTATAGAAATACATACATAAACATCAATGATCTAGGCGGGATTCGAACCTCCAACCTTTGGCGTAACCGCTCGACGTATCCGATAATCCGGTCGTCATGTGAAATTTGAGCGTCGATTACAATAGTTCAATGAATCCCACAGAAATGGCGCATTTAAAAGGAATGACTTTATCTTTCGCTTGTCCGTGCTCTACATTCGTTCCGCGGTCTACTTCCGGTAATCATTAATTAACTTTTCGTACCTCGTACCTTTCACCTCCTCTCCAGATAAACGGTAGCCATTGCTATCTGGAGAGGATGTGAAAAGGTGGGAAATACATGGGCGTGACAATAATGCAGACGTCAATAGTCGTAGAACGCTTCAATTAGTCTTTTGTTCCCCTATACTATAAGAAAAAGAAAAAAAAATCTTCTGGGAGCCAATTTATTATCAGACGGGCCAATACAATTCTGTTTTGAAATCAACAAAGCATTAGTCGTCTTTGGATCAAACGGTTCTGAATAACACAAAAGATACTATCGCAAAGTAAGTGAGCAGAGCCGACATGAGTTTATCATACACTTCGAACTTCCCCACTAATTACCACAATCTGTTTCATTGCACTGAAAGTGGTTGTAACAACAAACAACTATTTACCAACACGAAAAACTTAAATATAATATCGTACATTGTAGTGTAACGTTCGTTTAGGGATGGACCGTAGTGCAGCTTTAGTGAGCGCACTAACAGTGCACCATTTAACGACATTAGCTCGACTTGTCACAACTGGCTGCACGGTCAAACTGTCCGAAACTAGTGTACGATTAGGGGTTTCCGTGAGCGTCCTTTGCACCGAAAGCTTTCTGAACTGAAATTTCTAAATGAAATCGCACACGGGATATTCCCAAACCGTGAAGTTTTAGCAAGATAATTTTACGTTTGTACAAACTTTCATCTCTCGTTACACGTAGCGTTTTGTGCTGGTTCATTATATTATAGCGGAGTTTAAAGTTTAACAACATCATATCGAGTGTATTATGATCAGCAGAGTTCTGACAAAATACTCCAACACGTCCAATACGTACAACATACTCCAACACGAGTAAGAGGTAATGCTCTGCTGCATTAAGAGGCAATTCTATGTTTCATTGGAGTTGAATATCATCGGCACAACCGTGGAGAGGTACCTCCACATTTGTGCCACATAAAACCGATCACATAATGCCAATGCTAATGACCTATGTTTGTATATATATATATATATATATATATATAAATGAGTTATATTTATATATATAACAAAGCCCACAAAGGCAGTATGTCTCTATGTGATCGAATTTCTCAAAATCCACTAGATGAATTTTCATGCGTTTGGCTACTTTGGCATAGAGCGACTCCTGAGGAAGGTTTTAGTATATACTAGGGCCCCTGTTATTCACGAGCGAAGGTGGGTCGGATCACTAGTGAGAAAATTTGTTCAAAGTTAGACACTCAAATCAAAAGTTTCATACCAAATCATTATCCGGGATCGCACAAAGTGTACAAATTACTTAAATCCACGCTGGGTCATTTAAAATTCGTTCTCGTTAAACTAAACCACTTTAGGTTCAGCAACTGGATTCAAAAACTCCCGAAATTACACGAGCCCTCGATCCGTGACTACGCGTACGAAATGTTAATTAATGATTACCGGAAGTAGACCGCGGAACGAATAGAGACCACGAACAAGCGAAAGACAAACTAAATCCTTTTAAATGCGCCATTTCTGTAGGATTCATTGAACTATATTCATATCAACGTTCAAATTTCACATGACGACCGGATTATCGGGTATGTCGAGCGGCTACGCCAAAGATTGCGGGTTTGAATATCGCCTGGGTTGTTTCTTTATGTATTTCTATAATAAAAAAAATTAAGTAATAAATAAATACTACCTTTCCGTTTGCGGTTTGTGAGTATCCGTTGGCCTATTGGAAAGGCAGAGGATAGAAAAAAACAAATCACAAACCGCACGAAACGCGGAGGCATACATCGGTCGTGCCGGCTCAATTAAGCTGCAATGCAGCATTGCACAACCTCTTCTGAGATTCACGATTGTACTAAAATTGAAACATAATCGGGAGTCGCTTAAACTTAAACCACCAGACTACTGTTTTTCTTACAATGCTCATGATTTACAAAAATCTTGTGTACCGATTTTTGTCTGCGCTAATCTCACACTTTACTGGACCTTTTACTTACCTCTAATCTTCTTAATCTGGCTCAGATGTCAACAAAAATATTTATCAATATAAATATCAATCTTTAGATTTCCATTTATATTAGATAGCTCAGTAAGGATAAAATCAATCTACAGTTGGTAATTGCTGTGCATGTTGATTCTGTAAGACCATTTAGCATCCTGTCTGTTCGCAGTTAAAAAATGATAATAATTTCTTGCTCCGTTTGCTGATGCTAATAGCCTTCATCGGATCAACAATGAATGTATGCGTATCGCTTATTTGTATGAAATTGGTAACTAATAATAATACATGTAGAGTATTTATTGGACCTAGTAACACTAGACTGTAGATTTTAATTTTGTTTCTGATTTGTTACTTATATATGTGCAGTTTGGTCGCCACACTATCTGCCTTCATTCTCGTCGTATCAGAAAACTTTGTATATCGCGACGGAATCCTTTTAACAAGTTTTATAATAAATGTTAATTATCTCGGATATTCACACTGATTTCGAAACATAAATTGTGATCCGAATGCTATTCAGTAGATAACTCTGCCCTGATATGCGTCTGGATTTCTAGTCATTTTATTAATAAAATTTTATAATGAAATAACTATTAGCGATGATTATATTTTTACCATTACTTTGACGAGTAAGGAAAAAATGATGACAGTATTTTTTTACGATTAACTTCACGAAAAACCCACACCCTGAAGTTAGCTATAGTCAACATTTTAGTTTTTCTCTTGTTACAAAAAAGAAGTATAACTTCTAATACACTAAATACACACACGGTTTTTTTATATAAGATACTCGTAACAATTATCTGACAATATAACCATGTAAAGCTATCACTGTTGATCTATATAAAAATACAAACAATTTTTATTTTTTTTTCACATCTATAAACTTTTTAAAATCAGTCTGACGGGCACAACTGTTAAAACCAAAATCATGTAATTTTATAAAATTATTGAGGACACCATCATTATCAGCCCATATCAGGAGAAAGCGTAGGTTGAAGACTTTCGTCTTCAATCTCTGCGGTATAGGCGAAGTGAGAATGTGACTCAAACCAACTGAATCCTTCTATCGGCTTCCTTCTCGAAGTTATATCTACCTAAATGAAATAATTGTCCAAGGTAGACGTATTCGTCTACGATGGGCAATTATATATATTCGAGAATAGTACCGTCGACATTGATCGGCCTAAGGAGAACGTGTCCGTTGAACATGAGCTTTGTCTTGTCCAAGTTCATCCTAAGGCCAATACGTCGGGAGGTTTCATTTAGGCTGTGCAACATTTCCTGCAAACTCTCCAACGATTC
Organism: Eumaeus atala; assembly: GCA_017140195.1. NCBI lineage: Eukaryota > Metazoa > Arthropoda > Insecta > Lepidoptera > Lycaenidae > Eumaeus > Eumaeus atala. The sequence goes on along the minus strand of JAFELO010000603.1, from coordinate 3,296 downwards.
GGTCAACATAACGATATAATCGGCGAAACGTAGATATGAGATGTACTCGCAGCTAATATTTATGCCACATTCTGCCCAGTTTAAAGTCTTAAACACGTCCTCCAAAGCATTAGTGAACAGTTTCGGGGAAATAACACCCCTCTGTCGCACTCTTCAGTGCATTTGGATTGGCCTTGTTTGACCTCCCGGAATTAGGACGGACATAAAGTCAGTGTCATACAATGCTCTTAGTACTTCGACGTATCGCCAATTGACCTGGCATCAATGTACAGCTTCGACAGAGTCAAAAGCTTTCTCACAGTCCACAAAGGCAAGGCACAGCGGCTGATGGTACTCGTGTGTCTTTTGTACAACTTGCCTTATGGTAAAATTGTGGTCCGTGGTCCTAAATCCTCAGCGAAACCCATCCTGCTCCGGTGGCTGATGTTCGTCAAGCCATGCGGTGAGGCGATTCGTCAAGACTCTTGAGAACGACTTGTAGACATGGCCGAGAAGTGAAATTGGTCCGTAATTTTGAAGAAGTGATTTGTTATCCTTCTTAAAAATAAAACAACGTCACTTCCAAGCCATGCCTTGGGAGGTACTCCCCGCTGAAGGACAAAATTAAAAATCTTTTTTAGCTCTCTTAATACAGGTTCGCCACCTGCTCTAAGAAGCTCGACTGTAATTCCATCCTTCCCCGGAGCTTTTTTTTTTGAGACAAGGCCTTTGAGACATCCTCATAGGTTGTCTCCACGTCGTCATCGGAATGTGTCGAGGTTCGTGCGTATACTTGTATCACTTTAAGGCTTACGAGGGACTTATTCTCGAGAAATCCCACGCCGCCTTGATGAAGTGTTGCCTTCCTTGAAGTGGAATAGACCGATTGTGTGAGTGGTGACCCGATGGCAGTGTCATGGTGTCCTCACTTTGTCTTCGGACTTCACATAGCCCCAGATCGTTTTTTTCCAGTTTCACGTCAAGCCAAGTGGCTATCTAGTCTGAGCGTTCGTCCGCTATACGTAACCAGGTCAAATCGGTGGTAGATTCGGTAGGTCGGCCCGGAGATACTTATCACCCCATGTTCCACCTCTATTGCACGTGTACCGTGGGCCAGGACTAGTGGAACTACTGGGAAAAAGGGGCCGAATTCTATTGCTGGTTGTTCATTTGAGGTTAATGCTCATATTTGTCACGCTGGGCAGGCGGATTGGCAATCGCGGATTAAGTTTCGGCGCCACTGCTGCCTGGCACCGATCTGATTGATGGCACCGCCATGACTCAGCGCGAGCGCTTTCCTGTGCTTCCGCCTATTCACTGTCACTATAAAACAGACCGGACGCCAAGAAACAGCTCGCTGAAGCCTCTTTGTTTTATATGTGTGTGTGTGTGTGTGTGTGTGTGTAGAGAGATAATTTGATATGTGTATGAGATTCGTAAACGCAATTAACATTTACATCGATACATATACATATAATTAAGTGAATAATATGTTTATAATAAAAAGATTATACGATTGTATCACGAAATGCATTAAGAAATCCAGTGGAGTTATTATAAAGCAATAGGGAGCCGGGGTTATGACGCTATCAATGTAATTGAAAACTGCATTATGATCTAGCACATTGTAGGTTTACGACTGCAAAAGGCACAAATGCACTAATGAAATATATCTTAAAGACTTCATCGGCTACGGGGGTTTGTACAATTATTGTTAACTAGTAAATGCGCTTTTTGTTATCAGGTTGGTTTGTGGATACTTTCAAATTATTTGCTACACTACATGAATTATCCGTTGCCTTTGCCTACCAAAGTAATATTGCTCGAAAGCATTAGCAATCGAACTTCAAACAGTGTAACAACAAATATAGATGAAGATGATTATTAGGCAATAAAAAATACGGATACTTGATATTTATTAGGTGATATTATATGATAGATATAGCAATGAGTCGTTTTGGTCATTTGTTGTTTGTGGGTGTTAATAAAAGCTAGCCATTAATATTCACACAGCGGAAATTAATGGTTTTTGTTGTGATTTTCATCACGTAATTTTAATGACATTGTGGCGTCACTGACTTTCAAATTATCGGTTTTAATGTAATTACAGGGACTGACTTTATCATTGATTACAATTATTATTATTGTGTGTAAAAAGTTAACTGGTAGAGTATTGAAAGGATTTCAATTATTTCACGAATAAAAAAAATATATGTTTTTTCTGTTACATACATGACATAGTAAAATCTGTCTCGGGCCAAATAACAATTTTACCAGCGAGGTTCTCATCCTCACTTTCCTTCCCCTGCTTTTATGTCTTCAGGGGGGCTTCAAAAAGCAGCCAGGGGGCTACCTAAGGAGGTTCCGTTGGTTTCACCCAATGATTTAGTTTAGGCTTCTGAGCATCGCCGCTACGATAAAGCCATGTTACGTTGAACAATGTTTGGATGGTTTCATCACCTAGGTTCCACATTGGTGCTGGCGTTATGTATTATCTTATACACACAATATCCATAAATGGGATGTGATTTAAAGAAAATCGATAAGGTTTGCCGAAATCAGCTCCGATATACAGAGTGCCAATTAAGTTGATATCGTCGAGCTTTATTTGCTGTGTCGATAAAATCGATTCGATACATCACCCCTTCACTTTAATTGAATCCAAATCTACAAAGAACATAAGTGATGCGAGTGAGTGTTGTCGATCGTTCACACACATATTGACAGGTTATTATTTTTAATAATCTGAAAGATGGGAAGTCGAACTTATATATTTTGTGTTACTATACGATGTACTAGTATCTCGACTTAAATTAAGCAGATAATGCAAACTAGTTCGTTTATATTCTCTTCTATGGAATGTGCCCGAAGTGGCTATAGGTTTGCCACATCATGGGCCTCAGTACTTGGCTAGTCGTGGGTGTGCTAGTGTATCTGCTGGACTTACGAGTTGTGGATGTATTAACACACCTCTGCCTACCTCTTCGGGGATAAAAGGCGTGAAGGTTCTTTTTTTTCTATGGAATGAAAATGTGTGTCAGGTCTGGCATGCGAATGGCACTCGAACGGCCATGATTCGGAAGTGAAAAAACGACGTAACCGTATATTAAGAAAAATCGGTCAAGTGCAAGCCGTGTCCGCACATTGAGGTTTGCGAGCGTACGAGTATTACATGTCAGCCTACACAAATTGACAAACTTGCATTTGCGGACTTTCGTACTATACGAACTAAACATAACATAAAAGTAGACCTTGTAATCGTTGTTTTAGTGATACAATTATAATTTACAATTTTTTGTGAACACATATATACACAT
>JAFELO010000602.1:0-39202 GCA_017140195.1 Eumaeus atala | reverse complement strand
GGTCGCTTGTGAGGGACTCTCGTCTCCTCACGTGTCTGCGGGTTCGGCGATTTCAGCGACGTCTCCACCGCCGACTCCGCTGTGCAGTCGCTCTCGTCGACTGCCGCTCCCGATGTGGTCGAGGACTGCGAGGCGCTGTCCAGCTCCATCTCGTCGCCACTTGACGACTCCACGGAGCTGCTGCAGCTTCCCCGCCTCCTCGGGCTCGATGGTGGCGATGATATAGGGGACATGGTCCCCGTGCAGGGCTCGAGGGCCTGCACTGGAGTGAGGATTCTTCACTTGCTTATTTTGAAGTGTGCAGTTTGCGCGTGAACACTTCGGCGTCCTCACGGTCGCCGGGCGGTTCAGATGGCGGTGAACTGCACCGAAACTTCAAAAAAAACCTTCTTCTCTTCTCTTCAATTCAGCTTGGTTAGTCACGCACCGCGGGGCGGACAATGGCTTCGGACACACAAAGGCGGGCGAGCACAGTCGAAATACACGTCTGCTCGCTACCGAGGTTGAGGTCGAACTTAATTTTAAGTGATTGTTTTTTCTTGATCTACCGGAACGAACAGTCCGTGCCTCATGGGGACTACTGATGCCAATGAACATATGCATAATCCTTAATTTTTATCCTCTCGTCCAATGAGCCGCCGGAACGGAAGCCGAACGAGACGTATCAAGCGAGTGAGAGATGGCGAAGGCCCAGTACGGCAGCATGTCACGTGCTCTTACTTTACTCCTCGTTGCTAGATGCTCTACTTCATTCTGGCTGTAATGATACCGAGTAATTTTGCAAATAAGAAATTATCTATTATTAATACGAACTAATTACAATATCTTCTATAGTACAGACCTCAAATAGTTTTGCTTTAAATTCCGTAAACATCAGAATGTAAAGATTACAAAATTCAATAATTTTGACAACGATAAAACATTTAAACATGTATAACAAAAATATTATAAACTGCCAGAACAAAACGATCCCCTTCACCACACATGGAAACAATTTATTTATGAGGTAAGAATCAAAATAATTCTTGTTTTATGTAGATTAAATAATAATCAACATTTTTGTACCAAACATATAATCGGAGCCCGGCAATTAAAAACAGAAGATTTATAAAGGTTATATTCGTAATGGCCACGTAATTTTTTTCAGTATGAATAATTATCTCATAATTGTGCCCCTTATTATCATATGAGCACAGGTCAGCCTGATGAAGGATGCGACTTAAATGGATTAACATTTGTTATAAAAACGTTCGAGCGCCCGCACAAAGATTAAAATTATATCTTTTACGTGCCTTTTATTTTACGAGAATTTCTAATTCAACGAAAGACCATCGTAATAAAATTTGACTAGCACGCACTAGCCTGTTCACACCTGAAGAATATTGCGAGGTGTACTGTACAAACCCGAACAGTCGGGCAGGGTCCAGTCATGTTGATGGATGTGCAGCGACTGCGAAAGTACACATTAAGATTCTAAACATCGAATCCCCGAAAGAAATCCCACCAATATTATATTAACGCGAGCCTTTCTACAAATTCTTATACAGAGTCATTGTCATCATTTCGAACATACTTAATCGAAAAGAGGAATCACGCGGCAGAGAAAGGTAGCCCCAATTCTTTCTTTTTTTTATGGAATAGGGGCAAACGAGTAATCTGAGCTTGTTCACGACTATCAACTCCCATCAACATGATTGCTATGATGATGCGTTGCCCCCCTCCCCGATGGGCCACCGGCTTCTCACAAACCGCACAAAACGCGACACAGGAGGTGTCACTTTACGGTGGTATTATGTGAGCGAGAGGTGCCCCCCGACGTGCAGGCCCAATTCCGTTGCATAGGAGGATGTAGTGTCATGCACTCCCACGCAGCATGGCACTATCTCTTCCTAAAATGTATTGTATGTTGGTCATTCTATCGCGCAATAACTTCTAGTAATGAACGAATTTAGGTAAAATTTTATGAAATAATTTGCAATTTGAAATAAAATAAAAAATAATGTATGAACATGAAAGAAGGATTTCTGGGGATACGGACTATGGAGCGAACTCAAATAAAACTTATACAGATTTGGAATAGGAAAAAAAAACTTTTTAACCTGAAAATGTGATTCACTAAGATGAGAGTATTCTCATTCGCGGATGAAACCGTGGGTTGTAATACACTTTTCTATTTATAGGTCGATCACTGAAAATAGGAAGGGTTTTTGTGCAGACTTGGATGAAATGTAGATTACAATCTGGAATAACATAACATTTAACATGTTACCTTGATAACGCATGCGAAACCGCGCGTCACAGCCAGTATGCTATAAAAAGTATTCTAAGTGTAAGAGTTTGTGCTGACTTACAGTCGAATTGTACACATACGCTCGGCAATCTTCTCTTAAAAAAAATATTAAATCACATTTGGAGCGCTATATTCAGAAGGTAAAATTTGCCTTGCCATCCAACAGGTTCCCAGTAACTTATCTCTCCGGGTGGTTTAATTTGGCTGCAATGTAGCATAGTACTCTTTTTATATACCATAGGATAAAGCAATAATATTAAGAATAATAATGTTAAGAAACACCATGTTTTGATGCTCCTTAACATTATCATGGCTACTATTGTAAAATTTATAAATTAATTATTAAAAATTTTGTTCTATGCATGTCTTGGTTTAGCTGTAAGTACAGGTAATTGTAATACTGAAATAAATAAATACGTGGAAAACGAACAGTTGCGCCATTTGTAATTAAGTAATCACCAACACCCCCGGCAATCCGCAACACCAGAGGTCTCGCAGATGTTTTGCCGGTTCTTTAGAAATAAGTAGGCTATTTTCTTAAAGGTCCCCATATCGTACCGATACGATATGGGGATCTTTAAGGAAAGAGCCTACCTACTTATATAATTTTACCAAAGGACTTTTTCCGCTCGCTCCGGACTCGTTTAATGTTATTTATAAATTGCATGCGGCTTTTAACATAGGCACTGAATAAAGTGTGTCGTCGATCAAAGACTTTAGATTGCGTTCGGATACCTGGCGCGGCGCCAGACTTGCGACGACTCGACCGAAATTTTATTTGTAATGTACTTAAGATGAAAATATCGAAAATTCCCGACTTGGAGTTTATCAGTCTGGTGATAAACAGCTGAAATTTGCGCTAAAAATCCGACGAAAACCGTGAAAACTTTGAGAGAAAGTAATTTGTGTTATTACTTATTTAAAAATTTTTGTGATACCTTTCTTGGCGATACTTTTGAATTCAGTATTAAGTGACTGGCTAAGCAAATAAACTTATTTGTTTAGCCAATCATTTAACACTGAATTTTTTATAATTTCTTATTAGCATATACTTATATACATAGTATGAGGGTCAAACGAGCAGTCAGTGCTTTTTGATGATTCCTAGCATCAATAAATATTCAAACAATGGTACTGCAGACCTTCCTTTCACCTCTCCCAATGAGCCACCGGAAACCGTAATGCGGCAACTGCTCTACCTCATACAAGACGTCATCATCATAATCCCTTCATTATTTTTGCGTGAAGAGTATACAAAAGTATACAAACGTAATTTTAACATCTAAAGGAACTGCACCGGTTGAAAAATTTACTGGAACATTCATACGCTCATTACAATATTGTGTTTACTGAGCAGTTCCCAATATTACTATTTCTGTCGCTGGATTTCGTTACTGGTGTTAGACCTTTGACGAGTTTCGTTATGTTACATAGAGCTCATGCCAAGACTCTATCTGGAGTAGCCATCCATCGATAGAGAGAATAAAGACTACATATTAAGAAAAACGGTTGTTTAGAGATCGGGAAACGAACAAGTAGAAAAACCACTTCTAGGCAGAGGTAGTGCCATGATGCATAGTTGCTATGGAATGGAAATGGGCCGGCGCGACCGGGGAGGTACCCCTCGCTTACATAATACCGCTTTAAAATGACATCTTCAGTGTCGCGTTTCGTGTAGTTTGTGAGTAGCCGGTGGCCCATTGGGTGGACGGGAAGGAGTGCAACGCATTGAAATAATAATTGTCTGGATGTTCATGGTCGTAAAAAGGTTTGCCATCCTATTCTATAAAAAAAAACAACATCACTAGCATTCATGATATTTTTTATGCCACAATTATTTAATAAATACCACAACTACTTCCTGTGTTCAAATGACTTAACTGTATAGACGTCAATTAATATTGCAAAGAAATGCTATTATTACATCACCATATAATTATATGTTACTATTCAATAAAACGGAATACATGTGAAGGTTTTAAAAGAGCAAAAGTCATAACATGGTAAACATTTCTCGCAGACCACGCAATACTCGTAAGCTATCCGGACATTTGCATTTCGGCTGTTCCGCTGACGTCTCCCAAATATCATTTTTATTCGTCCAGCTGTGCAATCTGCGGCGCGAGTGCTTTCAATTGTTTCTGCTTCAATGTGGCCAGACTATTTTAAAATTATACAATATTCACGTACTGCATTTGATAAACTATTTTGATATTGTATCAATGACGGTAGGTAGATTGTATACTTTTTACTCATAGACATTAGTAGGAACAGATCTGTGTTCTAAAATTACAACGCATTGGGGATGAAATTGTAATGTAAAATTATTTCCTATTTAAGAAGAAAAAAAATGCTTTTCATCACGAATGATTATTAAGACTAAAATTAAAAGCTATTGGAAGCCGTGGTGAAATAGAACTAATTTTAGATACGCTCAATACAAGCCCAATAAATAAATACCAAAGAAAACGTAACGCGCTACAAATTAAATTGAGAACGTCGCGAATCTAAGCCATGTAAATACGAACTAACGACAGGCAATTGTGGGCTTTAATTTAAGGGCATATGACTTATATTCGAATCGACACATGTGGGATTTTGTGTAGTATTTGGTTTTCATTTCCTACCAAAGAATTAACGGCACATTCGTTTCAGTTCTTTGTCATTCCCATACGTTTAACGTTCTATTAACTAGAGTCAATAAGAGAGATTTAATTATTTTCTAAATGGTTTTCTTAATAAATTTCGTAATAGGCAAATGTAATATGAAATACGTTGGTAAGTCGATACCTAGTATAAAGCTGAAGAGTTTGTTTGGTTGAAGGTGCTAATCTCTGGAACTGCCGGTGCGACTAGTCATGAGTCATCACACTGATCAGTTGTTTCACCATCACGCTGTGAAAATTAGGAGCAAGTGGGTTGCGCAATTGAAACCACAGAACATAACTAGTGGCTAGCTAATTACATTATGAGTGTAACTTTGATTAATAGCAAGGTTTTTTCTTACTGCTATCGGTCCTGGTGGGTTCCAATGGGATGTGTTATGGGCCCGCTAAGGAACCGAATACCCGCAAAATCTCGCGAATGCAGTCAGCTATACAGCTGTGAATCAGATCTTTAAGTAACTGCATATACACAACATGCTTACTATATCATTGGTTATAGTAACTAGCTATGATTCTCGAGTGGATCAGATCATTTCGATGCCTTAAATTTTGGTGTTTACTGTAAATCAATTGACTTAAGTTAAACAGGAAATGGTATTTTCAATAGCACGGAAGTGCCAGTACACCTCATGCTTGTTGCTCCTTAACAAGGGATGAGATTTCTTAACAAGGGATTAATATTATAATAAAATATGCACTACGAGGACCAACCCGGGCGCAGTACTTATACGTCGACTTGATACAGCTCAGGGATTGTAAAAAAGCATGTGTAGCTTTGATAGTTCATCGAATTGAAAACCTTCAGAGTTTTCATTTGTTAGTTCTTTCTTGGCACTAGACAATTTTGTTTCAAAGTATTTATCGGAGCTAGGTATTTAATTCCAATTAAATTTGTGATTAATAGTCTAATTAACAAAGAGTAATGTAAGAGGCAGTGCTATGTTTCATTGCAGTTGAATTTGACTGTCACGACCGAGGAGATAAGTATCTCTATTTAACATGATACCGCGTGAAGTAACGAATGTTCCGTCGCACTTTATGAGGTTCGTTTGTAGCCGATGACCCGTAGGAGGGGTGGTAAGGAGGTACCTGTATGAAAATATTTCGGATGTCACTGTGGTGGTGTCGGTAGTTGTAGGAAGACCTCGATAGCTCATTTGCCTTCCTTTACAATAATAAAATACACGTTATTATTACGTTCAATTTCACAATAGCATTTTAGGCTATAACTTCTGTAAAGCAAAAATATTAGAATTAGAATTAGAATTATTCATATTTTTCGGTAAGAAGTCCAACTAATCCAGCATGACCTACGGTGCTCTATGAGGGTGCCCTACATACAGAAGTGGACGTCGCCCGGCTGATGATAATGATGATTATGGTGCAGATATCCAAAGTGTCCAAGTATCCTGAATTTTCGTTTGACTCTAGCTTTGAACAGCTTAAAGCATGGAATACATTAAGGAATGGAATGACTTGTAACTAGTAAACTAGCGTCGCAAAACTCGCGAACGAGGAATCGTTTGGTGACTGAAATAAACAAACGCACGCGATTATGTAGATGCGTTGTGATCATTTACCAGTAGGCCATTTGGTCTGTAATAAAACCTATTGTGCTCAAAACCTATCTCAAGTTTCTAGCATTTAATTGTAGTCCAATCATTAAGTATAAAAGGGTGGTGAAAGATTTATTGAACAATAAAAAGACAATTAAAAAAGTTTGTTAGCCTTTTTCCGCTTGTTGTAAATTGTGATAATTAATTTTGATACTGGACAAGGAAATATGAAGACATTAGAATTTCTCGTCCGAGCAGCACGCGTACGACAACTCGTTAATATTGAACTAATCCCCTTTTACGGTTCCACAGGAAGTCGATTATAGGCCGGAAATGGACCATAGGCTGTCGTGACCCGCCAGACCTGCGATCCGTTAACTCGTTTAAGAGTTGATTTGATGATAGGAATGAATAATCAGTATATGCAGTTTCGCGTGAATTGGGGATTTTGCTGAAGATAATATTGACAATTGACATTGACCAATAATAAGATAAGACTACCCATATATCCGATATAGTACCTATGTACCTATTGCACAAATAGCATTGGTGGTCCGCGTGACTTGCATGAGACCCTAAGGATCTCCACGCGAAGCCTTGTAGAAATGTTATGTCGGCCTTAGGAGAAATTTGAAATCAGTATGTAGTATATTGCATGTAGGGTTTGCTAAGATAGAGTTCTATCGCGTTATTTGTTGGACCTGAATAAAATTTTGCCTCTTAGTACATTAGCAAAAGAAATCATATCTCCTATATTTTACATTACTTTTATTAGGCTAATAATGACAAAAATTTTATCTATCTCTATTTGCGTATTGTTTGTATGTTCGTATTACAAATATTTAAATAGATAGACAACAAGCAAATACAAATAAATATAATATTTTTTTTGGTCAGTTGAACTACTGAAGGCTTAATTTGCAAACTAACGAATGCTTTGAGGTGAACCTACTTACACATTTCGCAAAGCACATAACAAACAAAAGCTCGTAAGGAAACAGTTTCGTTATTATAATTAAAGTAATATTACAAATAGTGAATAAATATGTCAGAAAGCTCGTTCAGTTCACTTTAGGAGGGCCTCGCATAAGTTCAATTTATATAAGAATAAATAAGTCGTCTGCACCCTCATTTATTTGAATTTACCCACACCAAAAGCTATTAGAGGAGCTTTTAAATCCGTATTGATGGCCTTTGTAGCATGTACAATGCCGCCTCTATATACTATGTGAGGTATACGTGTAATAGGAGAAGAATTATGTTAATGTTCTTCATTTTACATGATTCTATTTAAATTGACATGTCCGTATGTGCACTAATATGTTTTTACAATGTTGCAAACCATTTTAAAAATCATGCACAGATAAGCATTTAGTTTTGAACACAGCGTATAAACTATGATATGCTAAGTGAGTAACGTCGTTCTAAATAAAGTTTTGTATTGAAATGGCGGATAACTATTTCTGCTATTAATGTCCATATTGGACGCACACACACATGCACTCATATCACACACACACACACACACACACACACACCCACACACACCTACACACACATTGGTGAGATATTTTTTGAACAATTAAAAGACAATTCGAATTGTGTATATTACGTGTCAAAACAAACAAATTTTAAAATTTGAAGAATAAAACGAACGTTCTAACGTCATACGGAACAATACGTTGACCATCGACACTAGCTCTAACCAATCAGGCGCAGTTGTCGATCTGTGAAAACAATGTTTTGATAATAATACTTCAAAGGTTTTGGAATTGGGTTTAAATTTTTCTGTGATGCCTCGAAAAATCCCGTTTGGAGAAATTGTTTCCAATGTATAAAAATAATATTAAGAAGGAAGATTCGGAGGCAGGATATATCATCAGTTTTAAGATGAAGCTCGGTGCCAAAATTAAATATTCCTCTGGAACAATACAAAGCGTTGCAAACCTTACGCTAAATACAGGATATAAAGATTCTTCGCTCAGGTGAAGGTAATGCCACCGTTATAATGGATACAACATACTACAATGACAAAATTGAAGGCCTTTTATCGGATGAGTTCACTTACAAAAATGTGAAAACTGACTCATTAAAGACATTAAAACATTAAAGGACACTCCGAATCATTGAGTCTAGACTTTAAAAACCTAATCCCTTAGTGTGAAAAGCCGCTGAAACTGCATGGGTTGCCGAAAATACACAAGACATTCACCAACTTATAAATTGGCTCAACATGTGGCGAAAGCCTTATCACCACTTTTTGGACTCACTAAAACATTTACAAGGGATTCACACCACTTTGTCGAAGGGATACAACGACTACATACCTACGACAATGAAATTATGGTTAGTTTTGATGTATAATCCCTATTTACATGCTTACCAGAATAGTATAAATTCCAGAATACAATTTACAATGGAGTTAGAGGCAAATAATTCTTTAGCTTTCTTAGTTTTTTTGATCAGCCGTAATCCCAACAACACATTCAGTCATACAGTGTATAGGAAACATAGTGATCTGTATCTAAACGGCAATTCTCATCACCATCCAACACAGTTGTCTACCGCGGGTAAATCTTTGTTTCAGAGAGCACGAGGCATCTGTGACAAGCAACACCTGGCTACCGAACTTCAACATGTCAAGCATGTTCTGCGAGACAACGAGCTTTGGGTTCCCCGTCCGCTCCACAGACTAGTGAAACCAGCCACTGTCAAGCCCTTACTTGCAATATTACCATACTTAAAAGGTGTGACTGATAACATTGGCTATATTCTCAAGCGAATTCCAATAAAAAAACTTATCTTAAGCCGCCAAAGAAGATTAGTCAGTTCTTACCATCATTGAAATGCCATATCCCTCTGCAAGGTGCAGGAGTGTACAATATTGATTGTACCTGTGGACGCTCCTTTATAGGGCAAACTAAAAGATCTATAAAACTCGCGCTAATGAACATGTAGCCAATATGAAACACCGACGTGTTACAAAATCTGCTGTCTGTGAGCATGCTGAAATTGGCCCCTGCCATTACATTAGATTTGATAAAGCGCAAATCCTCATTAGACAACACTGATTCCTTCCAAGGGTGATCCATGATACTATTGAAATTAAAAAACACATGCTGTAAAGCTTCTGAAATGTCTGGCTAGATAAATAATTAAATAAACCGCGATAAAATCCGTGAAAGTAGTTTTATTGTTATGGCGTTTAGATTTCCATGTTTTTCTTCTACAATCTAAGCGGCTTGGTGGGTTTTCAGTTATGTCGGAGATTCGTCTTGGTAAAGCGAGTGCCAAAGGGGTACTTTAAGAAATAAGAAAACAAAATGGCAGATTTTTTTCTTAGCTAACACGTTGGGTTTCAAATTGTAGAGATTTAAATGACGATTCCAATAATATGTGCAACTTGTAGTTTTAATTTAACGAAAGCTAAGAAATATAAAATAAAAAAAAATCAAAGAACAAAATACTCGACTGCTAATTGAAAAAACGGGGCACTCATCATCTTGATAAATAATAGGACCCGACTGTAGAAGTCTTGTTTTTCTTTTTATATAAACAAATAAATAAATCGTGTTTAAATACAATCACGTTTTATATTTCAAATTATTATTTGACTTAATTAGTGTGAAACCGATAACACAGTTAAATGATTAAATTAATTATGAAAATAAATGTTCTAGTCGCTTATAACCGACGAAAAAGGTCAAATCGGAAGTAGAAACCTTTATACAATATACAACGTAATGGACCATTATGGACACTTAGGAAAATATGATGCACCTTGTTTGGGACACCTGTCTATTTTACATACAAGAGCTGAGGAGCCTCTTAATTAAAGAGCCCGGAGCCCCTCCGTAGGGTTGGGAGCAAAAAAAGGCTACTAAAAATGTACCAAAATGCTCTATCGTCAAGTCGCCTGTAATTACTCTCAAGAGACGCTTCTGTTATCTTTCCTTTATTTATCTTTTTATACTCGTTCCCCGTTTTGTTTTGTTTCTCTTTATGTCTTTGTCTTTGTAATTTGGGACACTTTCAGCTGAAGCCGTCATCTCAGCGCACACTGTTCTCTTATTTATGGAGGCATTATTTTCCGGAGTTCAACGCCTTTTTGACGTTAAATGTTTATATTACGACACTCGCATGATATGCATTCGATTTGCGGGATCTTTCAGCGCTAATTGTAGCATGGCATTTTACATTTACCGGAAAACGAAAAATGAACGGGTGGGAGAAGAATACGGGAAAAAAAGAAAATTTATTATTTTATTGGCATCAGTAGCAACTAATGGCCCATTGGAGGGCAGGAGGGAAAGAGGGGAACGCATCGATTTAATTATGTGAACATTCAGTCGTAAAAAAGCTCTAAATTCTCGTTTGCCACTATATTCAAAAACGCTCCAACTGATCACTTGTTCCGCTTGTACTATAATAGTTCAAAAAATGTAATCAATATTTATTTATTTTTAAGTATTTTTAAGTTTATTATTAAGACTTGAATAAATAAATAAACTTTATATCCTTTTCTGACAATTTTGATAATTGTGGAAATTGTATATAAAGTTTATTTATTTATTCAAGTGTTAACATGAACCTCCATCAAGAAGTGACAACACATTCAATCAACTGTAGTTTATTATTAAGAATACATGATTATTATATAACAATTAAACTACTATCTATAATTTTGTATTTTATTCTTAGATGGGATCATGTTTCACGTAGATATACTTTAACAACAACGGTAAACGAATCCCATATTTTTCAGATAAAAGCTGTTTAAATAACATATTAATTGTAATAATATACATATGTACATTGATACAGCAATTTTATTTCTCGGCACGTGGCGTTGGTGGTGTAATGGTCAGCATAGTTGCCTTCCAAGCAGTTAAAATTAAATAGAATAACAACAAATTTTCACACGTGGCATATATTATTCAAACTAAAACATTATTGATACGATCTATCAAATTAATAGCCATACAGATCACGTAATTACCAATATCATACAAACAAAATGCATACATAAGAAAATTAAGACACTTTATTAAAGATTTTTCGAAACAATAAAATCATGGCGTCGGCAGGACATCATGAACCCACCATTTTATGTTAAAAATAATTATTTGTTCGTGCCTCTCAGGAAAATATAGGTTCTCGGGCGGAAATGAGAAATACTATTTGATTATCATATTTTAACAAATGATTCCGTCCTCCTCGACAAAAAAAGGTAAGAGTGTCATTTCTTCTACACAGAGTGCACCCTCAGTCTGACAGTCAAATATGACAGATATACCTTTTTATAAAATATTTATGTAGCAAAATATAATTGCTACACCGTGACATATGGCGCTCTAAGGGGGAGGCCTATACTATTGAAGATGATATTATTTATAAATTTGTTTCGCCGGTTTTCTCTGGATTTTATTGTGAATTAAAATATTTTCATTACATTTCATTCAATCGGAAACTAACGGAAACTCTATTAGACATTCTATGTGGAGGAGATGAGGTAAGGGTCGCTATCCCACTTTCGTCTATCTAGTGGCGCAATTCAAATAGATTCATTCATCTTAATTTTTTTTAACATTCATGACAATTATGCCGACGTCGATATCAAATGGCTCCGACATCTCGGTTTATACTAAAAAAATACAAAAATTCAATTTTTTATTAAAATCAAAATAGGTTCATTTCTATCAGAAAGTAACGGAATATTGTGTACGCATGATGCAGTGGTGTAGAATGTGTGGCCCACCTTTTGTATTTGTACGTGCGGTCTCAGCTAGTAATTTGGCGGGCATTTGCATTACAATCGTGGATGATTGTGTGACCACGGCGATATTGCACCATACGCCACGCTCGCTCAAAGCGCATAGACTATGTACATACTTTCATTAACTGTTTAGGAATGTTTATACTCTATGTGTTTATGTTCTGTATATAAGTACTTGAGAATGTCTCGTGGTGTATGTAGATGTAAGCATGTTCAAAAACAGACGTGAAGTCAGGGCGAACACAAAAACATTATTAATTTACAGCGAATGGATGACTTGGTGAATAGTGTATGCAAATAAAATGAATTAAATGCTTTATCATTATGGCATGCATAATGATAAAGCAGAGCATTACGCAGAGAGGAATAAATGCAAGAATGGAGTAGTGTGCTACACTTGCCGCTTCTTTCCATTAAGACGGTTGCATTCTAGGCTGGCTTTCCTTCGCTATCTATATTATCTCCATGACTGTTAGACATGGGTGTCTACCCCTGCTGCGAAAATAAAATATATTCGAATCCAGTTGCGTACACCTATTTCAATACAATCACTTGTAATAGTACAATCATACATTCCCATAGTTTAAGCTAATCTACACGGGCATGTAAAAAGTCAATATAAATAGGCGTATAAATAGCCGAAGCTATCCAACTAGATAGCGGTTAGCAGGTGAGGTGGGCCGCAGTGTGTGGCCGACCAAATCGGATACGCAACTGGCGCATCTGGTTTACAACCCCCCAATATTTTATAGCCCAGGCGACTGTGAAATGTCGGGGAGTTTTTCAGTGAACTGGAGGTGGACTCCGGGAGGAGGTAGAGATATGACTGGGATAATAGGGCCGGCATGGTCTCCCATCAAACTTCGCGTTTATTTAACAATTTTTTTTTTATTTTTCCCTCTTAATTTCTTACGGTTGGAGCCCTTCGAAGTAATACGATAACTGACTTTTTTAATGTACAAAATTCCATAATTAATTGTAATGAAATCGGCTTCGTTATAAGTATACTTCGCTAAAACATTAGCAGCTATCCTTCACATACCTTCTCTCTCCTTTCTCGGCTTGTATAAGTCATTGCCAAATTGTACTGTTTTGTTTTGGGAAATTGGAATTACATCCTACTCCTCCTACCTACTTCTGATTAAGTACGTTGTGGGTTCCCAAAACGGTTTCAGCGATTTCCTCGGGCACCTTGCGATCATATTCATGGGTCATAGTTTGATGTTTCTATCGACCCTGGAGACACAGGAGTAGTGGTAGGAATGAGTAGCGGGGCCAGACCCGTTTGAAAACAAATATAATAGGAGTATATCTATAAGATTTGCATACCAATTGTATTTCGATGTGGTTAAACCTAGTTACCAAAATCCACTTTACAACTTGACATTTTATGGTTTTATCTGTGTATACAAAAAAAGGTTAGATTTATCTAATTCGTTTCGCTCTGTTATTATTGGGGTAGCTGTTTCAATCTGCTCGGCCGAACACCCGAAGACAAAGAGGTCCCTTTGGGTTAAGGGAAATGTAGTCCGTGATGGGAGTTCGTAAATCTTTTTCCGGATTTATTGCACAATACAGGTTTGAGCTTAGCAACTTGAACCTGTGATTTTTGTAAGCAATTCTAATACAAAGACATTGTCATCATCAAAGGTAGTCCCAATTCGTTCTCTTTTTAAAGAATAGGGGATAAACTAGCAATCTGAGACTTTTTAGGGCTACCGACGCCCATGAATATCTACATAATTACAATCCCGATGAGATGCTCTCCTACCCCCCCCCCCGGGCTACTCACAAACCGCACAAGACGCGACACTAAAGATGACATTTTACGGCGGTATTACGTGAGCGAGAGGTACCTCCCGCTGCATAGGAGGATGTAGGGTCATCCACTATGCGTGGCACTACCTCTTAGATTCAGCAGCAATGCAGCAACCGACAACAGCTACCAGGGTACCAGGGATCCATTTGATATTTAAACAACGCAATGCTAAGAAAAAAATAATGTATAAACAATACAATGGCTAATGCGCTACGCAACCGGACCGCCATAAAGCAGATATACCTATTTAGGACAACGAAAAAAAGGAAAATTAAGAATTTTTAATTCTTGAATTTAAATAAAATCTAAGGTTTGATTATTATTACACAATTAGTTAAAAATAATATACCGACATTATTTCTTACCTCGTCTCTCCTTGACCAGGGTTGTCACGCTTACAGCGGTATTGTGGTCTCCTAGTGCCCTTACTCAAAAATTAACTAGGCTTATAACTTTAACTTAACAATAACTAGAACTTGTTTAGTACCAGGTAAAATACGATATTTGTAACATTTTATTAATGTGATAAAATCCGTAGTTACAGTTTTTATATAGAGCATCTAACTTTCACATTTGCTTAACAACGAATTATTGTTATTTCCTTTTACTTCCACTTGTATGAACGTCTTCACTCTATCCCCCCAATTAGCTACTGGCAACTCACAAATTCCACGAAACGCACAAAATGATTCCTAAACCCATTAACAACCGCAGATACGTTGCCTTCTTTTTCCCCATTCCTGCCAATGGGCGACGCATAAAACCCACGAGGCACGCCACTCATCATCAATCATCTCTTCTAAGGCCGGCCCAATTCTGCCGCAGTACAGCATCGTACTGCCACTTACCTTGCTTAAAAACCGTTTTTGTATAAAGATAATGTCCTCCGAGCCGAATATAGGCTGTTGCGGTAATATCTACAGAGTTTACCCAACTGCGCAGGGCATTTCACGGTGCACAAGTGTTAGAGCAGACAAGTACACTTTTTATAGCAGCATTCTGATGGGGCCAAGTTCGTACGACCAGCGAAAAATCATACAAAGATAATCTGAAATGTGTTATTCACATTTTTTTTATTACATTCATATACCACATAAAGATCCCAATAAGAATTTCTGATCCGAGGCGGGACACGAATGCGAGATGTCTGAAAATTAACGTTTAGATCAGGTAGTTATGTGGTGATAATACTTATTAATAACCTTATTGACGCTCTGATACGTGTTAGACTTCAGACTCTCGTCCCGGATATTTTCTTGCAAATTTGTTCCAATGTATGTTAAAAACTGGCATTAAAACATCTAAATGCCAGCCGCTCTGGTGAGGCCGGTGAAGCGTAACAAACTTGTACAAAAGAAGGAATAACTCAAGGAATTCATTATTAAATTGTCCGTGAATGAGATAACCTGTGTTCAGTCTCACCACCGAATGTTTACTTTATTTTGTTTAACTCTAGTTCTTATCCGCGACTTTTCCCTCTTTTTTTGTGTAATAATAACGTTATCCATTTAATAATAGATACTCGAGTCTGTAATGCCTCTTATCTTATTATCTATACCTAATACCTATTGTAAAAAAAAACCAAAAACTATGTGTATGTATGTGATGGATTTTCTCCAAATCCACTGAATGGATTTTAATGCGTTTCCAACAATTGGTACAGCGATTTCTGAGGAAGATTTTAGTGCATACTTTGATTCGATGCTGGGGTGGATCAGTACTATTATTCAAAGCCTGCGGCACGACAATTGTCCGGACTGATCTCTTGCGCCGACCTACGACGTGGCTAAACTGGTTCAAGCGTGGTGATAACAGATACATTTTTAAGTATACAAGGGATGATAGAATAGTATCCAAAACGATCAACAAAACTTTAATAATCTATTTAAAACAATTTTATTCTTCAAAGTAGTTTCCTTCAACTTCGATGATTTTAGTCCAGCGCTTCTCCAATGCTTTTACACCAGTTTGACAGAATGTTTTCCCTAACCCCTCAAAATACTCGTCTACGGCAACACTGACTTTAGATGAAATTTTTCGACCACCTAACCATTTCTTGAGATTCGGGAATAAGTGGAACTCGCACGGGGCCAGATCTGGGAACATGGGGGATGAGGTAACAATTCTAACCGCAATTTATGGAGTTTGGTAACTGCAACCCTTGCCGTGTGCACAGATGCGTTGCCGTTGTGGAATAAAACTTTCTTTTTGGCTTAATGAGGCCGTTTCTTTCGGATTTCTTCACTAAATGTTGGCTGCAAGCTTCCATAATACTCTCCATTTATTATTATTCCTCTTTACAAATAATCCACTAAAATAAATAATCCCTCGAATATCCCAAAAAACAGTCGCCAACACTTTACCGGCTGACAAAACCGCTTTCTTCCGCGCAGGTTTGCCTTTCTCAGTCCGCTGCTTAGATTGTTCTTTTATTTCAAGAGTATAATGATGTTTCCATGTCTCATTTACTGCCACCTTACGCCGCAAAAACTATTTAGTGTTAGCCTTAAACAGCGCCAAATACTCCAACGAATCGTTCACTCGACGTTGCTTTTGGTTAACAGTGAGCAAACGCGAAACACATCGCGCGCAAAGATTTTTCATTCGCAAATGTTGGCGTAAAATATGAAAAACGCTTTTAGAGGAAATGCTTACCAAATCTGGTATCTACTGCAACTTTAAGCGCTGACCATTCAAAACGATTTTTCCTGACGACCTGTTGGCGTCTCCGCAGCTCTGTCTCCCACGTTTAAAATCAGTTGCCCAGGTGTGAATTGTACTCAATGCAAGAGCAGTATTACTCCCTTTTAAAATGTTAAATTTTCCACCACACGATTTTCTTTTCGTTCCATCGTTGGGTAAATTTACGGCAGAGAAAGTTCTAGGTGCCCCCTCACAAATTCTATCGGTTCGATTAAATTCAAATTTGGCGCTCTACTTTCAAAAAGATGATACAATATAATGTAATAAATTTTGTTTGCCTATCTTTTTTTTAAGTTCGTCGTTAGGGCTAGTTATCAATCAGCCCTAGTATGTATGTGAGTAACGGCTGGAATCACTGCATTCCTTTTTTTTAGTTAACGCAGGGGAATCCATATACAGGTGATATTTACATCGTTGGTCTGACTCGGTATGTAACAATTATGTTTTGAAACTTAAATATTTTCTAAAAAAATATATCTGTCACCTTTGACTGTAGGGCTTAGTGTGCTATGTGTTGAACAAATGTCAACACATAGCACACTGAACGTCATGTCCTTTTGGCGAGGTTGAGAATGGATATATTTGTGATAACTGACGCTATATGCCATTCCTAAATCATGGTTAAATAGTTTTTTTATTTTCCGCCGGGAACTTATATATTCATGTAACAATGCACGAATTATTATTTCATAAAAAAAGGCCGACCGACGTCATGTTTCATATCTTGTGTTCTAATGTTAAATTGTCCTAATTCTCTTATGTGTGCATTTTAATAGTAGTAATTACATGATCTGTGTGGCTATTACTTTTATTGGACCGTATCAATAATGTTGTACTTTGTTTAGTATATGCCACGTGTGAAAGTTGGATGTTAAATTCTATTTAATTGTAACTGAGTTTATATCTTGCCTGATTCTAGTTGGCACATGGAGCCAAGAGAATGAGAATTTTATTGGTTGTGTGTTCCTTTTCAGAGCTCTACTCTTTTTTTTTCCTTTTTATTTATTAAATGGAGATTTAAATACACAGCACTATATTGTAATTATTTCATTACCATAATTATTATATAAAGGACCATCCAAGTTGCAGCCGGGAGTCTCGGATAACTATACTAACCAATATCAAAAACTGTCTCAATCCCATTGTTGTTCTTGTGCTATTTCAAATCTGGATTGTGGAATGCCAGCGATCAAATAAATGTATTTAAATGTAACTAAACCTCTTATAGTCTATTTAACCGCTTCTTTGACCCCTTTATATAATTAAAATTGTAACAGGCATTTGTGACACAACAATACGGACTGAGCCCCTGCGGGAGCTTTCAGCTGCTTTATTGGAGGTTTCCGGATCTGCAGGCAACAGGATCCATGCAGCGACAGGCTGGCCTCGGCGAAAAGTCCAGACTTCACCTCCTTGGGGTGCCCGAATAGTCTTCTCGACTTCGTGTCATAGCGGGCTGAATTCCCATCCCAACCCGACACAGAGGTACTGCTAGTGCTGGAGGCGCAAGATGTATTGCCTCGTTGGTGACATCGTACGTCATATGCGGGACGAGGCCGCAGACAATAATATATAATTTTATTTGAGAAAAACATTTATTGTAAACTTACACGATTAAAATATTTTTTCTTCAGTAAAATTAAGAAAAATATAATAATGGAAGTAAGGAAAAATTCGAAAGTAGTGCCATGCTGCGTAGTTGGAGGTAGTGCCATCCACTGTGCATGACGCTACATCCTCCTATGCAACGGAATTGGGCTGGCACGACTGGGGAGGTATCTCTCACTTACTTGATGCCGCCGTAAAGTGACACCTAGGGTGTCGCGTTTCGTGCGGTTTGTGAGTAGTCGGTGGCCCTTTGGGGAGTGAAAAGGCGGGCAACGCATCGGCATAATTATGCTCATGTTCATGGGCGTTGGTAGTCGTTGAAAGGCTCCGATTTCTCGTTTGTCCCCCTATGCTATAAAAAAGGAGAAGTGAACATTTTATAACAATACACAATTCAAAACCCGAATCATTATATGACACAAAAAAAAACTCAAAGGTATTATTTTTCTTGTTGAAATGACTAACGAACTGTGCTGTCTTTTTTCACTTCAGGCTCTGCTATGCTAGGTCCTTTTCTCCACGACTCCAGGACTCCTGCCTCTTGCCTCTGGAGCCCACTTTCGAATAACAATGGTGATTATAAAATTCTGTGGACCTCTTCAAACTAGGAACATAGCGTTTGTGGGCTAAAATAATAATTGTATGGTGGGCGTGTTGCCAAAATATGATTACGTTGGCAAGCCCGGTACGTACTAGGCTTAACGGACGTATGGAATGTTTCGCGGAGATTCATTTTTGCTTAAAAATAAGAGCTTCAATTAAAGTGAAAAATATTTATCTTCGTAACATTTTAAAATGTTTACGAACTTATATTAAAATTTTCGATCGACCTTTGTGTATGTGCGAATATTAAAATGTTGCTTACGTCAATATTTACATGACTTCTATCAATTCACATATCTTATAGCAAGAGGTAGAGCTATATTGTATTGCAATGGAACTGGGCTGTCATTGCAGGGGAGGTACTTCTCGCCTGCACGATACCGTCGTAATTTGATAGTTATCGCAAATATATGATTTGTTAGTAGCAAATGTCCTATTGCAGGTGAAGAGGAAGGAGGATTACGCATCTAAACAAAAATGTTCGGCTAACTATGAACATCGGTTGTCGTCAAAAGTCCTCCCTTTACTATAAAAAACTATGTCAATATCTATGCTTAATTTTTCGCGAATTCAGCGAAAGATATGAGAGAATATACGAATCGCTCTATATTATGGTGCTCGCATAATTTCAAATATAAGTGTCATCTAATAATATTTCTCAGGTCGTCGAAAATTCTAGATGCGATTTAAAATCCCAAGAGTTTCATATTACAGCTGCTGCCGACATAGTTACACGGAAAAATGCCCTACCAGTTGTCACCTTGGGAAATTTTACACTCTACAACATATTCTCACCTAGCTAGGAGCCAGTGGTATTTCATAGACTCGACATTTGCCACAAGTTATGAGCTATGGCGACGTTTTTTTTTTATGTTGTTAGATGTATATTTGAGATTTTGAGGGAAAGCGGTATGTTAGATGATAATGAATGCGAAACTTGCATAGAACAAATATAATATTTAAAATCTGGAATAGAATAAAAATACTTTTCGCCCCGAGGGATGGATTACACGTGAGTGAATCCGCAGAGTATAGCTAGTTAAAGGTTAATATTATATTATACATTAAAATATAGTAACAATACTTGTGAGATCACAATACTTTAGTTATTAATAAAGCCTAAAACCTACGAAAGTTGAAAAATAAATTAGGATTCCCACGAGATAGGGCTAGTGTTATATAAAGAAGACTGACCGGACACATTTATTGACATACCAGATACTGGAATATGGCAAATAGTTTTTAAGACCTTGATATCAGCTGAGACAAGATTTTTGAAAAATTTGCTCTTAAGATGTTGTAATAGCAGTTGAACATTTTACTTGTATAGAAATCCCTAATTTCGGAGGTATAAACTTGAAACGTATCAGCATTTTTAAGAATTGTGAAGGGCGCGCAATGACTGTTACACAATTTTCATGGTAGTCCGTTATATAGAAATTATACTCGGAACTTATTAAGAAACTACGTAAAAGTATTGAATATGGAACACCTTTATAATTTTTTTCTCGTGTAAAATATGATGTGAATTTCAAAGAAATAATTCTTACACGTATGAAACCGCAAGCATTTGTTGCATTATATTGAGAAGAAGAATATATTTTTTAACATATGAAAGTGGCAAAAAACAATAGCTATTCTGCATAATATGTAAATTTTAATGTATTGTTATCAGCTCAGCTATATCTCTTCTATCTTGGACCGAGTCCCGACACGTTCACACGAGCGGGCGTTTTATACTAGATTCTGATACGAGAGTCCCTCGGGGCCCCTGCAAAATAACTTCTAGTGAGGTATTTTTATTAACCGCTCCCTTTGAGCAGTGCAAATGGTACAGTGAGCGATATCTAACATTTGCCGTAAATAATTCATGAGATTTTATAACGCTGCCTGCTAAGCTTATAGCGTTTTTAGCATACATAGCGTTTATTTTACCATAACATTTGCGTATTACAAAGTTTGAGTATTTATTAAGATTCCTGTTTAGCTGCGGTAGTATTTCATAAGACAGAGCATATTCAAATAGTATGTGAATAGCTGGGATGATCCCCTAGTATTACCATCATCACTTTCTTGACGTACATAACGACACACCCCGTGTTTCACGTCGCGATTAGAATCACGACAGCAGAGTTAAGTGCCAACATTGTCCGATCCACGATATATTTGCGTTCGATAGATGTTCGTTATTAGGGTTCTGTATCAGACTTCCATAAAATGAAGTTCCCTTTTAACCATTTTTAACCATCGCTGCAACGTAAAAATTGCCGGCCGAGTAGATGATAAAAAGGAAGAGAGATAAAAATGTAAAACATTTGGACCCATTTGGAACATCATCAAAAAATAGTATATCATTGAGCAGCTATTTATTAGTCTTTAATTTTGAGCCGAAACGCTTACATTACATTAAAAAAACAATAGGTTTAATTAATCACTTTGTAGTTCGCCTGTCGGTAATCCGAGAAAATCACAGAAATACACCACGACAAGCGTAAAGTAGTTCTTTAAATATGAAATTAGTGCATACGATGACGCGACAATCTAAATCCAACACTCTAAAATTATGTTAGTCGTTTATCAGTTCTAACGAATGTCACATGTTTTACGCTATAAAAATACTACTATTTGTCTGATAATTACGCCTCTCTGAAATAAACAGAGGAAAAAAGCGGATCAAAATCCTAGTACCACTGGGATTTCCTTTATCTGCCTTATAACTTAAAATTGTCGAGGACCCGTGGAGTCCCGTATTTTAAAGCTTTAGACGCCGCGGTAGATGTCGGCTAAACTATGGAAGTTTATTCCCGTTTATCACCCTTTATCTTAACTTACGTAGTTAGACGCTGTTGTAAATTTCCTAACCAAAAATACCATGTAGCTTAAGGATCGATGTGATGATGGCACGTTTCTTTATAGCATATGGAGTTGTGGTGACTTCCTATGGACCACCGACAACTATCAGTCAAAATCATCTTATCGTGGTAATAAGTATAAGCAATACGCAAGATTTTGGTGACTGAGCGATTCAGCTCATGCAGTTATAGTAGAAATAAAGACTACTTGCGTCCTGCTATTTTATCCTGGTCACTTACTAGTCTGTCTAAAAATTAGGTTAGCGATCACTATATTTAACCGTAAAACGTGTACTGTTAGACATAGGTCGCCTCCAGAGGGCGCCACAAGTCACGCGCGGACATACACATTATTCATTATTTAGGACAATTAGACGTAGGAGTTTGACAGTTTGCCCACAGTTATAAAATTTATAAAATGATGTCACAGTGACATCATTTTATAAATTTCTTGACAACAATAATTTTTATTTAATTATATTTGTTGATCAATTGTAGCCTTTAAATACTAAATTGCTCGAAATTTATATCCTTATAACTCCCGATGGACACATAACGGTCTGCGCCATTACATCTACAGTAGAAGTAGAAGTCCTCAAACACATGGGTCTGCGGCGTCATATAGAGCTGCAGTAAATAGACACACTACGAAGGTAATCAAAACATTGTTACACCGACACTTAACAAACTCCGGGGAGCCCGGGTCATTTGCAATGTTAATGTGCGTAGCAACAACTCAACGGCATGTCACATTAGTTTTGCTGTTGCCCTGGCCTGGGTGTGCAGGTTATCACATATTGAACATATCTCGCTATTTCTGATACCTTACTTTATATATAGGATGTAGTTTTATAAATCACATTATATGTCGCATTGTCATTCATTGAAAGTTTAAAATTTTAAATAAAAAAAAAGTTTAAATTATATGTCACATGTCGTCTTCATTGAAGTTGATTTCAGATGACAAAAATAGTACTGGAGGATTTGTCATAGCATTATCAGGACTGGATCGTGTTCTAGTGGTATGTGAGACTACTTATATATCAGGATAGGAGATATAGTATGCGCACTTGTGTCTGTACACACACTGGAACATTTTGACTCACTCAGTTATGCTAGTCTGCAAGGAGGTGGGTCCTGCCGTGATTTTAAATCTTTCCTTTATCAAAATGTGCAAAAACATTTTTTATCCGGGTCCATTTCACAACAGTGTAACATATCACCTGTATTTGATACAACGCAGCAATAACACGACGAAAGTTAAACAAATTAAAATAAAATCCGAACAAACAAAACAGAGGATAAAACCACGGGACGCGGCTAGCATTTTATATTGAAGAATTTATTTCGCGACGTGTGTACCTGATTTGGTGGAATTTAATGCATCCGGCTGGGGGTGTTCTTTGTCAACATTTCTGCCAAGGAGCATCTAATGGAATGCCGAGAGTATTGGATTTTATTGGTATTACTTTACGCTCCACGTTATAAGTGCTGTGTACTTGGAAACTTTTACAAAAGATGACTCAAATATAGTCCCATCTCAGTCGGATTTTGTCTTCAGCGTCCGTCTATGATTCACTGACTACGTAGCTCATGTTTACAAATATGTGCTCAGCCCCCACGACCGCTGAAGCCCCAACTCATGTACACGGTAACTACAATAGTGTAGGTAGACACAAGTACAATCTGATTCATCATTCTCATGTCACAATGGCAATCTTACTTATTGGATCGGATTTTAGAAATCAGTCGCAACACTGAAGGCATTTCGTGTACTCGTCACACAGATGTAACGCCTCCGACTTTTATCCACTTTGACTTTTTAGTTTGTAGTATAGGGGGACAACGAGTGACTGGAGCCTTTGAACTGCTACCAACGCCCACAGACATTATCGCAATATTGTCATGCCAATGCCCTCCTCTCCATGTCCTTCCAAGGAGACCTAAAAATCCAAACACAAACTCGTACACGCACTCTTCATCTGGGGATCGGACAAATTAATTATTCATGTGGCTCCTAAATACAGTTGGCGCTTACTCCTTAATAAAGAACATTAGCAATGAGTGGTACATAAATGTCACAAGCGACGTAAACGCTGTAAAGCGTTACGCTGAGCTTGAATTATTTTACATGATTTTAATCCTTAAAATTTTATCATACTGCGAACCTTAAGGTCATTTCTTAAGAGGTGAACTTCAAAATATATATGTATCTTTTTGATAGTGGCATGCTCTCTTTATGGAAGGTTTATCAGTGGGTCCCCGCGATGGTACAAGTTTTGACGTTGCAGTGGGGCTTAGTAGCGTATTATAAGAAGAGGGGGCTAAAGAGCAGGAGGAGGAGGCGCTTTTGCGCAGGGGGCATGGGGCGAGGATGGGAACCTCACACCATTGCACTGTCCCAATTTGATGGAATTCTTGTGTGATGCGGGGCAACCCAACCGTGGAGGGTCATCGGTCACTTAGGGGACTGACTAGGTGATGGACCGTCGAGGTGATGGAACTCACAGAGGTTTCTGTGGGTAATCGGTACTGTGGTGTGCCGCGGGCCCTGCACACCACTGGACCCCACCCAGAGCCAGTGGAGGCGCGTATATGCGTTTCCCAGCGTAAGGAAAAAAAAATATGTGGATGTCTTCTGGATGATGCCTGTCGGTTCCGTAATGAGCATGTTAATCGGTGAACTGCGAGCGTGTTGTGGCGCAAGTAATTACAGCGCTCTTGAACCGTCAGTACGCCACGCCGACGCCAGCGCGTGAAGCATTAGCGACACTAAAATTACATAAGAGGGCTTTTGTAGGCTTTAGTGACACACAATTCAATAATGTTTTCGCGAATATTTCGTATGTATGTTTCATCATCATTATCAGCCCGTATCGGTCCACTGCTGGACACAGGAATCTCTCAATGAACGCCAAGGACTACCAATCTCCTGTTACTCGCATCCATCCCGGACAGGCTATTGCACGGACTTCGTCTTCCCACCTGGTGAACGTATACTTAGAAGTGTTCGTTACTTTGAAACACCCACAAGCTAAGCGGCTGGAAGGGGAAGGCCTTCATTGTCAATGAGTATATGGATAACATTTGATTCAGTCGGATTTTTTGTTTTATAATTTAATGTTAGGTTATTAGTTCATGTATATAGCCTATATCGTGTGTTCATTTTGCGTCCACTGGATATCGGCATCTGGCCAAACGAGCATGCCATAGAAAAGAGGGTGGAAAGTACATGTACCTTTGACATCCGCAAAACAAGGTGACTTCCAGATGCCCCACCATAGTTCAAGTCTTGTCATGGCGGTGGGGCATAGTAGCCTGGGGTGAACCCAGGTGAAGCCAATTGAAGTGAAGGGGATCATTACACACCTCTTATAAGGAGAGGGTACCTAAGAGTAACAGGAGGAGAACCCCATCTGTGGAGGTGGAGTTGGCCCCTTTGGTGGCTGACTAGCCTTCGAGGTGCCCTGATGATTTGTTGTTCCGGGGCACCTCACTAGGGGCGGCACTGATGGAACTCCCAGTGGTTTTTGTGGGTATTTGGCACTATCATGTGCCGCGAATCTGGATCTCCACTGGATCCCACACGGCATGTAAATGCGTTTCCCCACGTCAACAAAAAAAATAAGTGTCTTCCAGACACGTTACCAGCCCATAAGATATAAGCGTTTTTCTTGAGCGCATCAGAAATACCGAGGGAGGCAGCTGGTTCCACAGTTCTGCTGAACACTTTAAAAGTGGCATATAAACTGTATAGTTGTGGATTTACGGACACTGCGATCTTAGAGCTGAGAGCTCTATCGAGATGTTCAAAGATGGAACTCTGCCGCTGCCATTAATACGATTTAATTTGCCTACTGACGATATGAAAAAAACAAATAAAATTCAGCACAACACAGCAGGGTATTTACCTCTTACTACAATTGCATATTTAGTTAGCGCTATCGTGATACGTTCGGTCGTAGATTATAATATACTAATAAGAATAATAATATCTGTCGGCTTGACAGCGCGTTAGCCGAGCCCTGTGCTATGTACCATATGGACTTGTGTTACAGGTACTAAACAAAGGAAATATATTTAATATTTTTATAAATTAAAGAAATTTCATATATCTAAGATTTGTATTATAGAAAAATATATATTGAATCCATGACCTATGCGGTATTCGAGCTCGCGACCTCTGACGTAGCACGCGGTCTGGCCGTCACTTCGGCAGCTGAGCCAGCCGGTCGTCTGTGTGTGTCGATGTACGCCTTGATTCCGATGATGATTTAACTGAATGCCCGTCCTTGTAATTTCCAACTCAAATATACTCATTATGCTCAAATAATCACAATACCACATTAATCGCGCTAATGAATTTCTAAAGCAATTAATAGGGACCGCATACCACTCTCGCACACGAATGTTAACTACTAACGCCATTATGAGCATTATATCTTTAAGATAAGGGGCTAAATTGCGTGTCGTAAATTCTACTGCCGTGTATTACTGCAGGGGGGTACAGTGTTCAGTCTTATCCCCGCTTAAGTCAGGCCGAACCCGTCTTGTGTGTGGGATTATGTTATTTTGTGGGTATCTCAAATTATAGCATCACGATGTACCTTTCGTCTAATGACTGCTTGGTGAGGGTTGGTGGTCGATGCCGTGACCAAATATATATTATATTGTTTTATATTCAATGTTCCTCACCATGGAACTGGGTTTGTGGTGGCATTGGAGCTCAGACCAAGGTCAACCCAGTTGAGGGAATTGACTTCTACGTGTGAACCACGTTACACATAATTTTAGATTTGCACGCTATGTAATGGCAAAAACACTGTGACTTCATAATAGTTTTCAAGACCCTGTTTTACTTGTAAAAAAAATATAATAATATTCTTATTCGTAACGAAGTGAGCTGTATACCGTATATAATGCCGAATGTTCGTTTGTGATATATAGAAAAATCAGCTCCATACGGTTAACGAGAATACCATGAAGAGAGAGATGAGACTCACAAGCAGCGCAGAGCATGAATTTCATTACAATTTATAATAGAATTAGTGCTATTTCTGCATTCCGCTGACGAAGGCGGGAATAACTTGGGAGGTAACTCTCTCTCGTATTATAATGACGAAAGATGCTGGCTACGCTGTCCTGTGTTTGCCATATGTGTGAGTAGAGACACGAGGATGATGTGAACAGTGGTGCCACAAAGCTATTCTTAGCCCTGTGTAAAGCTATCAGCTTGGCATACAATATAATACATTTACAAGCTACACGCATAAACAATCGTTACTAATAAGCCTGACAATTACTTAGCTAGGATAATTACCTGAACAGAATCCTCTGAGCCAGTCAGTTCGAGGTGCACTCTGCTCCCATTTTATTATAATACTAGGAGTGTCTGGTCCATACGGTAAAAATCAGCTCCATACGGTTAACGAGAATACCATGAAGAGAGAGATGAGACTCACAAGCAGCGCAGAGCATGAATTTCATTACAATTTATAATAGAATTAGTGCTATTTCTGCATTCCGCTGACGAAGGCGGGAATAACTTGGGAGGTAGCTCTCTCTCGTATTATAATGACGAAAGATGCTGGCTACGCTGTCCTGTGTTTGCCATATGTGTGAGTAGAGACACGAGGATGATGTGAACAGTGGTGCCACAAAGCTATTCTTAGCCCTGTGTAAAGCTATCAGCTTGGCATACAATATAATACATTTACAAGCTACACGCATAAACAATCGTTACTAATAAGCCTGACAATTACTTAGCTAGGATAATTACCTGAACAGAATCCTCTGAGCCAGTCAGTTCGAGGTGCACTGGGCTCCCATTTTATTATAATACTAGGAGTGTCTGGCGCTTTGATCCGCAAAACTACGGTCCTAATAGCCGTGGTGTCATGGCCAGTAGGCAGTTACCGTCTTCATGTATAATATAATAAAAATAAAATATTTTTGAAATCTGACTTGTAGCTCTTGAGGTTACCGCGTTCCAGCGAGTAAACAAAAATACTGCTTAGCTGTATTATTTTATTTTAGCACTAGTATCACTCCGCGGACCTACTAGAGTAACTTTAGAACTATTAGTTGTAGGGTCAATGTATATAACCTAGCCTTGAAAAATAGATTAATTATCAGCACTTATCGATCCACTGCTGGACATAAACCTCTTTCAATGTGCGCCAAGACGACCAATCTCCTGTTATTCGCATCCATGCAAGACCGGCTACTGCAATGAGATCGACTTCCCCCTGGTGAACGGTCGACCAATACTTCATTTTACTAAACGCGGCCTCCCCTCCAGAAACTCACTAGTCCTTCTTGTTTTCTGAGTGTGTGACCAGCCCATTCGGATACATCGGATACTTTAGTTGTCTGCCGTCATAACACAGACAGTACTCGTTACGAATTCTGTCGGACAGAAAACATACAACATAGCACGTTTAGTGGCCCGTTGGTCTGCCGCAAGCTTACGGACCAGTCCAATATAAGAGACCATGTTTCGGCCCCGTAGGTCATCCCGGAGAGAACGTATTGATTGATAAATAGATTATTCAACAAAAAAAAAATGTTGGTGACTAAGTAACGATGATTATTACCATCCGGAGAACGAGAGGTTATGCAGTACTCTTTGGTCAGAGAGATACAGCTTAGCTATCAACTTCATCCCTGTATTGTATGAGTGAGAGATGTTCTTCCCAGTCGTGCTAGCTCTATTTCCAACACGAGCTGAGCCTGAAACAGAACTCGGGACCACATAGCTGAGCCTAGAGGGTAGTTGCACAGCCCGGTGTGTCAGCAGCATGCTGCGAACGTCTTCCCGCTACTTCCTCTCCGCGCTTACCAGTTTACGATATTATCTCAGAAATTATGGGCGCAAGCATTCTTATTAAATTTCCACGAAAATGTTATTTTCAACAAAAATTTTATAAGCGTCTTAAGACTACAGTTTTGCCGGAAGTTGTTGGATTTGTTTACAGATTAAGTGATGTTTTTTAATTTTACATTATGTATATTTTCAACGAAATTTTATGCCGTCATAAATTTGTTACTTTGTTTTATTACAGACTTTCTCAATTTCACAGAGAAGCGGGGTAGAATATATGAGTATTCAAGAAAAAAATATTAATTTATCATCATATAAATTTATAATTATTACAACTCTGCAGTCACAGTACCTAATGTTGACAAATTAGTCAAGCATACTAACCAAATATTACCTCTTCGTGACCAATTAAATTGAATGTTATATTTGTGTAATTATTTATATACATTATACATATTATTGATGATATTATTGATATATACATTATACAGTATAATATTAAATTAAGTTTATATATAGTTAAAATAACACATAAAATATATAACAAATATCGATCGTAAATTTGGGGATTCCATCAAAATCCCGACTTAGGGAAGGTCGGCAAACTAGTTTTGGTAGTCCCAAGGTGTCTGTAAGTGTCCGAAGGGCCGCCTGAGGGACACAATTGACCTAATTAGGGCAAGTGGAGTGGAAAATTACGGCGGGACGAGCCTAATTGTAGGAGCTCTGCTGAGTAGGGATTCATCTACAATTTTACAATAAATTTAGAATTTTCTAAATTTTATATTAACCCGCATTTGATTGAATTTAATGCGAAACATTTAATTATTAAATGTGTGTAGGCGTGTATTTATAGTAAACAGTTCCATCGTTTCAAATATATTAATCATCGACTCAATTAGGCTGCAATACAGCATGGCACTACCTTAAGCCTAAGAACACCCGAAGCGGTTTTTACCCGCGACCGCCACGGTTACGGGCCCGTAGTTTTCTATACTTTTTTAACCCTTGGTGTGCGCGGTTGTATACGGCGGCAACTAAACTTCTGTACTGGTAGCTATTGACAAACTAACAGAGGCAAGGTCGTGAATAACGTATTGTATCTCAAAAACGCCATATCAAAATACAATCTTTTATAACATAATTCACTTCTATAGGCACAATTTAAAATGAAATCACACCGTGAAGCGAGATTGAACCGACATATTCACAAGACGAACCTTCCAAAGTAACCCTCAAATTGTTATTTCACTCAGAACACGCCGCTCACATTACCATTACTGTTACGAGCGAGCAATCATAAAAGGAGGTAAAATATTATATTATTGAAACATAATCACCCCGACGTGGTGAACAATGTCTCTCAGACACTTACTGTGATATCTAACGCCACATCCCCAACAAAATGCCCATAATATTTGGAAGCGAAACGCGTCCTATATTTCCCGTAATAAAAATATACATATATAAAAAATAACGTAGAAGGTCTGAGATATCTGATTATAGGATTGGGTTCCCATCGCATTATGATAATGGACACTTTGGAGACGCTCCCAAATAGAAATAGATTGATACGAAATTTTTCCTATAGCGTTCGTCGGCTGATTGATTTTGGAATGAAATTGTTATTGGGAGCCGATAATTACAGTACAGCACTGATCTTTGATGTTGTTTACTTAATAGACGATTGTGGATGTTTATCACTTATGATGTTTATTGGTGTTGAATCTGTAATGGGGAGCTTGGATGTTAATGAAAATGTTTTGACGGAAGTCAAATTGATGGAATTTCGTGTCATAGTTATCGTTGATATCGATTCAGAATTCGAAATAGTGAAAATACATGGATTTTGTAGCATTTGGGGCGTCATAATAAGCCTGTGTCTTATTTGTGTGTGATTTTGTATTCGTTGTAACAAATAGATGTGTTGTGTGTTACAATTTGATGAATTTTCAAATGTTGCAGCCCTTATCACACGAGCAGAGTGATTTGTTAGTCCGAAAGTGAAGGAGACAGGCATACGTATACCATCACACCAGTTCCTGTAGGCACCGCTAAATGAAGGAGGCCAAAGGTGAGAAATTTTTTATGTTAAAAGAAGTGTACGAGGGTACAATTTAATTCAATCTTGAAATAAAAGCGATATTAAAATGTACTATAATATAGTAATGTAGTAATATTGTGATAATAATCACTCAGTTTAGAAACTAAAATCATGGATTAAAAATAATGATAGTTATTAATTGAATAAAAGTAAATCTATTTTTGGAGCTTTTTTTACTAACTGTTCCAGTTATTTTTTACTGTTGTTTTTTAAGGCTTTGCTATGACTTGGCAAAGACGCCCTTTTGTGGAATAATAATCATCATCGCTAAGCCCCTCTTTTCTCGCGGACCACTGAATCCGGAATATTTTACTGTTTCCCCGTTACATCGAGTTTGTTATATCATAACTTTGTTCTGTTTTGCACTGGGTGGTAATTTTATTCCTCATAAATGCAACTACGAAGTACAAAAGAACCTTGTTGCTTAAACGAAATGATTAATTTGATAGTTCATATAATAACATAATTAGATCTGTGGACTTATCACACCACGTTGGCCTAGCCCAGTGTTAAGTACCGTAAGCACTTGTGTTACATGTACTAGACAACGGAAATATATTTAACACTTTTATAAATTTAAAAAAATCCATGACCGAGGCGGTATTTGAACCCGCGACCTCTGGTGTAACACGCGGACTAGCCGCAACTGAGCCAGCCACTCTATGGTACGATAACAAATAAATTCTAACAACACTTTTTTATAGTATAAGAGGCGAACGAGAAATCGGAGTCCTTTCTACCAAAATAGACAACGATGTTGTCATGCGTGCGTTACCTCCAATGCGGCCCCGGCTAGTGTACATGTGACAGTTAGCTGTCACGTGTAGTACCGTTTGTGAGTCGGGGCGGTGGCATGGCATTTCCTCTTACATAAGATGCATTTTTTTTTTGCAAAAATAACATAAGTAATTTGATAATATGTATAGAAATGTTTTTTATAACGCTACAGAGAAGATAAGCTAACACGTTATTTTAAAATACTGATAGGCGGCGCATGTCAAGCCTTAACAGTTCGAATGACTACGAAAGACTCGTGTGTCTTCAGGTTTAGGGAGACGATAGGGAAACAGACCCCCTCAGATGACCGACCGTTTTGTACTCAGAGACCCGCAGATGGGAAGAGACTAACCGGAATTTTATTGTAGGCCCTAGCCTATTGTTACCCTATGGTGATTATTATTGGGACCGAAAAGGGGGAAACGGTACCCCTCCCCACACTAGTGGGACGGCGCGCGCAAGATGCCGTTTAAGTTGTGGTGTCGTGGATAAGGATAATTGAGCTCGTTTAATGTTTGGCTTATCTGAGGAGGCCAGCATCCTCACCCACCCCCTCTGACGAGAGGGGTTGATTTGCGCTACAAATCGACAAGAGCCGTGTTTTTGATTTATTTATTAATATTAGATAGAGCTCTCTACAGTCGCGTTATTTTATTTTTCAAATCTAAGCTCTCATCTTACGGATTCGAACCCGGGCTCGTTTCCGTAAGCGGTGTGTGAGTTTGTCATTCTGTCATACATATGTTATATCTGTGTCATTATACGTAAAATTTCATCGCTCGACCGGTTCGAGCGGTGTATATGATATTAGTTCTAGCAGAAAAAATGCATTTACGCACCTTCCAGCAAACCTTAGGGTGCCTGAAGTGTGTAAAAGATACATTTGATGTTCCAGTGGCTTTATACTTTACCACCAGAGAAATAAATGAAAAACACAGATACTATACCACATTTGCTTTCTCTTTCTACACAGATAGACGCATTGTTGACAGACTGAATCGCGTACAGAGAAAGAACAAGACTTTCATCATATTCAACTTTAAAACAAATACGGACATATACATATAAATATATAAATGTTGTCCTAGAAATGAAATTAGAGTAACATGAAAATACAACCTTTAGTTCCATACAACCTTTAGTTCCATACAACCTTTAGTTCCATACGTAAAACTGAGTTTTACGAAACGTTATTTTTAGACCTTCACTAACACGAAAAACGTGGCGAAAAACTTGGTGAGAAATAGGCTAACATTAACACCTTTTTGATTGTTAACCTTTAACTAGCGACACGACTTTAAAGGTGATAAAATCAGATTGTTTTTATAAAAAAAAGAAAAAAAAAGAAGTGGAGCATTCAAGAAATTAGAAGTGATGAAATCTAATTGTTTTTATAAAGAAAAAAGAAATAGATGTATTCACAAGAAAACCGCAACTGCCTATCCGTCAACTTTATTTACTTCTTACACAAAATTTAATAAAAAATACACGTTATAAAATTTATGGATATTTTTTATAGTATTTATTTTCTTCTTATGGTGCTTTTCGTCACGTCACCGAACGCGGCGCGCTATTACTGGACATTGGAGGAAACTAAAGTCATTAGGAAAATGAAGAGTTGGACGACCGTCCACCAGGTGGGAAGATGATCGCCGTGCTGTAGCCGATCCGGGATGAATGCAAGTAGCAGGAGATCGGCCGTCTTGGGGTTCATTGAGAGAGGCCTATGTCTAGCAGTAGACGGATAAGGGCTGATCATGATGATGAAAGTTATCGAAATCGCTAAATTGAGGGAACAAACATTATGGAACTCACTTCATGAATAAAATTCGGGACTAATATAGTTTTAAGTTGTCACAAAAACGTGCAAATGAAAGCAAAGCTTCACATCCAGGTAAATAAAATATATATTCAGACTAGCTCCGGCATAAAAGATACGAGAATATTTAAAAATTGAAATTGAATTGCCTTTCTAAATTAGATTGGTTCAATATCAATTATCAAAATGTGTATGTGTATGTTTTGAAGACGACAAAACGATGTTCTAATGCGTTACACAAGCGAAGCTTCCAAATGTTATTTATTTAAATACGATATTAATTATTATTCATTATCATTCAAACAAATTTCGTATTTATTTTGAAATGAATTATAAAAATATTTTATTGAACGCAAATTATTTTAATTAAAAATTATTTTTGGCTAAAGTTAGAATTCTGGAATATTTTGTTATATACTCATTATGAACTTTATATTTATTAAATTTCACCATTAATTATTATTGTGTGTGCATAATATACTAGCTTTCCTTGTCTATAACAAAAGGGCAGGCTTTTACAAGGCCGGAAATTAGGGCCTTTGGGCATTCTTTGTAAAACCTCCCGGCTTCATCCGGAAGTGACGAACTTCCAAGCTCGAGAGCCCATTGAATTAGACAAATAGCTTTAGCATTTACAGAGCTTTGAGTTTTATATATCAGGAAAATGATATTTTACATAACACCCAACGAAACCAAAAACTAATGGCCCTTCATAAAATAGTTAAGTAGTAAATATTATTTTCAGATTTGTTAGGTTGGGGAACAAAAGCCAGTTGAAGTTATGTCCCCACCATGGTTCAAGCCTTGTCTGCTAGGCCCCACCGCTAGGTGGGGCTTAATAGCCTGGAGTAAACGAGCCAAAGCCAAATAAAAAAAAAGACAAAAAAACTGAGGGGGATTTTTGCACCCCTCTTATAAGAAGAGGGGCTAAAGATCAGGAGGAGTAAGCGCTCTCGGTACAAACTTATAAGAAGTGGGGACCTAAGCGCAACAGGAAGAGGCGCTTTTGCATACGGGGCTAGGGGCGAGGACGGAAAGCTCACCCCATTGTACTAACCCAAAGTCGATGGGGTTGTCCTGTAGTGCGAGGCAGCCTCACCTGTGGAGGTGGAGCCGGTCCCTTAGGGGGCTGACTAGCCGTCGCGGTGCCCTAATCATTTGTTGCTCTGGGGCACTTCACCAAGGGCGGCACTGATGGCGCTCGCGGTGGTTTTTATAAGTATTCTTCACTATCATGTGCTGCGAGTCCCACACACCACTGTACCCCACCCAGGGCAAACGAAGGCGCGTAAATTTGTTTCCCAACGTCAACAAAAAAAAAACGTTGAAGTTATGTGATTACCGTCGCCTATCCATGTTAAAGTTACGTAAAAGCGATGTTCTGGTTTCAAATGTCATCGACGTCACAGAAGTCGTTCGAAACGCCGCATTGGCTCGACACACGCATTTGTACCCAGGTGGAGGCTAAGCAGGTACCGCAACTGCAAGTCTATTTTTCTACGCGCACACACACACACGCGTCCATATTTTTTAAAAGTGATGTAACGCAGCTGCATGTGTGCCTTTGTATGTTGAGTTCAGACTCAATTTGGGCTCTCACATCGACGTAGAGTCTAAGAGATGCGACACTTCGAATTGCGTACCTTTTGACTGTTTTTGGATGGTTGGCGTCTAACGCGTGAACTATTCAAGCGCGAAACCATGATTGCACAATATTAGTTTATACTAAAATAATTGAAAAATATGTAAAAATATATAGATATCTCTCTTTTCTCGGTTTGTTTAAGTCGTCGAAATCTTGTACTGTCTCCCGCTTAAGATAAGGAGGGAAATTAGATTTTCCTACTCCTCCTATTCTCTACTGATTAAATTTATTGCGTGATACAAGATACTTTTTTAGCTTTTCCGCGATCCTTGCGAATATATCCGCGGTTGAAAAAGAGAAAGAAAAAGGTAAACATATAATACCACGCGTCTCTACCTTACAATAGTAAGCGGCAAGTGGTCAACGCAATCCCGCAACGATGTCTAAGAATTACGTCCAAATTGTATCTCTTTAGAAAACTGGACGGGTAACGTGAAATTGACACCCAAAGGACAGAGGACAGTTTGAGGATAGATTATTTTTAGTAATCGACTTACGCGTCGAATACATTTGAAAAAGGGATCGACTGAGTCCCAGCGAAGACAATGCCTTAGATGTCCAAATATATATCCTTATATTTTTATATCCTTATATATGCAGCTGAATCGGGTTGTCAGTTATTGTATTGCATTTCAAGCGGTTTGTGAGTATCCGGTCGACCGTCACAGGAGGGGACGAACGGAGGGCAACACATCTATATGACAATGATACGCACGCAGGGGCGTTGGTATATATTAAATCCAGCTTCTAGGTATACATTACATTCTGACAACTCTCACAGTTCAGGTGAAAATTATTTTGCAAATGTTATCAAGCAATCTTATGTTAAAATATTTTATAATTTTCAAAAATCCTTTCTGTGCTGGCTAATCAGATTTCAGTTTGACAGTCGATCACTGGTTTAGCTGTACGTTGATCTATCGGTTAGTGATGGTGCCATGACGAGAAATTTTATATATTTAAAAGATAGTTTTGAAGCTAACGTACATGGATATCAGTACTACCAGAGGTTCGAAGTCATAGTAATCACTTGAACGAGAGGTACCTCCTAGGCCCGATTTGGTTAAAATGCAGTAATGGTATTACTTATAAAAACTAAGTTACTATCTGCGTGGTAGAGTCTGACGATGGCAACGTGACAAGATTATAAACGTACATTCCTTAGTCTAGAAACTCACACTGACTTGTGTATTGTTTCCTAGTTGCTAAGTTTGTGTTAGTTAAGGCATATCAACCGAGTTTATACCCTATCAATGTTCTTAACTAGTTTTTCTCCTTTGATCGGCTCCCTTTTGATGTGGTTATTGGGTCGCCGTCTTCGATAGCGATTTGCATTTTGTATTCAGTAGATGTTTATTAACATGGTAACTTACTACTAATTATTCTTTATTAACCTATATAGAAAAACAAATTGGGTTAGTTGTAGCATATTACATAGGAAATAAGCATAATGTTAACACGCTTTGGTACTCGCCCATTTTCTTTTTTCGGAAGGACGTACTACGGGTTGGCAACGCTACGACACCCCTATAGTTATATAACGAAAACTTTAGTATCGTCTAGTTTAGGAAAACGATAGGGGGACAGACCCCCCTTCTTTTCCCGCAGAATTCGCCCACTGGTGTTGCACTAAAAATATATCCGGTCTTTGACACTCACAAGTTACGCGAGTTACTGATTTACTACTTAGTCCATTCAAATTTGTACCAGCCCTTGTCGGCGCTGAGTCGTAAATCGTAATATTAAGTTGTGTCTTTCCACGTTCATACGGTCCCGGCACCTACACTAACACCAAAAAGCAAACTAGTAATGTAAGAGCTACATAGAGGGCTTGAGGCGTGGCGACCGCACCGTGGTCGTGTGTCACCATTGTTTAACCACTAGACACGGTTCGACGCAGCCACGGTTTTTGAAGTAATACATTGAGTATATTTGGTCTGGCCCTAAAAACACTGTTGCAACGAAAAATAAAAAAAAATATATTGTGTATTCTCATTTTCACGCCAATACATTGTACAACATTTTACAATATTAAAATGGAGTGAATGAAAAAGACAACAAAATCACTGTGTACACAAAGTAGGTATGGATACAAATGATAATTTTTTAGAAGTCTCCATTCACTTGGTATTAGTCAAATATTTATGTACCGGGCTATTGATAGATACAACAATACTTCCTTCGTAACAGAGAAAGATCTGGCTGTCGACGTAATGTTCGTATGAGAAAGGTAGTCAAAACAGTAAGAGAAAAAAATCGAAAAAAATCCTATCCGAAAGCAAAACAATTTATCTCGTTAAATAAAGGTAGCAAGCACCTAGAACCATGTCGCATATTACATCATAAGATCATAAATTATGACTTAGAACTTGCAGCCTTTAAGAGACGATCTGGTCATTTCGAGACTGATAAACTAAATATGAATAGGGTGACAAAATCGATACAACTACTGAAGCGGTACGCAAAAGAAGGTCACATAAAAATTGGTTTACAGATGAGAAATACTTTGCAATTCAGCTACATTTTAACAAACAAAATGACCGTATTGATGTTTAAAGCTCTAAGGAAGCTTCTCAACTAGCCGACAGAGTGCAGCGTGGGCATTATCCGTCTTCAGGGATGGTTTTTGGCGGGGTGTTAGCTATGAAGGAGTTACTGAGCCACATTAATATGAAAAAGGTATTACAACTTCGGCACAAGTGTATCAAGATATCTACCTTGAGATGGTCGCTAAGCCTCATAGAAAACACCACGTTCAACGACCAAGTATATGTGGATATGATCGCAGGGGAGCCCGAGGGAAAAAGCTGAAACTGTCTTAAGACCCGCAACGGATTTAATCAGAAGAAAACAGGAGGAGCAGGAAGTA
The DNA here is from genome assembly GCA_017140195.1 of Eumaeus atala. Taxonomy (NCBI): domain Eukaryota; kingdom Metazoa; phylum Arthropoda; class Insecta; order Lepidoptera; family Lycaenidae; genus Eumaeus; species Eumaeus atala. The sequence continues at coordinate 1,292 of JAFELO010000602.1, read as the reverse complement.
ATTCCAATTTACCTCTATAATCAAAGCGAAGACAAACGGAAGCGGTAGTGCCATGCTGCACCGGAGGAGGTAGTGCCATGCATAGTGCATGACATTCCATCCTCCTTGCAACGCAATTGGGCTGGTACGAACGGAGTGGTAACTCTCGCTCACATAATCCCGCCGTAAAGTGACACCTTTAGTGTCGCGTTTCGGGCGCTTTGGAAGTAGCCGGTGGCCCATTGGGGGGGGGGGGGAAGAAGGGAAAAGCATCGACATATTATTATGTAGATGTTCATGGGCATCGGTATTCGTAAAAAGGCACCAATGGCTCGTTTGCCCCCTATTCTATAAAAAAAGACAGTACAAGATTACAATTATTGACACAAGCCGATATAAGAGAGGGCGGCCAGGTGAGAACCAGCTACTAGACACCACGGTGATATTTAAAAAACTTTTTTATGATTTTACATTTAAAAGTCATATTTGTTACCTATTATTATATTTTCATATGCGTATTCGTATTAACATACTAACTACGTTGTGGTCAAGTGGTCAGCATGTTCAGCAACAGACATGAGATCCGGGGCTTGAATCCCGGATCGGACCAAACAAAAGGCGTTAGTTGGCTTTTTCAATTACTAACAACAGTCCTCAGTTTGGGAGTTGGCGGTGTCAAATACAACCGGTCCACGGAGAGCACGTTATATCGTCGATCCGGCGCCAGGCTTTTCTCCGATCGCGTCGAATTTCCGTACCACCGGAATAGGGTACTGAAGGAATACCTTACATACTTCTTCACACTCTTCCCGTTGCCGGGTCGAGGGGAGTCCAGACCGGAGCTTTTGCTCCCTACTGGAAATGTGTTGTTCGAGCCTCGTCAATACGAGTCTGTAGTTAATGCGAGGTCATGTTGACCTCTGAATGTGTATGCACATATGTTTATGTGCCTGGGCTATTGGTATCTTTGTACGATCGGCGTCTGTCCATTTGTCGGGGCACTCTCACAGGTCCCAGGGCGAACTGGGCACCGTGTATGGATCCACTCCTGTGATGGCCCTATGGACAGGCACCGAAACGCTGTATTTATGATACGGTGTATTGGTGGAAAAGTAAAAGTCAAAAGTCAGACGCGACAAACAGAAGAAAAATACAAGAGAGAGACACGAGAAAAGAAAAGAAGGGCCCTGGCCGTGAAGTTGGTGTCACGGGAGAAGCGGCGGGCCGTATCCTTGCGGGAGCGTGGCAAGGGGGTTGTCACGTCCCACACGGTACCGCCCTTGTGGTGGCTGCGATGTCCGTCTGCAGCGTCC